>NW_026847438.1:118428354-118878985 GCF_025583915.1 Anolis sagrei ordinatus
CTACGGATGTGAGAGCTGGGCCTTAGGGAAGGCTGAGCGAAGGAAGATCGATGCTTTTGAACTGTGGTGCTGGAGGAAAGTTCTGAGAGTGGCTTGGACTGCGAGAAGATCCAACAAGTCCATCCTCCAGGAAATAAAGCCCAACTGCTCATTGGAGGGAAGGATACTAGAGACAAAGTTGAAGTACTTTGGCCACATCATGAGGAGACAGGAAAGCCTAGAAAAGACAATTATGCTGGGGAAAGTGGAAGGCAAAAGGAAAAGGGGCCGACCAAGGGCAAGATGGATGGATGGCATCCTTGAAGCGACTGGACTGACCTTGAAGGAGCTGGGGGTGGTGACGGCCGACAGGGAGCTCTGGCGTGGGCTGGTTCATGAGGTCACGAAGAGTCGGAGACGACTGAACGAATGAACAACAACAATACAGTTGTATTGTGGAGTTTATGTACCAGCAGCCTGTCGTAGCTAGCTCTGATAGCAAGGACGAGGAGGAGCTGTTTGAAGGGTCAACAGTTATGTTGGAGCCCAGCAGTGCCCAACAGCTTTCTCTTCTGAGCTTGTAAGAAGAGCCTTTGGAGAAAGCTATCACTTCACAGCCTGTATAGCATGTACAAGCCAGTACATCTGAGCAGTTGGAGGAAAGATTAAGTATTCTGACTCTTTTAGATTTGGGAAGGGAAGAAACTCAAGTTTGCAGATCCACTTGATTAGCAGGGAAACGAGCTATCAGTAGGCAACACATGAGAAACTAGCTTGAAAGTTGATCAGGAGTTGCATGTTGTTGCTGGCAGCATGTCAGTGTTTGGAGCTGTGACCTTGGACTTCTGGTGATTTTGGGATTTGTGAACCTTTGGATTTTGGATTGACTTTGAACTCTAGTGTTTGTTGAAAATGGCGTTTGAATATTGAAACGAACCATTGTGTTATTTCCTTCTTTTTGTGTCTCTTCAGTTGGCTTTTTCAGTTTGGACTAGCACTGTTTGCTGTTTGGATTACTTCTGTTTGTAAGATGGGTCTCGGCTTCATGGCACAACCTCCAAACTACCTCCTGTAGATACAGACATTGCCTTTTTGGTGTAACTGGTTTTGTTTCTCCACCCAATTGTCTTCCACAATAAACTAACTCTTTCCACAAGTATTTCTCCCCAAGTTGGAATCAATGGGTTGACATTTATCAGTGGATTTCAGAGATTAAATGTTTCATTTGTATTGTTGTGAATACATCAAGTTGTCTTCTATCCAATAAGGTCTGAAACATTTTTGAAAAATTGGAAATTTTTTTGAAAAGTTGTTTCTTTTGGACTATGTTCTTGATGCATAGCAGATCATTTAAATATTAATTTATCCTATAGAAATCTAAAGATCATAGTCACTGTTCTGCTGTGGTGCAAACCATTCCGCATCAAATTCCAACACTGCCAGTTTTATTTTCATTCCTTTTCTTAATGATGCTTGGCACTGAATTTGCCTTCTTTATGCTGCCAACACTGAAGTTTTGCAGAGCCATGGCTCAATGTGTTTTTTTCTTTTTTGGTATCCCTAATTAGATGTTAGGAGATTTTTTAAAAACTTTATGAGCATTGCTTAGTTTGGATTTAATTTACCACTGAGTTGCTTAGTTACAAAGTTTTGTTCAGTGTTCTGCAGTTCACTTGGAGTTTCATCATTATAAGCAATTTGACATTGTGAGAAAATCCGGCCATATTACACTTACTATATTGCGTATTGACAAGGCAGGCACTGGGTAGTAGTACTACATCTGCCCCTTCCCCATCCTCTCACTTGGGCTGGGGCTTGCTGTTTCCTGTGGTTTCATATACAGGCAGTCCCCGGATTACAAACATTCAACTTACAAATGATTCATAGTTAAGAATGGGGATGAGACAATAGAAAGTGAGAGAAGTCTATCCCTTGAAAGAGAAATTCACTCCTGAAAGAGTTATCATGGGGAAAAGTTGTCTCCACTGAACCTTTATCACCAATTCTTGTTTCCACAACAAGACACACTTTTCAAAATCCAATTATCACAGGGACAAAAAGTCAGGTCAAATCTTTTTAACAGACACAGACAGTAAAACAACAACACAGTAGTGTTCATCCTTCCCTATTCTATCTAAATAATGTATTTTTGGCCGGAATTACATTAAAAATGCACCTGGTCTGACTTACATACAAATTCAACTTAAGAACAAACCTACAGAACCTATCTTGTTCATAACATGGAAACAGCCTGTATCTGCTCAGAGTCCTAGAACGTCTCCACGCAGATACATGGGTTATACTGTATTATATATTTGTAATGTTGTTTAATGGTAACCATAGTAAACTGCAACACTTTGTTCAACCTGCAGTTTGCTCAAAACGACGTTGGTTACCAAACCCATGCTTGAGTTGAATATGTTAAATACCCCAGACATTTTTATTGACTGGTAATGGATAACTTATTGAGAATGTTTAATAATGAATGAGGTCTTTTTATGACAAGCTTTTGTGTTATTTTCAGTTCCTTTCAGATGTCCTGCAAAAACATTCTCTTCCAATAGTATGCACGTGTTCTTCTGCTGATATTCAGGCAGCTTTTAGCACTATTGTCTCAAGAATACAGAGATAGTAAGTTGTGTTTTTAAAGTAATCTTATCAGATATGTTTTTTTGTTTCCTAATGTATATCCCCTGCCCACAATTCCATCTACAGTTCCTTCAAAGCGTAGTGCAGTGATGCACAACCTTTTTGGTTGTAATCAGTTGTTATGCTCTTTTGGGAGATGGGTCCACCTATAAATTTGCATGTAGACACATATCTCTATAAGAAGTTCAGTTTCCTTATTAGGCAGCAGTGGAATTACTTCTTTCCCCTAGCATGACAGATTGATTTTTAGATCCCTCTGGCAGATGAAGCAGAGAATCTTCTTTTTACGACCACCTCTTTCTCCCCTCACTCCTGGTCATCTTATGAAAAGAGTGTAAAGTGTCCTTGGCAAAATACAAGAAGCAATTTGGCAACAACAGAATTTGAACCTAAGTTGATATAAATTTTACTCACATTTTACTGAATATTTTATTAGATATTTTATTTTTGTGTGATTTTTGTCTTGTATTTTATGTTAAATGTGCTTTGATTTGTATTGTACTATGTTGTGAGCCACCTTGGGTCCTGTTAGGGAGAAAAGTGGGATATAAATAAAGATTGATTCTTTTTCTTATTATTATTACTCATGGTTATGTATTAATTTAAAATGTATTAATTTACATTTAGCAGTAGCTGAAATGCAATTAAGTAGAACAAGAACTACCTGCAATAGCTTGATAGTTGCCTTTGCTTGCAGAGGAAAAAAGTCAGGTGTATTTTTTAATATTTTCTATTTTTGTTTTTTAATCTTTTTTTAAAAGGTGGGGGTTGATATTAGTATTAGTTGGCAGGGATGGGCGAAGAAATGGGGTGGGGATATTATAGTGTTCTATTTGCATTTGATCCTTTGGTTTTGTTTCTCTTTTTAGTGTCTCTTTTTATTTTTAGTTTGTTGTGAACATTTAATGCACATTAAAACATATGTTGAATATTTATTATTTAGTATTTGTCTATGGATTTTCTTTAAAGCAGTAATTTTCTCTTCCTCGTTTAGCTGTAACTGCAACTCTCAACCTCCCAATCCAATTAAAATTGCAGTTGCTGGAGCCCAGAATTACCTCAGTGCCGTGTTGAGGCTTTTTGTAGAACAACTGTCTCACAGAACCCCAGATTGGCTCAGCTACATGAGATTTCTTATTATACCACTAGGTAAATAATCTTTTTTTCTTTCCTACATGTAATGGTTTTGCAGCAGCTTAGTACTTCAGCAACTGTTAGTTTCACTGTTCTCTGGTTCATATTGCACAGTCTTGCATCTGGTAACTGCAGTCTCTAGAACTGTGGTTATCAACCTGTGGGTCCCCAGATGTTTTGGCCTTCAACTCCCAGAAATCCTAACAACGGGTAAGCTGGCTGGGATTTCTGGGAGTTGTAGACCAAAACACCTGAGGACCCACAGACTGAGAACCACTGCTCTAGAATATCAACACTTTACCATTGTTCCCTTTCAATCTCTGTGATATCATGAATGGAGTTTCCCTAGAGTTCCCACATGTGTTTGTGTGTATTTATGCCTTTACGTCACCAGCTGACTTACGGTGACTCCATGAATTTCATAGGGTTTTCTTGGCCAATGTGGTTTTTCAAGTTCCTTTCTCTGAAATATGGTCTACAGCACCTGGTATTCATTGGCTGTCTCCCATTTAATTATAAACCAGGATTCACCCTAATTAGCTTCTACAGTTAGACAAGATCTGATGTCTTTAGGGTGTTTAAGTCCTTACAAAATACACAGATGGCATAAAATTAGAATCACTGAAATGATATGAACACAAGAAAGATTAACATTGTTGATCTTAAAATGTCTTTAAAAGAATATTAAAATGACCCTTAGATAATATTTTCTTAATTGATAAAATTAAAAGATGTGATTTTGATTGGATTTTTTCAAATAGTGTGGTCTCATCATTTTCTCCAGTAGCAGGGGGTTAAATGTGGAGACGAAATCACAACATTGTAAGTGGCACTAATTTGTCCAACAAACTTGTCGTAACAGGCCATGAAGGATTACACGGCTCTTTCCTCTGAGTTAATGGAATAGGCCTGGTTGTTCAAAGGGCTTTTGCGGAATGCAATTGAAAAGATAAACTGGTGATGAATACATTTCTTCACCACTAGTATAACATAGTATATTCTATAATGAGTTGTAATCTGTGTCGAGATGGAGTCAGCCTATAATCCAGCTGTCTTCATTTATGCTTCATTTAATTGAATTCTAGTATATACCAATAGATATGCCAAACTCAAAATGTCCATTGGTATAAACTCAATGGACATTTTGTACTCAAATGTCCCTTCCCTTCCTAAGATTATCATAGTAATGTCAAGAAAGGAGGCTGCTGGGTAGCATAGTAGGCAGGACACTGACAGAATCCCCAAACTGTTCTAAGATAGAGACATACCTGACTTGTATGGAAATGGTATATACTCGAGTATAAGCTGAGTTTTTCAGCCCTTTTTTTAGGTGGAAAAAGCCCCCCTCGGCTTTTATTCGAGTCAAGGTTATTTATTATTTTACTGTTATTTTTATTTTTACTACATTTATTATTTTACTGTATTTATTATTACTATTATTACATTTACATTATTTTACTCTATTAATATTATATTGCATGTATTATCTTACTCTATTATTACATTTCTTACTTTACTCTATTATTACATTTCTTATTTTACTCCCTTTATTATTATTGGAAGGATATGTGAACACTTTACATTGAAAATGGTTAGAATAATGGTTTAATCGGAGTTGGATAGTCTAATCATAAATTACAGTTTTATGTAAATATTCAAAAACAAAAACCTACTGATACTTCAATTCATGTAATTTTATTGGTATCTATTTTTATTTTGAAATGTACCAGTAGCTGCTGCATTTCCCACTCTCGGCTTATACTCGAGTCAATACATTTCCCCAGTTTAGGTACCTCAGCTTATATTTGTGTCAGCTTATACTCAAATATATAAGGTATATTTATTTATATCTGTTAGCGTTGTCATTTTCCCTTGCCGCCCTATATGAGAGCCATACATGACTTAGGACCTCTTACCCTAGCACTTAAGACCTGGCTTTTTACTAGAGCTTTTGATCTATGTTAATTTTATCAATATCTGTATGTATGTATTTTTATCCTTTACAATTTTAGCCTGTAAATCGCCTAGAGCATCTTGGATGGAGGGCGATTAATAAGTAATTAAATGATGATGATGATGATGATGATGATGAAAAAGTATGCATCTTTCTGTTCCTAGGTTGCTTTGATTTCTCTCTTTTCTACCATTATTTGGTCTCTATGTTTGTTCCAAATCCATTTTATTCCTTTTTGTGATCCATGGGATAAAAGGCTCATATCCTTGTCCTAGAATGATTCTTATTGCCTTAATTTTCAGTGTCATTTATGGTGACGTATTTTTCTTTTACAAACTAATGTATGTTTAAATGTACTAAAAAATGTGTGTGTTCATTGTAGGTTGTCACCCAGTTGCAAAATATCTGGGCTCAGTCGATTATAGATACAACAACTTCTTTCAGGATTTATCTTGGAAAGATTTATTTAACAAACTTGAAGCACAAAATGCTCGTAAGTACTGTTGAGTGCTGTGTAATTACATGATGCCAGCTGCTTCATTTACTACCTTTGCGGAAATAAACCAATAATTATGTTTTCAATCTCCTGCCTTTCTAATTTATTCCAAATACAATACAGCTCGGGGTCAACATATGGCCCTAGGGTTCAGCGTTTCCCAACTCTGTTTTTGAAGTGCTCCACTAAAGCTTTACCATATATGACATGGACAAACTATCAGGACTGTCACCATTGAACTGTACTTGTGTGTCTCCAGAAGCTTTGGGTTGGTTTCTGCTGAAATAAAATATTGGGGTGGATTAATCTGGGTTTCAGCAAGTTATTTGTTCTTATTATTCTAAACCAGGGGTCCTCAAACTTTTTAAACAGAGGGCCAGGTCACAGTCACTCAAACTGTTGGAGGGCCAGATTATAATTTGAAAAAAGCATGAATGTATTCCTATGCGCACTGCGCATATCTTATTTGTAGTGCAAAAAACACTTTAAAACAATAAAATAATGAAAATGAAGAACAATTTTAACAAATATAAACTTATTAGTATTGCAATGGGAAGTGTGGGTCTGCTTTTGGCTGATGAGATAAGATTGTTGTTGTTGTTGTGTACTTTCAAGTCATTCCAGACTTAGGTTGACCCTGAGTGAGGGCCGGGTAAATGACCTTGGAGGGCCGTATTTGGTCCCCCGGGCTGTAGTTTGAGGACCCCTGTTCTAAACAAATGCACGGAAAATTGTTTTCTCGCTTCTTTTTCTCTGTTTGCTTTGTTTTAGCCCAGGAATTGCCTGATATCGTCTCCAGAATAACCCAGTACATAGTAGGAGCAAACTGTGCTCATCAGTTACCTATTGCAGAAGCAATGTTGACATACAAACAGAAAAGGTACCTTGTTTTTAAAGCAATCTCTCGATCAGACATAAATCATGCAAAACGTTTTCATATTTGTTGAACCTTAAAATGTCAGCAGTGAAGATTCACAATAATCTGATACTGGTTACAATCCTGTAGTATTCATAAAACGAATGGGCTACATCAGTCAGGTTCTACTTAATGTTTAAAACAAGCTCTCTGAATGAGAAAACAAAACTGAAAGTTATGTTTTACAGCTCAGAAGAAGAACTTGGTTGAACAATTCAAAACAAAGTCTAAGTTCTCAAAACATGTGTACTGTCGATACTGCATGCACATGCCATAAGAAGTCAGCATGTTTCCTGTCGAAGTGGATTAATTTAGCCTTACAGTTTGATTTATTTTGTATCCATGAGTGTAATAGTTTACTTGTGTTTCTCTTGGTTGCTTCTGAAAAGGAAAAAGACCTTTCAATTTGATTTTAATATAAGGTATTAGTCTTTCTATATTTCCTTTTCGATCTGTTACCCTGCATTTTTCATTTGTTGATCTTTTTGCTGCTTAGCAGTATTTCATGCTCAGTTTTGGTACAGTGTGTACTGATTTGCTGCTTTTGATATCATCTCAGGAGGCAAAATGCATTGTCAAAAAGACTAGAATTTTAAGTTTCAGAATTACATTCTTTAACTGCAGCTGATTGGGGGAAAGTGTGCACTACTGACCTAAAAATCAAGTCAGTTTACAACTGGCATTGCAGATTTCTTCCATTTATAATAATAAGGATGTAATTTTTCACCTCAAGTAATTCTAGAAATTTTCTTCCTACTGCAAGGAAGGCTTCAAAGATTGTGCAGTTTTTGAAGTCTTTTCACATTTCAAAACTGGTTCTACAGGAAACTTTCACTTCAAAACAGAAAATGCCCGTTACTGTGCAGAATATTATTTTTTCCTACGCAAAAACAAAACTCACGTGCAAATGTAGCTTGAGATAAGCCTTGAGTTCTGAAGATTGCCACATGATCTTCTTCATAAAGGTTTTCTGTGCGTTGAAGGAGGGGAGCACATTTCCCAACCATTATTGATTTTTTTTATAAAAAAAATCTTTCCACTCTTAATACATAAATGCTGCAAATTGGGTTCACAAGTTCTTGACCAGCCTGTAAATAAAGCTGTTCAAGGCATTTCCCTGACCTCTTTATAGGAAGGAGTGTAGCTTGCTTCTTTTTCCTCACAGAAATAACAGGTTCATTATTTTGTTGCCTTATTATGATCGAAGCAAATTGAGGGTACAGTTAACATGTATTTAAAAACACAAACAAAGTTAAAAACTTATCATTATACTAAATGTTCTTAGACCAGTAGCTGGCCATTTGGAGTGCCTCTGGTGTTGCTATAAGAAGGTCTTCCACTATGCATGTGGGTTCAGGTTGCATTGTAGTAGGTGATCTGTGGTTTTCTCTTTTCCACACTCGCATGTCGTGGACTCCTTTGTAGCACCATTTCTTAAGGTTAGCTCTGAATCTCGTGGTGCCAGAGCTCAGTCTGTTCAGTGCCTTCCAAGTCGCCCAGTCTTCTGTGTGTCCAGGAGGAAGTCTCTCATTCGGTATCAGCCATGGATTGAGGTTCTTGGTTTTAGCCTGCCAGTTTTGGACTCTCACTTGCTGAGGTGTTTCTGCGAGTATCTCTGTAGAAAGCTACTTCTTGATTAAAGGCGTTGGTGTGCTGGCTGATATCCGAACAGAAAATGGGCCAAAGATATCACTGCCTTGGTCCTTTCATTATTGGTTGCTACTTCCTGATGGATGTCAGGTGGTGAAATACCAGCTAAACACCATAATTTCTCCAGCGGTCCTGTGATAATGCGGCATGTCTCATTAAGAGCCACCTCCAGTTTTAGCGTGGTGAGATGTGTTCCTCACTGGGCATGTGTAGTCAGCAGCAGAGTAGCAAAGCACAAGGGCAGATGTTTTCACTGTGTCTGGTTGTGATCCCCAGGTTGTGCCAGTCAGCTTTCATATAATATTCTTTCTAGCACCCACATTTTGCTTTGTTACATAATTTATCCACTACCAAAAAGCTAAAGTTAGGGGCAGTGTTCTAATCAAGGTTGTAACAACCTATTAACTGGGAAGGGGAGCCTCCGTTTGAGGTCTACCCACATTTGCTTTCAACAAAAAATGTAATTTTGGCTGTGTCTTACAAGTAGTTGGACTCAATAATTGAAGAACAGAATTTTAGAGCTCTCAATATTCACTAGTGTTTGGAATCAGGACTCCTGTGGATAACAACATCCATGGATGTGCAAGTCCCATTACATATAATCGCGTAGGAAAATGGCGTGCTTTATTTAAAATGGCAAAATATAGATTTGCTTTTTGGAATTGGGGAAATATTTTCCATCTATGGATACAAAGGGCCAATAGTAAACACAATTTCAGAAGAGCATCTATAGTATGGATCAAAGTCATTGCACTTTTAGTGCTTTATATAGTAAAAACAACATGTTTTTAGTACAAGGGATAAGCAGCAATTCATTCACAAAGATATATTTGTGTAAATGTGTGGATTCTGCATTCACTTTTAAGATATTGACAGAAAAACAAATGTACATTTCAAATGATGTTAACAGGTGTTAGGAATGACCCTGAATGGCTTTGCCTTCTGCCTCGAACAATTGCTGTATCTGAACTGATCTCCTTCATTAGCATTTTAGCAATTTTTTTGACCTCTGCATCTCGCCCTTTGCCACCTTCTGCAACCAAGGGATTGTGGGCTGTAAGAGGCTCTCCGAATGTATAGAATGTTTGAGGCCTTCAGAATTGTTCAGTATATTTTAGCATTAAATTATGTTCCGGTGACCAGAAGATTTGAAAAAGAAAAATAGCTTTAAAACTCTCCGGGCATCTTTTGCATATGAACTCCTTCCCAAGCTATTTCTTAATGATGATTTTGTGTGTGTGTGTGTGATGCTGACTCCAGTTTCTATCCCCTTTCCTTTCTATTGCATCTTTAGCTTTTTTTAAAAAAAATCTGCAGATGCATGTAGTGTTTGTGAAATGATGTGTGGAAGCTTCATTTTGTCTGCGTAGAGCATGTACTGATAAATGGTCATGTATTTTTAAAGAAATAGAGTTACTTTGGCAGAATTCTTGCATTCTGTCTGCAGTACCTCTATTTTAACAGTAATTTCATGCAGAGCTTGGAAATATGGGATGACAGATACATTCCAAGGCCCTCTGTGGATACCTGAAATTGTGGATAATGGCTAGCCCTATATTTTGTCTGTGCTTTGGGCTGGAAGCATACCACAGAATTGAACTGGATGATCTAAAAGGCCCACAAACACTTCTTTAACAAGTGAATAGGTTTTAAAACATTGAGGATTCATTGGAGCAAGTCCCTTCTCTATTGAATTCAGCAAGAAAGGAAGATCTAGGTAGTGGTTCTCAACCTGTGGGTACCCAGATGTTTTGGCTCTCCCAGAAATCGTAACAGCTGGTAAACTGGCAAGGATTTCCGGGAGTTGTAGGCCTAAACACCTGGGGACCCACAGGTTGAGAACTTCACTCCAGGCTTATATGTCTTATGTGGACGGAAGCTGTATTGTTACGCTATTCTCCTTCTTTGTTGATTCATCCTGATCTCTATTTTATATTTTTATAACATACTAGCTGTCCCCTGTCACGCATTGCTGTGGCCCACATGGGGGTTCTGTGTAGGAGGTTTGGCCCAATTCTATCGTTGGTGGGGTTCAGAATGCTCTGTGATTGTAGGTAAACTATAAATCCCAGCAACTACAACTCCCAAATGTCAAGATTCTATTTTCCCCAAACTCCACCAGTGTTCACATTTGGGCATATTGAGTATTTGTGTAGAGTTTGGTCCAGATCCATCATTGTTTGAGTCCACAGTGCTCTCTGGATGTAGGTGAACTACAACTCCAAAACCAAAGGACACTGCCCACCAAACCCTTCCAGTATTTTCTGTTGGTCATGGGAGAACTGGGTGCCAAGTTTGGTTCAATTCCATCGTTGGTGGGGTTCAGAATGCTCTTTGATTGTAGGTGAACTATAAATCCCAGCAACTACAACTCCCAAATGACAAAATCAATTTTTTTGAGTGAAGGACATCCATTGACTTGTTAGGTGTCTTGTGTCCAAATTTGTTGTCAATTCGTAAAGTGGTTTTTGAGCTCTGTTAATCCCACAAACTAACATTACATTTTTATTTATATAGATCATACTGTTTATTTGATACAAGCTGTTCTAAGCCCCTTTGTAGTTTTTAGTATTTTTATTGTTGCTTACATAGTGCTAGGATAAATTAAACATTTTCACCAACTCCAGTCTTCCCCCATTTCGTCTTCTCTTAACTTTTCACTCACATGTGGTTCAGTAGATCACCCATGTTGAGTGGTTTGGTAAAATCTGGGTTTAATGATTTGGAATCAAAAGATTTATTTAGGTAAAACCATGAACTTTCCATGTCTGCTCAGAAATATATCCCATTAAACCTATTTATATTCCTTTAATGAGTAGTAGTAAAGTTTATTGTTTAGTCCACTGACCATATCAACAGTAAAAGACAAAAACAAGAAAATACACAAATAGACACTAATCACTGTCCTAAAACTCATGTAATAGTGAACATACATTAAAACACAGTTAAAACTTGATTAGAGTTAAAAATTATCTTTAAAAGTTAAAGATAATTAAAAATATCACACAGTTCTGGGCACTCGGATGCAAAAGCTTTCCCCACTCCACCCCACTTTATCTCTCTTCTCTTCCCACCATCCTGTTCTGCTCGTTACCCACCCCCTTCTTCAGTGGATCACACACTTTCAGGGTTTTGGTAAGGTTGAAGCATGGAGCTAAAAGACATGGCTAGCTAAAACGGTGTCCTTGTTTATGATTTCCTTTAAAAATATTCAAATATTGAGTTAGAAGATGAACAACATTTGTACTCTGCTACTGATCTTTCAAGAGCAAATCAAACCAAATTGTATTTGCATTAAGCTAAGGACCATTAGAATTATAATGAATACACTACATATCAGCAGACACGACCAACGTAAACACTTACTAGTACTAACACTAAAACAGTCTTAGATCTAAAATCTATCTAATACAACCTTATATGTAAAATATATCTCAATTATTAAAACATATATAAACAATTTTCTAATTCTTGATAAGGTGTAGGAAAGCAGAGATTCATTTTTATGGCCATATTGCTGGCAGAGAACATCGAAACTCTTAGTAACTATCTAGAAGTAGTTATTTATGCGTTTCTGCCATTTAAAATGCATCAGTCATTCACATGACCACCAAGGCAGTTTACAAATATACAGTAATTAAAATAATATTCAATATAAGAAAAAGGCAAAAATATTTCTTATCATAAAATATGGCAGGCGGAAAGTACAATAGACTGATAGAAAAACCCATTTAAGTACCTGGGCAAACAAAGATGTTTTTTATCTGATGCCAAAATAACTTTAATTAGTTTTAGGAACAATCATTCTGTAATCAGATTGCCACCACAGAGGAGGCAATCTTCTGTGCTGCCATCTCAGATGCCTCCTTGCAGTGGAGCTTCTGCTGATGATTGTAAATCGTGTTAAAACAGTTTGTCAACTGTCTGAAACTGAAAATTATCTGCATATAGTTTTTGCAGTTTTAAATCATTTTCTTCTAAAGACCAAAGGAGCAAAGTAAGCGTAAGTGTGCTGTGTGTGCATGAGTGTGTGTGCATGCATTCATGAATGTTTGCACACTAATATCTATTTTGCATGGATTTATCATAAAATAATGTTCTGAGCATATAGAGAAATTCATATGTGCACGTGTTTGTTGCTGCTGACTGTTGTGAGATAGTTACTTGCTTCTGCATTTTGTAATGACAATAGCTCTGTAATTTCTTTAGTCCAGATGAAGAATCAGCCCAGAAGTTCATCCCTTTTGTTGGTGTAAGTAATATTTTATGTGGATGGTTTCACAGGGGTTTTTCTGTAATCTACATTACAGGGTGCATCTACACTGTAAAAAGGAATGCATGGCTCAATGCTATGAAATGGTGAGAGTTGTAGTTTGGTGGGACACCAGCATTCTGGCCGAGAAGGCTAAAGACCTTAAAAAGCTACACTCCTAGGATTCTGTATCATTGGTCGTGGTAGTTAAAGTGGATTAATTTTGCAGTGTAGATGCTCCCACAATTGTGGGTTGCATGCAGTCTTGTTACATGCATGCAGATTGAGCGGCCATTCCCCTCCACACATACATTACCCAACGTGTAACAGCATATTTTAGAACAGGGGTCCTCAAACTAAGGCCTCCGTGATGAATCAGGGCAGCAGGGAATCTTAGCGCCCTATGTCCCGCCTTGCCATCCCCTCTACTAATACTTTCTTCAAATTAGAACCAAAAATGCCATTTTCTTTTCAAGAAATACAGAAATTAGCCTCTAGTTCAGCTTTCTTCCTGTTATTGTACAGCTAGTAATTCTGTGTAAAACTAGTCTTTTTTTCTCTTGTCAGGTAGTAAAGGTTGGAATTGTTGAACAATCTTCTGCAACATCAGGTAATACTATCTTTCTGCAGTGTTATCATTTATCCTTAATGTATGTATTGCCTTTGGTGACATGTTATTTCTCTGAGGTGCTGTGTGCAGTTAGAAAATATTACCATCCATAGAGATTTATATCCCCTATATATAGAGATTTATACCCCTTTTATATAAAAAAGAGACCAGATTACAACTGGCCCTCCATTTTCACGGGGTGCAAAACCTTATGTTAAAATGGAAAAAATGAAAAATTATGTAGGTGGTACCTGACTCCAGTCAAACTGGAGGTTGTACAAGGATGCTAAAATTTATGTTGGAAATGTGAAACACGCTAAGGTATTTTTAATTATATGTGATGGACATGTAACAGAGTATGAATACATTGAAATAGATTACAACTAGTTCCATTTCTATTGTTTTGAGTAGAAATAACCCTAACCGTGAAACACACAAAGAAGATCCTCAGAAGAAAGAGACAGAGAAGCAGAACTGTTAAGAGCCACTCTTGGAGTTGAGCAATTAATTTCAGGTTCTCCCCTTAATACATGATTTATTGTTGTGTTGAAGTGAAATAAGGGGCTGTGGTGGCACAGTGGGTTAAACCACTAAGCTGCAGAACTTGCTGATCGGAAGGTTGGTGGCTCGAATCTGCAGATAGTGTGAGCTCCCATTGTTAGCCTCAGCTTCTGCCAACCTAGCAGTTCAAAAACATGCTAATATGAGTAGAGCAATAGGTACCGTTTCAATGGGAAAGTAAAAGCGCTCCATGCAGTCATGCTGGCCACATGAACTAGGAGGTGTCTAAAGACAACGCTGGCTCTTCAGCTTAGAAATGGAGATGAGCACCACCCCCACAACTAGATTTAATGAGAAGGGGAAACCTTTACCTTTGAGTGAAATATTGCATAATGATTTATTTTTTTCCAACATATTGTGACATCTTTATCAGTGACAGGGAAATTTGTGAATATTATTTATATCTTTTCTTTCCAGCAAATAAAGTGATATTATCTTCCTGCAAACAATTAACATCTAATTCAGTTAAGCTTCAATCATGTACGTTGTCCTATTGAAGTCAGTGGGGAATATCTCTGAGTTTATACATATTGGCAGGAAATATTTCAGCTGTTCTGATATCATCAAGACAATGTATTGTCGAAGGCTTTCATGGCTGGAATCACTAGGTTCTGAGGATGCTTGCCATAGATGCAGGCGAAACGTCAGGAGAAATGCCTCTAGAACATGGCTCTATAGCCCGAAAAAACCCACAAGAACCTAATCATCAAGACAGTTTAATGTTTGTATGCTTTGAGTTTTAATTTACGTTATTGTATGATTTTTAGTGTTAGTCACTTTGAGTCCCCTTTGGGAGGGAAGCCAAGGGATATAAATTCTACATCTACAAATAATAATAATAATTTTAGATAAATGCTATTCAGTCTATTTCTTTTTAAAGCCAGCACTGGATGTGTTTGTGCATGTGTGCAGGTGTGTGTGTAATAATTTCTAAAAAGCCCTGCTGTAATTAAAGTCATGTATCCCTTGTATCAGTACCAAGTGTTCAGAAATACACTATTGTAAAATAGTAATTGATGTCACCCTTAGTGCTTCTCCCTGATTTTGAAGTGAATTCCAAAATAGTCATTATGCTAATACCGTGACACTGCACTGTTCTTTCGGTGTGCTTGTTGAGAAAGAGAAAATTTCCATAGTGCTTGTGGATGATTGCTCCTCACTATCAATAATCTGTCTTTCACTTCTGATCTGTCTAATTTCTGCCCTTTCTGGTTCATTGTTTTCCATGCTTGCCACTTGAATCAATCTTTGTTATAGATAATTTAACTATACATTTCATATACCAATTACTGAGATGTTAGAACTAACAAGTTCTGTACAAAGTGGGGATGGGGGAACAAGGAAGTCTGAAACTTTGAAAATATGCAAAGTTCAAAAACTGCTTATAAAGTTGAAAAAGGTATTAGAAACAACAGTAATATTTGCTTTGAATTTCTGACACCTGCATGCATTTTATATCTTCTGTTTGACGAGTATAAAATGCTAATTTTGTACTCTTCCACCTCCCTCTCCTGTAACAAATCACCATGCATCTTGATCCAAGCATAAAGAAACAGTACATTTATGTTAACTTTACAGTAATTCTTAAACATAGTGGCATCACTCTACTAGTAAAGGTGGCAGCATTTTATTTATTTATTTCGGGTATTTTTACCCCACCCTCCTCAACCCCCTAGGGGGCACTCAGGGTGGCTTCCAGCCGGCACATATTCGATGCCTACAATTAAACACAATAAAATACATAACAAAACAGTAATTATAAATCATTAAAACATTGAGTTAATACAATAAAATCTACTAGAAAAAAGCCAGCCTGGTGGCCGTTGTATCGCCGAGTTCTATAATTAGTGATTCCATTCAGCTTATCATAATCCGTTTCCATAGCATCTTGTCGTCATTGTCCTTGTCAGTCTGCCAGATTACCCAAAGGCCTGGTCCCGTATCCATGATTTTAATTTCCTTCTGAAAGAGAGGAGGGATCTAATTTCCCTGGGGAGTGAATTCCACTGGCGGGGGGCCACCACCGAGAAGGCCTTGTTCCTTGTCCCCACCAGTCTCGTTTGTAACAAGGGCGGGGCTGAGAGCAGGGCCTCTCCAGAAGATCTTAAATTCCTAGGCAGAACGTAGAAGGAGATAAGTTCGGACAGGTACGCTGGGCCGGAGCCGTATAGGGTTTTATAGGTCAAGACCAGCACTTTCAATTGTGCTCAGAAATAGATCAGCAGCCAGTGGAGCTGACACAACAGAGGGGTGGTATGCTCCCTGCATGACGCTCCGGTGAGTAATCTGGCTGCTGCCCATTGAACTAGTTGAAGTTTCCGAACAGTCTTCAAAGGCAACCCCATGTAGAGCATGTTGCAGTAATCCATTTGGGATGTAACAAGAGCGTGGACCACTGTGGCCAGATCAGCATTTTGAAAATGCTGTGTAAAAGGTTCAACCTTGTAGACATAAATCCCCTCTGCTACATCAAGGATATTTTGAAATTACTTTTTTGCTGAAAAGTAGTATGAGAAAATTCTGATGACAATCCAGAAATGTCCTCCTACGATGTGCAGCTGGTGCTTTTGGTGATCACTAAGCTGCAGACCAACCCTTTGAATCCTTCTTTTTAAGGTGACTCGGATGATGCCACTCCCAGTAGTTCGAGTGTCCTTTCCTCTACTCCACCTTCTGTGTCTCCTGCTATGAAGGAATCTTCCCCCACCCCACCTTCCTCACCGTCTGTCACAGGCAGTTTTGCTTCCTCCAGGTAAAGCACTTTTCTGCCTTTTCTTTGACATGTAAACTTGAGCTAAGAAATGACACCTGTTTACAGTATATGAGCACCATATCCCTTGTCATTTGCCCCTATTTTGTCTACAATCCCTTTTTCAGTCTGTATTCAGAAGTTCAGCTTTACTCAGAATTCGTACCTGAATGCTGATGGTTTTTGCTTAACCTTGGGCATTACTTTCTTTAGAGGAAAAAAGGTTAGCATTGGGAACAAATGAATTACTACTGTTATTAAAAAAAGGAAGTATGAGAGGTGGCAAGCACTGTGTTTCTAATCTTTTCAAAGTTGCAGGATTCCTTCAAGAGGTTTCCAACTTGAACCTATCATGATGTTTTTGGGCAATATTTGTTTGGGGATGGGGTGAGGGTTGCCTTTGCCTCCCTTTGAGACTGAGAGAATATATTTGTCATATCCATGTCTGAGCAGGGATTCAAACTCTGGTCTCCAGAGTTGAAATCATGCATTCAAAGAAAAACAGTAACTTTCCATTTGGTGGTCGCAAGAATGCATTTAAAATGGTTAATAAGAAACCTGTGCATAAAAATAACAAATAATAACAAAGTTTTTTATGCCATATCCGACAGTAATCTAGAAAAGTTAGGAAGTAACTCGTTTTTCCAGTGGATTACTTTGGTCAGTATTTACTTTTTGCAGTAGTAAGCTAGAACTGATTTCCTTTTGGGCACATTTTAGGGCTTGTAGCTAGCTAGCTACTCCCTGATAGGAACTGTAGTTTTGTGTTTTGTTGGTTTTTTTTGTCGTGTCAGGAGCGACTTGAGTAACTGCAAGTCGCTTCTGGTGTGAGAGAATTGGCCGTCTGCAAGGACATTGCCGAAGGGAAACCCGGATGATTTGATGTTTTTATCATCCTTGTGGGAGGCTTCTCTCATGTCCCCGCATGTGGAGCTGGAGTTGATAGAGGGAGCTCATCCGCCTCTCCCCAGATTTGAACCTGCGACCTGTCGGTCTTCAGTCCTGCTGGCACAGGGGTTTAACCCACTGCACCACGGGGGCTCCTGTTTTGTGTATAATAGAAACATTAAGTGCATTGACATTTCTGCAAATGCTTTTGGATCTGCATTGTAGTATATTTTCTTATTAATGCAGACTCCAGGCATCTAATGTATTTATGCTTCTACTTCCACTCACTCCACTCTGCTTGCTTGTTTTCCTCTCTTCTTTGTCACCTTTTCTCTTTCTTATCCTACCTTTCACCATACTATGTGAGAAGTTTTGACTTTCAGATTGAGCTCTCCTGTTTTAGGAACGTATGTGTTTGATGATAGTCAAATGAGTTGTAATGTCAGTGAAACCCTTTACCAGAATTGCTCAATATTTTTCTGTATAAAATGGTAGGCAAATTTAAATCACGGTGCAAGTGTGAAGCATATGAAATCTGTTTCATGTTTCACTTCCTTAGTTTTCCAGAAGCATTAACAATCCACCCTGTTATTGTCCTGGGTTGTGAATGATATTTATTTTTTCCATTTATTTTTTTGCGCATTTTTAATAATATATTAATTTTGTGCACATTTTTTTAATATACATGTTTGGGAATGTGTTTCTTACAGTAATTAAACCTGTTTACTAGTTTTTCAAATGTCTTCATTTAGTCATGTACATTTTAAAAAGTCTTTTCTCCAGAGTGCATTGCAACCCTAGCATATGTATTCATTTCTGAACAGGATTTTATTCAATTCTAGACAGTTTGTAAAATATGTGAAACAGGTATTTCTGAAGAGAAATTGGGAGCCAGTGAAATCCTTTTTATTGCCCTAGCTGAAAATAACCCCTACCGAGCTTCCAGGGAGACCCTTCTCTTGCTGCCGCCAACATTACAAATGCAGTTTATTTATTTATTTATTTATTTACTCCTTTTGTATACCGCCTATATCAGCCAGAAAAGGCGACTCTAAGCGGTTTACAGTAAAAGTGTGCAACATTGAACAATATATAAGACAAACATCGACAGACAATACACATAACGTCATCACGCCTCGAATAGAATCAGATCCAATCTCACAGTCGTTTTACCATTCCTTGTTCAGTATGCCGTCTATCTGAGTCAGATGTTATTGCATGCTTATCCGAACGCCTGTTCGAAGAGCCACGTCTTAACCCGCCTCCTAAACGCCAATAGCGAAGGGGCCTGCCTGATCTCCACTGGTAGGGCATTCCATAGCCGAGGGGCCACCACCGAGAAGGCCCTGTCCCTCGTCCCCGCCAGCCGCACTTGTGATGCTGGCGGGACCGAGAGCAGGGCCTCCCCGGACGATCTTAACATCCTCGCCGGTTCATAGGCGGAGATGCGTTCGGAGAGGTAGGTGGGGCCGGAACCGTGTAGGGCTTTATAGGCTAAAGCCAGCACCTTGAATTGTGCTCGGTAGCAAATTGGCAGCCAGTGGAGCTGGCTCAGCAGTGGAGTGGTGTGCTCCCTGAGAGCCGCTCCCGTTAACAACCTGGCTGCCGAGCGCTGGACCATCTGAAGCTTCCGGGCAGTCTTCAAGGGCAACCCCACGTAGAGCGCGTTGCAGTAATCTATGCGGGATGTGACAAGAGCGTGGACTACCGTGGCCAAGTCCGACTTCCCAAGATACGGGCGCAGCTGGCGCACGAGCCGAAGCTGTGCAAATGCTCCTCTGGAGACCGCTGAAACTTGGGGTTCCAAGCTTAGCGAAGAATCCAGAGTCACACCCAAGCTGCGAACCTGCGTCTTCAGGGGGAGTGCGACCCCGTCCAACACAGGCTGTAACCCTATACCCTGTTCGGCCTTCCGACTGACCAGGAGTACCTCTGTCTTGTCTGGATTGAGTTTCAATCTGTTCACCCTCATCCAGTCCGACACAGCGGCCAAGCACCGGTTCAGGACCTGGACAGCCTCCTTGGTAGTAGGTGGAAGGAGTGACAGAGTTGGACGTCATCTGCGTACAGATAACACCGCACCCCGAAACTCCGGATGATCTCTCCCAACGGCTTCATGTAGATGTTAAACAACATGGGGGACAGTATTGAACCCTGCGGGACCCCACAAGACAATGGTTGTGAGGTCGAGCAGTTGTCCCCCAGTAACACCTTCTGGGTACGATCCTCTAGGAAGGACCTGAGCCACTGTAGAACAGTGCCCCCCAGGCCCATTCCCACGAGGCGCCCCAGAAGGATACCGTGGTCGACGGTATCGAAGGCCGCTGAGAGATCCAGCAGAACCAGCAGAGACACACTCCCCCTGTCAAGTTCACGCCGGAGATCATCGACCAAGGCGACCAAGGCTGTCTCGGTACCATGCCCCGGCCTAAAGCCAGACTGCGCCGGATCTAGATAATCAGTGTCTACCAAGAATGCTTGGAGTTGTGAGGCCACCACACGTTCCAGGACTTTGCCCAAAAAGGGGAGATTGGAAACAGGCCGATAGTTGACGAATTGAGTGGGGTCCAGTGATGGTTTTTTCAACAGCAGTTTTATAACAGCTTGTTTTAAGCTGGCTGGAATTATGCCTTCCCGAAGGGAGGCATTAACCACCACCTTTACCCACTCGGCCAATCCCCCTCTGGCCTCCTTTAGAAGCCAGGATGGGCAGGGGTCTAGGATGCATGTGGTTGCCCTCATCCCTCCCAGCACCTTGTCCACATCCTCAGGTGTCACAGATTGAAACGAATCCAACAAAATCGGACAGACAGGTGTTCTCGTCACATCCTCAGAGACTGCCGTTAACATGGTGTCTAGGCCTGAACGGATCAAAGCGACTTTGTCCGCAAAGAACCGAGCAAATGCTTCACAGCGGGCTGCCGAGTTGCCAGGGCTCCCATCTAAAATGGTGGGTTTTAATAGGCCTCTGACAACTCGAAACAGCTCCGCCGGACGGTTCTTTGCGGACGCAATATTGGCCGCAAAGAAAGATTTCTTTGCAGCCTTTATTGCCACGGCATATGCCCTTAATAGGGCAACAAACCGTGTTCGGTTTGACTCGCTCGGGTCCGAACGCCACACACGCTCTAGTCTCCTCTTCTTTCGCTTCATTGCTGCCAGCTCCTCGGTAAACCAAGGAGCTGGTTTAGCTCGGCTACTTGAGAGGGGACGTTCCGGAGCGATCGTGTCTATAGCCCTGGTCATCTCCCTATTCCAGAGAGTCACCAAGGCATCAACAGGATCACCAACCGAGGCGGCAGGAAACTCCCCAAGAGCCATCAGGAATCCATCCGGATCCATAAGCCTCCTGGGGCGGACCAACTTAATGGGTCCCCCACCTCTGCAGAGGTTCGGTGGTGCAGTAAGTCTAAAGCTGACCAGATGGTGGTCGGTCCATGGCAACGGAGAGATAGATAACTCCTCAACCCCGCCACCTTGCTCCCATCCCTGACAGAAAACCAAATCCAATGTGTGTCCAGCACTGTGGGTGGGGCCAGTTACTTGTTGGGACAGCCCCATGGTTGCCATGGAAGACATGAAGTCCTGAGCCGCTCCCACTAAGGTAGTCTCGGCGTGTACATTGAAGTCCCCCAGCACAAGAAGCCGTTGGGACTCCAATGACAGGCTCGAGACCACCCCTAGCTCAGGTAGGGAGACTGTAGTGCAGCGAGGTGGGCGGTACACTAACAGAATCCCTATTCTGTCCCGGTCGCCCACCCTCAGGTAGACACATTCAAAATTAGTTGACTGTGGGATGGGGCCTCTGGTCAGCGAGATGGAATTTTTATAGACTACCGCCACCCCGCCTCCCCGCCCCCCAGGTCTCGATTGGTGCTGCACGGAGAAGCCTGGTGGGCAAAGCTGGGTTAAATTAACTCCTCCAGCTTCGTCCAACCAGGTCTCCGTAATGCACGCCAGATCTGCCCGTTCCTCCAGAATTAAATCTTGGATGAAAGATGTTTTACCGTTGACAGATCTGGCGTTCAACAGCACCATCTTCAACCCGGGGGGACTGCCAGCCTGGGTACATCCACCTGCCTTGTCAGGAGACCGATTACATATTATTAAGTTTTTTTGATTTCTTTTTTTATTTTTTTTATTTCTATATCGCATTTGTGGTGGTAATTCTCTACCATTTTGGAGCCGAATTGATGGCCGAATTGATGGTCGAATTGATGGTCTCCCTTTCCCGCATCTCCCCCTCCCCGTTAAGGTTTCTATGGGGGCCCCTCGACCAATGGAATGCTCCTCCCCATCCATATTGCACCTTGACATTGCAACCTCATCCCTTAATTCCTTCCAGTTTCTTTCCTTCGTTAATTCCTCCTTCCGCCAGCCTAGTTCCTTCCAGTTGTTTCTCGATCTTGCATAGCCCTTTCTGAGGTCTTTCCACCCACACCACCCTCCTTCCCCTTCCCTATTTGCCAGCAATGTTATTAGCAAATACCACAAAATGAGGGTAGACATGGGTGATCACAGAGCAATCGCAATGTGCAGGTCATAAAGTGCTATTGATAACCTCCTAGGTTTACTATCTTGGAGGATTGAGGACCTATGGTATCGCGGAGGGTCAATGTGCACCAGTATAAAGTGCATGAGATTTTAAAGTGCACAGGTTTTAGTTTTTAAAGTGCTCAATTCTAAAGTGCAATATTCAATGGCTCACTAACTAGTGCAAATTGGATGGGTAAGTGCAATAGGCTGGGGGACACACAACAGTTGGGTAACGGCTCAGTTCTTATAATAACAGTGCAACGGCAATGCAATCCTCAGTTCGTTGTCAAGTATAGTTCTTACATTGGTCCCCCCCCCCCAGTATCATAACTTGGAGTAGGGGGGTTGAGGGGAAAGATATAAAATCCCCCCAGTGACGGCACTTATAGTACCGGCAAGGGGTGTTAGGTGAGATGATCCCCAATGACTCAACAATCTAATATTAAGTTGGTAGTCTGATGTTTAGTTCAGTTCCTTCCGGGTCGAGGCGGATGAAGATGGTAATAAAGATGACAATTCATAGGCGACAGTTGATGGTGACAGTTGGCGGTGACGAGAGAGAGGGTCTTTTCAATGGCTGCCCCAATCCTTTGGAATGCCCTCCCTGGGGAGATTAAAACAGCCCCTTCCCTGACATCTTTTAAAAAACAACCGAAGACCTTCCTGTTTAAGCAAGCTTTTAATGAAGAAATTTAATTTGGAATGACAAGAAGGCTAACTTTCAGTGTCAAGTGAAGTGTACTATTTGAACTGATGAGTTCACGCAACAATTGTATCTGTTAAATGATTTTAAAATGTTTATGTTTTATTTTATATTTGGTTTTATTGTTATCTGTATGGTTGATTAGTTTTTTTTCTTCAAAATGTTGTGAGCCGCTTTGTGTCCCGTTTAGGGAGAAAAGTGGGATATAAATAATAATAATAATTATAAATAAATAAATAATAATAATTATAAATAAATAAATAAAACAGCCATTACTAAAATTTAATACCAAATAGAAATTAATCAAAAAGTAAAACTAGACAATCCTAGCAGACATAATCACGTAATATGAATGTAAACAGAATAAGAATTTAAAATAACTAAAACCTTACTAAGGGATAAAATTGTTGCCAACAACTAACAGGCTGAAATCAGTTCCAATATCTAAACAGGATAATCTTAAATACTTGATAAGGAATTAGCAAGATTAAAACATCATCCATCATTACTGACATTTAGTTGGTACCTGTGGGATTAAAAATATATAGGAAAGAAACCATTCATGTGCTATTTAAAACTGATAAAGAAACCTAGTTGAAAATAACCCACAGGTTGTTACCTTACATTATTTTGAAGATAGATCTGTACTTGTAAATCACACTTGAGTACAAAGAAGTCTAAAACTGTGTTCTTGTACCTTTGTGTCATACATCTGAATAAAACGAAAAGCAGATAGACGACCTGAAGCCATAAGATTTTTGAGAAGATTCTATAATTTACTTCTAATTTGTGTCTTGTGTTATACTGATGATTTTCTAACACAGGAACCTCTTGTTATTTAACAATAATGTGAGAAATCTGGTTTCTATAACTATTCAGCCAAGGCTCTTGATTGGTAGAAACTATTAAGCATATTTCCAATATATCTCTTTGGAATTTCCTCCCTCCCTTCCTCCATAAAATCTGTATGTGTAATAACTTAAAAACTGAAATATTTTCTTGTACTTTACAGCCATAATCTTGGCATGGAACTGATGGGTCTTCAGTTAGATTACTGGATTGCATCTCATCCTGTGGAGAAGAAGAGAGATTCAGAGAAAAGGGATCCCTCCACTGCCAAAAACACACTGAAATGCACTTTCCGGTCTCTCCAGGTCAGCCGGCTGCCCACAAGTGGAGAAACCACGTCCACCCCTACTATGTCTATGACAGTTGTGACAAAAGAAAAAAATAAAAAAGGTGCGGACAGAGAAAGTAAATTGATCTTTTGCTTTCTGCTAACAGTACTAAGTTAAGCATGTTTTCCAATAATGAAAGGTTCCTATCAGATCTTTGGGATTCTGTGGGGTTATTAGTATGTCAGATGCATTTAATGGCAACAGTCTCCAGCTAATTATCGCATTTTGTTAAGTGCATTGACGAAAACCTAACTCGTACTCGTGAAAAATTAATATTTGCAGCTACGCTTATTAGATCAATCTTCTTCAGAAAGGATTCTAGTATAAGAAAAAAGTAGAAGACCATTGTCCAACATGGCATACAGTTAAAGAGATCAAGGAGCACAATCTCAATTATTTTATCAAGATCGGAGCAAGAATAAACAGGGAACTTCCATATAAATATTACTAAATTCAAGAAGCAAAGTAGTTTGCAGATCAGTTATTCTCAGAATTCTGTCTACCTGCAAAGAAGCTAAACACTTCTTACAGACAAAACCGGGGCCTGTAAAGGATACAAACATGGCATTTGGCAGATAAAAGTTGGACAACAGCAATAAGCAGCAGACTACCATTCTTCATTCTTCAATTTTCTGGAAATATTGAGAGAGAACCTTGCACAGCATTAGGTTCTTGCCCCAAACCCATGGGCTCTAATCTCACAACTCATGAGATGTGTCCATAATATCCCTTCATGAGGACAGGATTCAGAAACTACAAAATTCAAATTAATATTTCTGAAACAGCAGGAAATGTATAGACCTGTTTGCTGATTTGGCAAGAGAATATGATAGATCACACTCACCCCCTCCTCTTTCTGGGTAATCAAAGCTGTTTTCTTAACCAAATTATAATTTGAAATTGATTCAGACCACCCAAGAATTTTGAAACAGCAAAAGCAAAACAAAATCCATTTGAGCATATTATCCCAAACAGTGGACGTGGCTCTTAATGAGACATGCCACGTTATCCCAGGATGTCTACGCCCTACACCACTGGAGAAATCCTACTGTTTAGCCAGTATTGCACCACTTGACATCTGCCAAGTAGCAGCCAATAATGAAAGGACCAAGGCATTGAGATCTCCAGACCTTGCTCTGTTCAGATATCATCAAGCATGCCAGTGAGTTAAATCATAAAATAGCTTCCTAAGATCTACAGAGATCCTCACAGGAACACATCAGTAACCAAGAGTCCAAAGTAGCAGACTAAAACCGGGAACATCAATCAGTAGCTGATACCAGATGAGAAACCCCCCCCCCCGGGCAAACAAAGAAGACTGGGTGACTTGGAAGGCACTGAACAGACAGCTCTCTAGGACCATGAGATGCAGAGCCAATCTTCAGAAATGGTGCTACAAAGTGGAGTCCTTGACATGCGAGTGTGGAGAAGAGCAAACCACTTACTACAATGCAGTCTGAGCTCTGCCACATGCACAACAGAGGACTTTCTTACAGTGACATCAGAGGCACTCAAAGTAGCCAGCTTCTGGTCAAAGGAAATTTAATATAATGCCAAGTTTTTAACTTTTTTGTGGTTTTTCTATAAATTATAACTGTATTCTCAATTCATTTCTGATACATTAAATAAATATTATCCCAAAAGGTATAATATTATTCCAAAAGGTCATGAAGAATTGGAAGCGACTAAATGAATAAACAACAAAACCCAAAAGGATGCAGTGATTACCAACCAGTCATTGGCAATCGGTATTGTGATTCACTCAGAGGCACTAACTGTGGCCTAGATCCAGCTTGTCGGCTTTCTTTTGGCAGATGATATTAGAGGAGTGGAAAGGAGTTGTCCAATAATTGCTTGCCCAATAAAATCTGATTACCCAGTCATCTTGACTACCAATTGTACTGGAAGCAAAGTGTTATCCAGGGTATAATGGATATTAAATTATTTTACTTTCAATGTGCTTAGAAATCATACAAGGTTTCCTGTATGCATGTATAAATATATGTATTCTGAGGGGGGGGGGCTCTATTGCAGGGTTGATGTAAGGACTTTTAGGGATGATCACATCAGGAGGAACAGTGGTATTGGTTGCACTCACTTAACTCTACCAAAATCAGTTTCTACCGCTCAGTTAATATCAGATCCTGTGTGCACGAATAAACTTTTTCAGGTAAACAGGCACAAAAGAACTCTGCTGATGGGGTTACATGTCTTCTTGGTTTCTTCTAGTGATGTTTCTGCCTAAGAAAGTAAAAGATAAAGAGTTTGACTCTAAGAGCCAGTGTATTGATGGTATCAGTCGTCTGATTTGCACAGCAAAGAATCAACAGAATATGTTGCGGGGTAAGTGTAAGAGTTCCAGCCAGATGTAGCCCCTTGGGCTCTTTTCTCAGGCCCTCTCCTCTCTCACCACCCTATCCTTCTTTCCTTCCTCCTTCCTTTCCTCCCTTCCTTCCCTCCCACTTTCTTCCTCCCTCCTTCCCTCCCTTTCACCCTTTCGTCCCTCCTTTCTTCCCTCCTTTCCTCTCTTTTTCTCCTTCCTTCCCTTTTGTCTTCTCTCTTTCCTCCCTCCCTCCATTTATTTATTTATCTATTTATGTATTTACCTGATTTATATCTCACCTTTCTCTACCCTGAGGGGGACTCAAGGCAGCTTACAATCACACCTCCATGGTACCTTAAAACAGAGAAAGAGATTAAACTGAAAAGAACTTCCTGAGACCAAGAGTTGTTGGAAAGTAGCGCAGGCTGCCTGGGAGTGTGGTGGAGTCTCTTTCTCTGGAGGCTTTCCTGGAGACACTGTCTATTGGGAGTGCTTTGATTGTGCCTTCTTGCACAGCAGGAGGTTGGACTGGGTGGCCCTTGGGGGTCTCTTCCAGCTCTAGTAGTCTAATATTCTGTATCAGAAATAGGTAATATGGGGTCTCATGGATACACTTTTTCTCTCCTCTCCACCATCTCATCCTGACCAAGGACAACCCTTTTGGGATCCAAACCTTTCCTGTCTTTCCTTCACTTTCTGCCTCCGAAAGTGAAGAGGAAGGGGAGGAAAGGGCAGGGAGGGGGCTTGGGGAGACGCCCCCCTCCCAGCCCAGCCTGCCCGCCCCCACTGCAGCCTTTCATGTGGCCCCCAAGTTAGAAAGTTTGCCCACATCTGCTGTAGATGCACTCTTAATCATTTAGTGTGCAGTGTTTTATTATTATGTTTTAGTTTCGCTTTAGTTATGTATGTGTATTCTTTCTGTTTCCTTTCTTCATTCTGAATTGTTTTTATTACTTCAATTGTGAATTATATTGTGTTAAAGCTAATAAAGAATAATGTAAAAATAAAGAAATAATAGACTATTTGAAAAAAAATCTAATAGAAACATATACAGCTGCTTCTTCCTTCAGTACAAGCTGCAGCCATCCACAAAGCAAAGCTTTCTTAACCTTGTTCTTTGTGTCTCCAAATATAGTGTTTATTGATGGAGTGGAATGGAATGATGTGAAGTTCTTCCAGCTTGCAGCACAGTGGTCTTCCCATGTCAAGCATTTTCCCATCTGCATCTTTGGACATTCTAAATCCTAATGTAGGATAATTCCTGTGATACCACAAAACATTGAGTGCCAGCTGTTTGCGTTCTCCTGTGTTATATGTCCTTGGATAACTGCTTCATTACTTTTCTGTTTGTCATTTGGCTGCAGGGGAATAATACTTGAAATGGCAGCAATTCAGTTTTAATTCTGGACATACACCTAAGCCAATTGCAGGAGCCTATGAGAACCACAACATAATCTCTGCTTGTTAATGTGGAAATAGCTGAATAGGGAGTGGAATGGGAGGTTTATTTGGCAACAGATTAAGAATGTTGGTAAAGTTATTCAAACTCGAAAGATTTCAGCTAAAGAGGAATCTCTGACTTTTCTTTCAGTCCCTTCAAACTGTTTTTCTTTTTATAATTCAAGGGTTTTCCAGAAAGTAAAGTTACAAGATTTTTTTAAAATATATGAATATATTTTAATAAAACTTACATGGATTGTAGCATAGCTATTACATTATTTTTCCACACCATTCAGTTCACTTCATTTTGCTATCCGTGGGACAAGTTTTTGATGCCTGTGCCATAGAAGTTTCCCTCCACCTTTTTTCAGCCAGTTTGTCACTTCGATTTTCACTTCATCGTCGTCGGAAAAGTGTTTTCCACCAAGGTGTTCCTTCAATTTAGTGAACAGATGATAGTCACCAAGTGCGGGATCAGAGCTATGAGAGGAGCGGCTTAAAACATCCCAACCAAATGAAGTCTACAAATCTTGTGTTGCATTAGTGCTGTGCGGATGCGTACTGTCATGAAGAAGACAGGCTCCCGCCATTAGCATCCCACAACGTTTGTTTTGGGTAGCTCTGCGAAATTCTTCATGGTCTCACAATATATTCCATACTCATTTTGTCACATGCTGTCTTGACATTACGTCCTCCCCTTAAACTGAAACAATTTCACAATGAATCGCAGCGATCTTCATATCATTAGCATTTAGCGTATTACAGCGCAAGCTTCGCACTTGGAGGGAAACGGAATGAGGTCACTCATCTCTAACCTTCACCATAAGGCCAGTCAATGAGCTACTGACGACTGGCACTGCTCGTTCATGCCCATTAGCTTCCTGCTACACGGCAGTGATACCAACTTCCGCCGAGAAAATTCCCAGTGAAAACTACGTGCGTTGTAAACTTACTTTCTGGATAACCCTTGTAACTTTACCTACATAAAGTATCTGATTTCCGTGCCCCACCGCATCTCCTGCTTTTTCTGTGGCATTGTTCATGTTATTATTAGCCCTTGGCAATGCACATTTTTCAACATTTAGAGATTGGAAGGAGTGATTGCCTTGTTTACATTTCATGTCTAGAATGCAACCAGCCTTATTTCCCCACATGGAGAAGATGGAATGAAAGGGGTTTTTGGAACAATATGAGGCTAGATAAGTTATTTATTAATGTATTAAATGTATTCAGTTTGTTCCTGGTTTTGTGGGAAATAACCATTATTTCCTGATTCCTGACAAGTGGAAGTAAGTTTAGTTAAAGGAAGATGTTTGAAACACTTCTGTCTTTGTCCCCAAATGTTCCACTTGCCAGAATTGGAATTCCTGTTCATTTGTTTGCCAAAACTCATCTGTGACTTGTGTGATTGGCCTCCTGCCTGATAAGATGTGACAAAGCAGGATATGAATTCTAAATCATGTGTGTTATGTATCAGTGGCTCCAGTATATAGCAGTGTAATCTACCATCAGTCCAGTTTGTGAGAAAGATACTACTGGAATGACCACCAGGTAGAATGCATGTTTGGGCTTTGTGTGTGTGTGTGCTGTCACTTAGCATGTTGCACTTACTAATCTTTCGATACAACCTTGACACTTAAATATCAGATACTACTTGTTATAATTTGTAAGCATAATGTTGCCAAATAGCGCCAGAGAAGCAAAGCTGGTCTTTAGCTTCATTTAGGTGATTTTCTTAAAACATCATACTAATATCTGCAAAAAAAAAAGGTCATATACAGTTCTCTTCATTGTTTCCTTATTTTGTTGAGGCATTTGTGAAGGCTCTTTTATTACAACCCATTAAAATAGGATGTTTGAAAAATATATTCCAAATATTCTCCCCATCCTCATGGTTTCCATTGGGACATAAGCTGTCATCTCTGGACTTAGATACTATCATATTTGAAAGGCAAAAGTATTCCACAAGTCTAAGTCTAGAGGAAATGTTCTTAGCTTGTGCCTTTCCTGCAACTAAGAGATCTTGGTTAAGGGATTTTTTTTGTCGTGTCAGGAGCGACTTGAGAAACTGCAAGTCGCTTCTGGTGTGAGAGAACTGGCCGTCTGCAAGGACGTTGCCCAGGGGATGCCTGGATGTTTTGATGTTTTATCATCCTTATGGGAGGCTCTTCTCATGTCCCCGCATTAGGAGCTGGAGCTGATAGAGGGAGCTCATCTGCGCTCTCCCAGATTCGAACCTGCGACCTGTCAGTCTTCAGTCCTGCCGGCATAGGGGTTTTACTAGGTCAAGGGATAAGTATTCTAGATTGTACCCGTATTTTGGGAAATTTCCTCTGAGCCTTCCTGCTTGGCCATAAAGACCCTCCTGCTGTGGTTGTTCTTCTTTTTACAACCTACTTATTAGTTTGTGGTTTTCTCATTTTTTCACCAGTTCCTTGTGGATTGATCACCATGAAAAGGAGCCAATAGGATGAAGTGTTGATTGCAGGGTTTTTTTCATATCAGAAGCAACTTGAGAAACTGAGATAATTGGCCATCGGCAGGGACGTTGCCCATGGGGCGCCCGGATGTTTTACCATCCTGTGGGAGGCTCCTCTCATGTCCCTGCATGGGAAGCTGGAGCTGATGGCCAGGAGCTTACCCCGTCTTGTGGATTTGAACTGCCGATCTTCAGGTCAGCAGTTCAGCCAGCACAAGGGTTTAAACCATTGTGCCACCATGGCTCCTGATTGCATGTTAGTAATAATAAATAGTTGGAGGGATTAATTGATATGTGGATGGGTGAAAAGCTCCAAAAAGAGTAGTATGTGGTGGATGCTGTCCTTCCTTGCGCCAAAATAAGAGTTTGTAAGCCAGGACTGTTTTTTTGTATAGTAGATCTCTCTTTTTAAAAATGAAAAGCTGCTGTTGAAGCCACTGTTGTGTAGGTCCTGAGGGGAAAATGATGTCTGTTACAGACATTTGTTCTATATTTTATTTTTACTAAAAATGCTGTGCATTACATGATTGCCTCAATTTGTGCTGCTGTTCTAAGAAAATAACACTAACTTTTTGTCTAAGAGCAACACTCTCTTCCTTTTTGACAATATGATTTAATTTAAGGAATTTTACTTTGTTGCTCTAGGATAGCTGCCAGTAATGCCTTGGAAAGAAGGCACACAAGCACATAATTATTTCTCATGAAATGGTGAAATGGACACATTAGATCTGAACAGAAGTTGCTTGACTCCCTCCTTTCTCCTTTATGCTTGTCCAAACGTTAATAATCCAAACACATTTCATCTTTACTCTGTCTACTCTCACAGAGCCCTGAACGTGCAAGCTGGGACTGAGATGGTGCTTGCTTTTCTTTGCAATAATATCATCTATCGGTGTAATTAAAGACTTTTATCTATTGTACATAGAGATAAATTGTAGCATGCCTGGGTCTTCCATACACCCTGTGACAACTGTCTTGCTCTTGGGCTGAATCTTCAGTTGTGAAATTTTTCAGCTGTGATTCATAATTGAATATTCTGTATTTCTGGAAATGTATGTTAGGTACTTTGCCTACAGACGTGGTGGGAAAGGTCTTCAGCCTGAGAGCACTAGATTCATTCCTACCTCATTCCCTTCCCAAATATAAATTTACATACCTTTCCCTAAACATTCAAGAAGCCAATAAGTACTGCGAATTTAGACTGTTGCCATTGCTGCTTTCATCTTGCCATGCTTTATTAAAACATAGGACAAACATACAAGAGCTGAAATGGTTAGGGTACCTCAAGCTCCTGTATAGCAGTGAAATATTTATATCTTCAGGATATGGAGAGCTGCTGATCAAGTGACTGGTAGTAGCATTTTTTTCCAGCAGTTGTTTCTCTTCTCATTCTTGATTTGAAGGTATCGGACAATATTATGCTACTTCATTATAAGAAAACATCTATATATGAATCCGTATAGAAAGGAATTCAGAGCAGGCGAGCAAGACTGGAAATGAAAACAGTTTGTATTTAATGCCAGCTGTTGCTGAAGCTCTCTGGGACTGTTGACCTCCAGCTCTATTTCTTCTATATTAATTTTTTTAAATGACAGTGGATTGGAGTGTAATAAAATTGGCACTTTCAGATTTCAACTGTGAAGATTTTTTTAAAAAAACAGCACTTTCTTATAACGGAAGTGGAAAATTCTGGAAGGTTAGGGAGCTGTATTAGATCTCCAGGAGACCTTGGAAGATGCAATCTCTCCATCACATCTGCTCCTGTAAAAAAATTTAAAGTATTTTTTTTTCTCATGTACGTTTGCATCATGTTTAAGGGCCTTTCTGGGCCATTTCAGACCAAACAGAATGTGGTCTGATGTCATTTCCAAGGCCTCTCCTGAACTTGATTTGTTGATTTGGGGGGGGGGGGGGGGGGGGGAGAATGTGATGGGAATGCACTCCATGATCTCTAGAGCACATCCGCTGGCAAAAATGGTTGGAAAAAAGTGCAAAAACGTTTTTTACCCTTGAGGAGCATGGGTTCCCTTTAAATATGGCGAAAATGTCCTCCGCATCCTCTAGAGTACATTTGGGGTCATTGTGAAGCAAAGGGTTTTATTTTTTAAAAACACTTTAGAGGCACTAGAGGTCACATAAAATAGCCCAGGGGCTCATGTGGCCTGCTCACCCTTTGCTCACCCTTGCTAATAGGAAAAATGATGTAAATTACATGTTAACATTATCATCTGTGAAGACACATATGTGGGTTTTCCTACATAACATATATTGTAGTGAAGCAATATACATAATGCTTTTAGCACAAGTAGAGAACAATAATTGAGCCAATAGTTAACAGGTACAGCCAGCCATATCAAATAAGGGTAAACAAAAAGATGTCTCCTGATGACAGTTCTCTTTGCCTCTTGTTGCTGCATTGGGTGGGTTTTGTTTACCATATAGAGGCAAACCAGCTCTCTTTCCTAGTCTTTGTGGCCTCAATATGAAAGGACTGCAATAGGATGCTGAAATGTCCCATACTGAAAGAGGAAACAGAAATTGCAGCACTGCTTGAGGGGGGACGGGACCTCTGAATATCTTTGAGGGCCTCTAGCAAGACTGTCTCCGAGACCTCTTTTACAGTAGTTCTGCTTTGAGTCATGCAAAGAGTTCCAGATGTTGGTGCTGTGGATCTATTGCTTTTCTGTTGTTGGGTTTCTCAGCGTTCTTTTTAATGTAGACACAAAATTAGAGGGAATGAATGAGATGTCATCAGTGTGCAAATATACTCAAATGCAGTTGCGGAAGTAGTGACTCTGAACTGATGCTTATACTCGTTCGTGGGCCAAATGAGGCTGCTAAACTGAGATTCAGTGAAGATATTTGTTCTGTTAGTAGAAAGTCTTTTTGCACAGTCAACCCTCTTTACATGTGTTTACACACCCGTAGAAAGGAGCAGGTTGTTCAGGGTTGCCAAATAGCCAGGTGTTCATTGAAGTCCATGTGGCTTCAGTGGCATGGAATGCTTTTTACTAGGCTTGACTGATGTATCAACAAAATCCTACTTTGGATAGAAAAGACTTAGCTATATACTGTTAGCTTGCTGCCTGAATTACTGCAATAACTTGTATGCAGTCTACCTCTCAAGATGGTCCCAAAACTTCACTTTGTGCACAATGGAGTAACATGGTAGTTCATAAGGATTTATGTTTCTGAACACAACACCTCAGTTAGCAGTTCCTAGATCTTATGTGAACTGTTGGTCATAGGATGAGCAAAGTATAGTGGAGAAAACAGGGCTGTGAACTCCAAATATTGCTGAATTGAAACTCAGTTAGCAATTCCTAGATCTTATGTGAACTGTTGGTCATAGGATGGGCAAAGTATAGTGGAGAAAACAGGGCTGTGAACTCCAAATATTGCTGAATTTCAACTCCCAGCATTCCTTAATAATAATAATATACTTTATTTATATTCGCTCTATCTCCCTGAGGGGACTCAGAGCAGATTACAGAATACATATATGTCGTTATACAATTAACAAAGTCAGACAATACATAGATAGAGGCAAGGTTTCCCTCTTTTTCATTTCTGGCATCTGGAGGCTGTGCTTGACTTCAGTTATGGGGAGGTGCTGTTGTTCCATTTTTCCATGCCGAAGAGCCTGTTGTCCGTCAACACCTTTCTGAAAGAATTGCTGGCATGTCTTCATGGGCACCTTTAACCTCCCCGCCAAAGCGGTTCCTATTGATCTACTCACATTATTGTTTTTGAGCAGAAGCTAGGGCTGATGGCGGGAACTCACCCTGACTCGCAAATTGAACTGCCATCCTTCTGGTCAGCAAGATTTTCTGCAGCTGACAGTTTAACCCGCTACTTGCTGGCTGGGATGCTAGGATTTGGTAATTTAGCAACAGTGAAGTTCAATAGTACACTTGCCCAAACTTATTATTAAATAATAATTCTTAGGATCCACAATAGTATAATGTGTGGCTGCCAGAGAAAGAACTTACTTTCTGGTGGTTCTCTTCCCATGGAATGCTCTCATGAGAAAAATTCACCAGATTTTCTCCTTGGTAGTATTTAGATGCCAAAAACATTTTAAGATTGGGCCAGATATATATAAAAATGTAAATAAATAGGTAGACATTTGGACAGAACTATAAACAGCAGACATTTGTTTTATTGCAAGCAGCCCACAGGTTATTCCAGAACAGTCCGGCATGCCAAAATCCTTCACCAGCTGGTTCAAGCCAAAAAATAAACAACTCCTCTTTTGTCCATGTTGGACTGATTCTCTGAAGTGAAGCAATACCATTATGGAAAGATGGGCTGCAATTCTTAGTTGAGGACTCCACAGACACCGCTGGAGGTTCTAGAGTTCTTCCTTTCCCAATGCTTTACTGGTGTGATCACATTTTCCATAATAAGTTCCAAAAGTCTGGTGTAGCTCCAGGATCATCTGCACTTTCCTAGAGTTTACTGTAGGTCACCACAGAAGCCATGCCTGCAATGCATTGGCTTAGCCTTGTGCCACTGTGATTTTATGTACGTAAATTCTTGTAGCATTCAGCCTAAGGAATGGGTCTGTTATGTCTAGAGACAGGTACTGAAATGAAAATCCCATGTTTTCTGTTTTGCCTATGTAGATATTTTTATCTGAAAAGTAATTTGTTCAGTAGCAAGTGTCTCATGCCACTTTATACACAAATAGAGCTACATTTCCATACACTGGAGTTGTCTGTATGGAGTATCTGTTCATTGGAAGATAGACATAGGAATATGGTGTGTGTTTGTGTGTAAAGAGTGGGACCAAATGGTAATAAAATGTAAGATTTCTGACTCAGTGTTGAATGAAAGTCAAAGGGATGAGATTAATCCCTCACATCAGATGGATGAATTAGTCCCACCCTCATGGTCCCCATGAGCAGGATGGCTCTCTTTCACAGCTGTAGTAAATGCTACAGCAGAAGAGTGGCAGTTGTGGTTCCCTGAAGTAACTTCATTAGTATCTTAGTGTGAGGCTCCTGCCTACTCCGGATTTCGTTTTCAAGTGGTCCCCACAGAGCAAGTTGTCATTGCATCACTCAGAAGAGCCCAACAAGGAAAATCCCTTAGATAGCTGTAAACTAGGCTTCACATCAAGGCATCCAGTTGTTGGGCAAGTAGTGGCAATAATGGAGGGGGAATGGATGGGAGGAAATTTTCCACCTTATTCAGTATTATGCCATCGCTTGAAGTATAAATATACATAAAACAAGCATGATGATATTGTTTGTATTAAAGTCCTTGTCAAAAACTACCTCTCCCATTTCAAGGCCATTTGGACCCCACTGATTGAACAGTATAAAAAGAATGGATTTAGTATCGAAGGTCCCTTCTATGCTGGCCTATATCCCAGGATGTGATCCCAGATTATCTGGCAGTGGAGATGCATATAATCGAGTTCAAAGCAGATAATCTGGGATCAGATCCTGGGATATAGGGCGGTGTAGAAAGAACCTTTGCTGCACTTTGTTTCCAAACCGCTTACTCAGAACAGTGGCTCCAAAGTTTTAAGCAAGAACAAGAAGGAAAACGTGGCAAAATAACTAATTTGTAAAGTTCCTTAAAAAGAGAAACAGTTGAGGCAGGATATCTTGCCTCTTGAAGGAAAGAACTGGCAGTTTCAGCCTGTACATCCTTCAGGGTACAACTTGGGAGGTTTGTCAAGAGTGAACTTGCTAGACAATAGAACTTTGCTCAAATTGTCAAATGAAGGGATATCTATTTCTAATCAGTCCATCTTTTTCATTGTATTTTTTTTAAAGACTGTAAATGTATATAGCTTTTTTTGGAATAAACTGCAATGTAGACTACTTTATTAAATATTTTATTATATTAATGCACCACTAATAAAACTGAATTGGAAACACACCTGTTCTAAGTCTTGTTTTGGAATGAGTTATTTCACTTTCTGCTTCCTGTTCTTACCAAGCAATATTTAGGTGTCAATTAAAAGCTTTGGGATGGATGGCATATGTTCTGTATCAGAAACTAGAGCTGATGTGGTCTATCCAATGCAATTTTCTGAATCAGCATCCCAAACCGAATGTAAAATTGACAAAAAACGGACTCATAATCCTTTTGGTATTAATGTTGGAGAGTGGTCTCTGGTCAAAGTGGTCCCTGGTCAAAAAAAGATTGGGAACCATTGTTATAAATGGAGATGAATTTGAGTAAGTGACTGAGTATGTATACCAGTATTAAAAAATTCTAAAATTGCAACAGCAAAACAGCAGGGAGAAAAACAGGCAGGGACATCTAATCACCTTTCAAGAAGAGTTTGCTCCAGGCACAGTCAGCCCATTGTATGCTAATCAAGGTGGTCAGTGGAAAGATTCACACCCAGCCCAACTTACAAAAGCCCTTTGTCTCACCCTGGTCATTCCACAGATATATAAACCCCTTTTTTCCCATTTCCAGCAGACCTCACCTCTGAGGATGCTTGCCATAGATGCAGGCGAAACGTCAGGAGAAATGCCTCTAGAACATGGCCATATAGCCCGAAAAAACCCACAAGAACTGAGTGATTCCAGCCATGAAAGCCTTCGACAATACATTGAGTATGTATATCTTGGAGAACAAGTACATTCCAATAATTTGGCAAATGGTGAATAGGCAAGACAACCCAAGGCTCCTTGGGCGGCTTTTAATTGAAACTGGACAATGCTAACATTTAATAATCTGCCAATGAAGGTCAGCACAGATATACTCAACATTACAGTTGTACCGGCAATGTTATATGCATCTGAAACATGAACAACAAAATTAGGAGGAAAACTGGTGGTGACTTAGAGCAATGGGAAGGGTGTGGGGTGACAATAAAAGAGCAAGTCAGCAACAAAGAGCTGGCTACTAGTATTAAAAATACTCCAAAGGCTTGTTCAAAAAGCCAGTTCTTCGTTGGCGGCCTCCCTCCCTCCCTCCTATGTGCAAAAGGCGCCCCGCCACGCGCTTCCCGCCCTTGCTCCTTCGCCCCTCCCCTTCCAGAGCCGGAGTGCGCGCGCAGCCTGCTGAGTCTCGCGCAGCCGCGGGGGCGGAGCCACGTCCGCGAGGGCAGGGGCCGAGGCTGAGGCTGAGGCGGCGGCGGACTTGAGGCGCCGCGCCGTTCAGCCTGCCTTGCCCTGCCCCTCCCTCCCTCTCTCCCGCTTCCTCCCTCTCTGAGGGGCCGAGACAGTAGTACTCCCCGCCGGGCCTTCCCTCCCTCCCTCCTTTCTTCCTTCCCTCCTTCTCCGGCATGGCTGCCAATATGTACCGCGTCGGAGGTAAGCTCTCCCTTCGCTCGGCATCCCTGAGGGGACTGGGCCGGGCCTGCTCCGTGAGGCATTGTCTCTGAAGCAGCGAGAAGGCGGGCTGAGGAGTGAGTGGAGCCGCCTTTGGGAAGCAGCTCGAGGCCTTCCCTCCCTCACACCGGCCGGATGCTCCAGGAGTGAGGCTGCGCGGGGGTTCGGCCAAGACCAGGCGCCCTCCAGCTGTGGGGTCTCCAACTCCCCGCTTGTTCGGTGGGAGTTGTAGGCCCGCGCAGTTGGAGGAGGCCTGGGCTGGAGCTTCCCAGAGGATGCCTGGCGCCTGTCACGTTTGCAGCCCTCTGTGGCCCAGGCAGGCCGGTCCCTGAGCCGTTCTGTCAAAGCAAGGGGGCTGATGCCGACTGTGGAGCGCGGTCCCTTTTGTTGTTGCCAACTCTTCTTCCTCAGTAGCCGGGAAAGAGTGGCCCAAGCCCCATCTCCACTGCCTGTTTGGAACTGCATTGTTACACGACAGTGTAGGTCAGGCATGGGCAAACTTGGGACCTCCGGGTGATTTGGACTTCAATTCCCACAATTCCTAACAGCCAGAAGAAGAAGAACTTTATTTTTCTACCCGCCTCCCAGGCATGTAGCTGAAGCCCCTCAAGGCCCCCCCCCGAAATTCTCATGGTGGTTTGCGAAAAGGCCTTACTGGTGCATTATTTAAACTGTTATGTTTATTCATATCATGATCTGATCACCATACTCAATATATCCCATATGCATGGGGGTATTGGGGTAACGATACAAAAGGTTTGCTAGGGTAGACCCTCTTTCACTCAGACTCAGCTCCCCCCCCCAACAAACTCAGCCCCCCCCCAATCAAAATCCTGGCTAAGGGCCTGCCGCCTCCTTACTTACTTACTTAGGCGATCCCTCCTTTTCCGAGGATGATTGTCTTCCAGTATTCTTGTGGGTCCGTATGTGGCTGTGGAGCCCTATTCTTGCTCTGCATCTTCTTCCGCAGTGAGGGCATTGGTTTCCAGGTGGAAGGCGGTCTCAGTCGGGGTTGGCTTGATGCGCCTTCCTCTTGGCACGCTTCTCCCTTTCGCCCTCCATTCGTGCCTCTTCAAATTCTGCAGCACTGCTGGTCACAGCTGACCTCCAGCTGGAGCGGTCAAGGGCCAGGGCTTCCCAGTTCTCAGTGTCTATGCCAGAGTTTTTAAGGTTGGCTTTGAGCCCATCTTTAAATCTCTTTTCCTGTCCACCAACATTCCGTTTTCCGTTCTAGGTTCGGAATAGAGCAACTGCTTTGGGAGACGGTGGTCGGGCATCCGAACAACATCTCCCGGTGGCGCAGTGGGTTAAACCCCTGTGCCGGCAGGACTGAAGACCGACAGGTCGCAGGTTCGAATCCAGGGAGAGGCGGATGAGCTCCCTCTATCAGCTCCAGCTCTTCATGTGGGGACATGAGAGAAGCCTCCCACAAGGATGATAAAAACATCAAATCATCCGGGCGTCCCCTGGGCAACATCCTTGCAGATGGCCAATTCTCTCACACCAGAAGCAACTTGCAGTTTCTCAAGTTGCTCCTGACACGACAAAAAAAAATGAGAGAAGCCTCCCATAAGGATGATAAAAAAATAAAAAATCATCCAGGCGTCCCCTTGGCAACGTCCTTACAGACGGCCAATTCTCTCACACCAGAAGCGACTTGCAGTTTCTCAAGTCGCTCCTGACATGACAAAAAAAAAAAAAGAGAGAAGCCTCCCACAAGGATGATAAAAACATCAAAAAACATCCAGGCGTCCCCTGGGCAACGTCCTTACAGACGGCCAATTCTCTCACACCAGAAGCAACTTGCAGTTTCTCAAGTCGCTCCTGACATGACAAAAAAAAAGAAAAGAGAGAAGCCTCCCACAAGGATGATAAAAACATCAAAAAACATCCAGGCGTCCCCTGGGCAACGTCCTTACAGACGGCCAATTCTCTCACACCAGAAGCAACTTGCAGTTTCTCAAGTCGCTCCTGACATGACAAAAAAAAAAAAAACTCCCCGAAGGGACTCGGGGCGGCTTACATGGGGCCCAAGCCCAGGCAGAGTACAATTAAAATAAAGCAATAACAATTAAAACCCCAGCAACGTGTCCCAAAAGCACTTTACTAGAGACTTAAGATTGTTCGCACATTGCACTTACCGAAAAATCCTTATATTTCAACTGTCATACTCAGCACTTTTAATCTGTACCCATCTACACTCGGCCCGGCCTTAGTTTTGAATCATTACCAAAAATCCTTATATTTCAACTGTCATACTCAGCACTTTTAATCTGTACCCATCTACACTTGGCCCGGCCTTAGTTTTATTGTGCTACGGTGCAATGTTTTTACTGTTTACTGTTATTGCTTAATGTTTTGATTTGTTCTATGGTTTATGCGTATTGTTGTATTGTTGTTTTATTGAGGCCTTGGCCTTTGTAAGCCACATCGAGTCCTTCGGGAGATGCTAGCGGGGTACAAATAAAGTTAATAATAATAATTAATAATAATAATTAAAAAAACAGCATAAAACAACATAACAAAAATAGCTAGCAACAACAATAACAGCAGACTAATTTTGGAGTGGGGAGAGGAAAACCACTACGTGAACTAGATAAAGGATAAAGTGGTTTAGTAAGGTAGATGACAATGTATGAAGGCATAGGAAAAATCATCGAAACAGAGCAAATTAACAGTATCAGTTAATATAATATAGGACATCAAATTGAATGACAGTTCAAGTCATAATAAAGTGGGAGTTGAAGTCCAAAACACCTGGAGGGCCCAAGTTTGCCCTAGTGTAGATGGAGCCTCAGTATTTATCACTGTGCTTTGTCTGGAGTGCCATATTTTACATACAGCGGGGGGGGGGGGGGGGGGAGTATTTAGTCAGATACCAATTGTACAAGTTCTCCCACTTAAAAAGATGAGAGAGGCCTGTAATTGACATCATCAACTATGAGAGACAGCATGAGAAAACATCCAGAAAATCACACTGTCTGATTTTTGACGAATGTATTTGCAAATTGTGGTGGAAAATAAGTATTTGGTCCATAACAAAAGTTCATCTCAATACTTTGTTATATATCCTTTATTGGCAATGACAGAGATCAAATGTTTTCTGTAAGTCCTCACAAGTTTGGCGCACACTGTTGTTGGTATGTTAGCCCATTCCTCCATGCAGATCTCCTCAAGAGCAGTGATGTTTTGGGGCTGTCGCTGGGCAACACAGACTTTCAACTCCCTCCAAAGGTTTTCTATAGGGTTGAGATCTGGAGACTGGCTAGGCCACTCCAGGACCTTGAAATGCTTATGAAGCCTTATATTCAGTGCCCTTGCTGATGGAAGGAGGTTTGCACTCAAAATCTCACAATACATGGCCCCATTCATTCCTTCATGTCTACGGATCAGTTGCCCTGGTCCCTTTGCAGAAAAACAGCCCCAAAGTATGATGTTGCCACCCCCATGCTTCACAGTAGGTATGGTGTTCTTTGGATGCAACTCAGCATTCTTTCTCCTGTTTCTGCCGAACAGTTAGTTCTACTTTGGTTTCATCTGACTGTATGACATTCTCCCAATACTCTTCTAGATCATCCAAATGCTCTCTAGCAAACTTCATTAGGTTCCGGACATGTACTGGCTTAATCAGGGGGACACGTCTGGCACAGCAGGGTCTGAGTTCCTGGCATTGTAGTGTGTTACTGATGGTAGTCTTTGTTACATTGGTCCCATCTCTCTGCAGGTCATTCACAAGGTTCCCCCATGTGGTTCTGGGATTTTTGCTCACTGTTCTTGTGATTATTTTGACCCCACAGGGTGAGATCTTGTATGGAGCCCCAGATCGAGGGTGCTTATCAGTGGTCTTGTATCTCTTCCATTTTCTAATTATTGCTCCCATAGTTGATTTCTTCACACCAAGCTGCTTGCCTATTGCAGATTTAGTCTTCCCAGTCTGGTACAGGGTGACAATTTTGTTTCTGGTGTCCTTCGACAGCTTTTTGGCCTTCACCATAGTGGAGTCTGGAGTGTGACTGCTTGAGGTTGTGGACAGGTGTCTTTTATACTGAGAACAAGTTCAAATAGGTTCCATGACTACAGGTAATGAGTGGAGGACAGAGAAGAAATTGCAGGTCTGTGAGACCCAGAAATCTTGCTTGTTTGTTGGTGACCAAATACTTATTTTCCACCATAATTTGCAAATAAATTTGTTAAAAAAATAGACAATGTGATTTTCTGGATGTGTTTTCTCATGTTGTGTCTCATAGTTGAGGTCTACCTATGATGTCAATAATAGGCCTCTCTCATCTTTTTAAGTTGGAGAACTTGTACAATAGGTATCTGGCTAAATACTCCTCCCCCCCCCCCCAACTGTTTTGCACACACATTTTAACCATGATATTTAAAATCCAGTTTATGTTGTTGTAGTGACAAAAACACTATGGAACAAAATTTGAAAAAAAAAATCTGTTCCTAGGTTCTTGTAGGTTTTTTCGGACTATAGGGCCATGTTCTAGAGGCATTTCTCCTGACGTTTCGCCTGCAAATCTGTTCCTGCTTTGATAATGTGATTTCTTGTTTAGTTGTGCAGTACTTCCTTTGAAAGTAGTTGTTATGCTCCAGAAACTTCATTTTTGTGGCTGCCACAAACTGTGTTGAACTGGTTGAGACTTGGTGAGATGCTTATTTATTTATCTGTCATGTCAGAAGTGAATTGAGAATTCAATTATAATGTATTTTAAAACACAAACAAATATAAAAACTTGGACTTACACTAAAAGTCCTTTGACCAGAAGCAGGCCACTTGGAGTGCCTCTGGTGTGGCTGTGAGAAAGTCCTCCATTGTGCATATGGCAGGGCTCAGGCTGCATTGTAGTAAGTGGGCTAAGGTTTGCTCTTCTTCACACTCACATGTTGTGGACTCCACTTTGTATCCCCATTTCTGAAGATTGGCTCTGCATCTCGTGGTGCCAGAGCGCTGCTTCTTCAGTGTCTTCCAGGTCACCCAATCTTCTGTGTGCCCAGGAGAGAGTTTCTCACCCAGTCTCAGCCACTGATTGAGGTGCTGGGTTTTAGCGTGCCATTTTTGGAATCTTGATTGCTGAGGTGTTTCTGCGAGTATCTTTGTAGGTCTTAAAAAGCTGTCTCTTGATTTAATGCGTTCGCTTGCTAGGTGATATCTGAACAGAGGATGACCAGAGATGTCACTGTCTTGGTCCTTTCAAACCTCCACTGTGTTCAGTTCTGGGCAGCACCACTCAAGAAGTATATTGTTAAGTTAGAATGTGTCAAGAGAAGGGCCATCAACATGATGAGATGTCTGGAAACTAAGCCTTATGAGCTACAATTTAAGGAGCTGATTATGTTCAGTGTGAAGTAGGGAAGAGTGAAAGGTGACATGATATCTGTCTTTAAATATCTGTAGGGATGTCATATATAACACGGAGCAAGGTTGTTTTCTGCTTGTCAGGAGATTGGAGTAGAATGCTCTTCCGCCATTAAACTTTTAGCATTCTTTTTGAGCTTCCCAAAATGCACAAGGAGGATTACTCATTCCCATCTGCTAAAGAGTATGTTTTGACCAAATAACCATGGCAATATCTTTGCTGTAAGATATAAGCACTTATTTTCTGGATTTCCACAAAGTAAACCTAGAAAGACTCTTCAGATAACTGAGAACAATTTGGAAACCTTGTGTGGCATCTACACTATAGAATCAATGCAGCTTGTCACCAATTTAATTGCCATGGCTCCGTGCCATGAAATCATGGTGTTGTCCGAAATATCAGGAATCGTCCAGTCATACCAACTTCGATGGATTCCAATAAAGACATGCAGAGTGAAGAGTAGAGTCAGAGATTGCCTTATTGCTCCAATCGGCCAAGGAAGAATACCAGGGGAATTCTCCCGGATCTGGCATGACATTGTTACAGAAATTGACATTTTATAGATATTTGAAAATAATGATCTGTGGTCTTATTCGTTCATAGCACATTCATTGTGTCATGTTTTACAATTTAGGATTGGTGTGTGGCAGGAAACTTAATATAGTCTTTTATTGGAGAAATCTTGCACCAGCTCCTTTCCGTCAGCTGGAGCTTTTCAGAGAGGAAAACGGACACTAAGGGGAGCAATGGTCACTGATTGCTATGGGGACTGGAAAGGAGAGCTGTCTAAAATAATTTTCAATCACAGTGCTGACAAGAGGAGGTAGACTCTTGACCAATTACTCTTATTAATCAGGATGTTAAAATATCTGTAAGCACTTTAGCAGATATATTCAGGTTACTGACAGCTCACTGTATCAATTCAGGTCAATTCAGCTTTATCAAATATAGACAAGAGTTCTGCTTCAGTTTGGAGTCTATCACAGTTTAAAATATTTCATTTTGCTATTGCAGCTTTTGATTTGGTTAAAGTAATTGATAAATTGGGGGTGTGAGTGGAGCAAATGTAATGACTAGTGGAGTTGGCAGTTGAGTATGCAGCACTTTAGTAGAAATGAATGTTCCTTGCAGAAAACTGTGGATAACAAATGGGGTACATCATATATTTTGAAAGTTATAAACTTCAGGGATGCCCTTTTTTTTACAGATTATGTCTACTTTGAAAACTCCTCAAGTAACCCATATTTGATACGCAGAATAGAAGAACTTAATAAGGTAAACATATTAATGATATCTTTGATTCTGAGATCTTAGTTTTAATCCTTAGTATATTTTATTGCTTTAATTGTCATTCTTTACCTTCTGTGTATATTTTTATTACTGTCTGTAAGGTTTGTCCTTTAAGTACACACCTTACAAAAAGGCATCTAAAATAATATTAGGTATTGATATTCATACCTGAAACTGGCAAGGAAAGGTCACCATAAACTTTATAGTTACTATCATTTTTTCCCTTCCTTTAAAATTATGCTTATTATACCAGATGCTTAAACAGCAGCTCATCATTTCCATCCATAAGACTGCAAGGAGTATGCAGCATTGAATGTAGCTAGAAGAAGGCATGGAACAGAAGACAGGACTGCCACAAGATTAAAGCTATCTTAATTGATTGAATTTCTGGATTTTAGTTCATCAAGACTGCTGTTTTATAATCTTACCAGTGTGCATCTTTGAGTGAACCTAATTAAGCTCACTGGAATTTAAATTGAATAGACCTGTATAGAATTGAACCATTATTGTATTAATCTGCATATAAATGCATTTAAATAACATAGAAACAAGGAATAAATATGTTTTATAACCACACATTTTGTATGTACAAAGATGCAAATTAATATTTATTTACACAAATTTATATTATTGTCTGTAGTGCCGATGCAAATATACAAGTACTATTATTTATAATTTATCATAAAATGTTATTATTATTATTTAATTTTAAATGGACGTAATATTATCCAGTATATATGTGTATGTGTATGTGTGTGAGTGAGTGAATGAATGAATATGATCTAATTCTTACATAAACATTTTGTATTATAATATTCATATATAATGGTTACAGATTTCTCATTTATAGAGCATAATTACGAGAGAATCTGTTCCCTTGAGTTTGATAGGATTTGCTTCTGAATAAACATGCCTTTAATGTTATTGTCATTTAACATCATGTTTCAGTTTGAGGTCTTTTATTTAAATTGTAAGGAAGGTAAGTTTCCTTTTGAATTAATGTCTAGTCAGACTATCAACTTATTTCAAATTCAGGTTCAAGCATCTGGATATATTGTTGTAACACAAACAGCAACATGTATCTCTATGGTATAGGAGAGCAAGAACAAGTCCTACTGCACCAAAAAGTTTGTGTTGCAGTATGGTTTTGAAAGATATGAATCTTGAGAAATAGAAACTGGAGATAATTTGAACAGTAATATCTAAGCTGTGTTTTAATGCAGAAAAACCATGTGCTGTTCACAGGAGTGAAGACCCTCGATCAATATTTAAGGTTTCTCCTTTTCTCATTAAATTCCTCATCATATTATAAGATGCAGCAACTCTCTGATTGTAATAACATTTGTATCTTTATTAGTGTTTTATTTAGTGTATCTTTATTATTAATCCCCAGAGTTTATTTGAGATCAGTCACAGGTTAATGTATAATCGAGAAATGTGAACTTAACCCATCAAGATGCAGTCCACATTTAGGACAAAAACGCAACAGCAAAATGAGGTGTACCACTTTCTTGTAGAAGAACTATTTTTTCTACTATATAAAAATTAAATAAATTTTGCTAGCACTATGGAAAGCAGATTGGTGATGGCTTCATTTGCAGATACATATAGTGGAATGGACATTATTTCTTACAAATTATGGAGTGAGATGGTTTTGTCTGCTGAAGTACGGCAGTACTAAAGCAAAATGGTGACAGGTTTAACACTAGCATATAATGCATTTGTGTATTATATGACAGAAAGAGAGCTGAGACACAAACTATATTCTCAAGGATTGTTAACTGCTTCAATAAGCTCTCTTTCAACATTGGTAGTATGTGGAGCAGATATTTAAAAAGAACTTAACAAGATGTTACATGCAGGAAGTCATATTGCTTTTCATATTAACTTAATTGTTACTTTTGCTTATTATTACAGACAGCCAATGGAAATGTAGAAGCAAAGGTGGTATGCTTTTATAGACGAAGGGACATCTCAAGTACATTAATTGTTTTGGCTGATAAACATGCAAGTAAGCTATTCTATTCTTAATAAATTACCAGACTGAAAGATTGCATGATACGATAAAATGTGTATTTAAATTTAAGAAACTTACTATATGGAGCTATTTATTTGCGCTACTATTTCATTTAATCAGATTTCTTCGATGTTAGTAAATGCGTTTGTAAAGACTGAGACATAACCATAAAAGTGACTATTTCATCCCTTAGTTCCAAGTGATTAGACCAGTGATGGGCAACCTTTTGAGCTTGGTGTGTCAAAATTTGCCAAACACCTGAGCATAACTTGGGTGGGGTGTCAACTTCGAGAAAAAAAACCCATAATTTTGCAATATTTATAGTTTATGTAAGAAAAATGTATAATCCATGCTGAGTTATAGAGTGAACAATGCTCACACGTGCAGATGTTAAATTTGTAGAGCCTTTTTCAAATTTAAGGATGGAATTAGATTGGCTCTTATAAAGCGTACTTCTCTGTATGCATGTGGCCGCGTGTCATCAAAAATAGCCATGCGTGTCAGTGCTGACACGCGTGTCATAGGTTCACCATCACAGGATTAGACAAATGTAGCTAGCCTGAGTTGGGTACTTGATATTATATGATTAGAATTGTAGTGTGGATGTAATGCCAGAAGGCGGATGCTACAAAAAAAAAGAAGGGAATATTATCATTTTGCTCTCAGATGAAGCTCTGTAGGATGTGGCATGGAAAACCACAGCACCGCTTCTGCTTTTTGAATACAGTAGTCCAATAGATCTATAAGGGATCAGAAAGTTCTTCAGCTAAATTCATCCTTGGTTTTTTAGGGCTATAAGAATATATTGAACCTGGTTTTGTAACCAATCACAAGCCAACAAAATTCTTTCAGCACAGATATGACACAAGTGAATTGTTTTATGTTCAGATTTTACATCATTATATAGTTTTTGTTTGCTTACATTTTGCTTTAATCTATTGATGTTAGGTTCTAAATGTTGTTTTTATATGTAGGGGTTTTCGGGGGTTGTGTCAGTATTTGTTTTATGGAGGCATTGAATGTTTGCTGCTGTATGTGGGAATCCGCCCTGAATTCCCTTAGGGAGATAGGGCGGGACATAAATAAAGGTTTTTTTAATTATTTTATTATAAGTGAAACAGGGTACTCAACTCAGCAGCCTTTTGCTTGCTGGTTGGTGGCTTCTGTGTCAGTGGACTGGAGGATTTGCTGCAGGCTTTTTGGTAGATAGGAGATATGAGATAAGATCTAGCACTATGGGTTAATCCTTTAATTTAGTGTAAAATCTAGAATGCATTTACCATTCTACTAGCAATGGAAGCCATAAGATGCAATGAGAGCACATTGCAGTAATCTAGTTGGACTCCCACATGGGCTATAACTGTATATATTTTATCAGGGCCCAAAGACATGCAGAGGTCAGATGAAGGCTGCAATCTCCATTATTATAAGGAAAAAATGAGGACAAACTGCAAACCATGTTTGAAGATACTTATGGGAAACTTATCTCTGCTTGTCTTGAAAGATTTGTTCAACCTAATCAGAAGTGTTGTTAGAATTATCACAAGCAATATTAAACTGGTGTGTGCTTCTGCTGCTACATTCTCATTGTGTGAGACAGAAAAACAGAGAGATTTCTTTGCTTCTATATGGTGTGGTCTGTCACGCCAAGAACTATAAATGCTGGCATCTCTTATACATAACCAGGGCGGACACCTAGTAAGAAAGAGCAAGGAAAAGCACCATAAAACAGTGGGAGAAAATGCTACTGCCCAAAATCATGTATGTATGATTCACTCATGGCCACAGTCACACACATACCATACTGCCGTGTTTGGTTGTAACTATGAATAGTAAATAGACATCCATAAATCTGATGTAAAAGGGAACAAAAGGAGGTGAATCAATGTGTTCTCCATTTTTCAAATCAGAGAAGAGTTTTTGGTACTGTTTCATTATCCAGGCAGAGACCACAAGAGGGCGCTAGAGAGAGAAGGATAGTCCATTTTATGAGGGTGGAGGTGGGTTGAAGGAGTAAAACTATTTCCTCCTGTTTTCCTGTTATTCTCCTCATCCATGTAGGACAACCCTAGTTTATGATATGGGAATGGGGGGCGGAATAATCAGCAAAAAATGGGAGAAATCGTTTTCCTCCTTCAACTCCCCCCCTCCCCCCCCAAATGGAAACGGGTTTTCTGCAGGACAACATTGTCTTCTTTAAAAATAGTGTAGTCATTTCTGTATTAAAACCATTTAGAGCTCCAGCATTCACTCTGGTCATTGAAAGGCATTGCATGATATTGCCAGTTATTAGTTGCCACACTGTCTTCAGCAATAGTATAACTATTATTGTTCAAGGTGGATTAAATAAATTAACTACAGAAATCCCTGAGGATCTAGTTATTCACAAATTTTGTAGAACTAGTCTGAAGTTTTGAAATTAATGCAGTAATGTAATTTCATGCCAGACAATTAAAAATATTGCCCAAGGAATAAAAATGTGGTGTTTTTGTACTGTTCGATTGCATCTATTGGTTGCAGTTGCTTCATACTTGTACATTGTTTAAAACTGTAGTAAGAAATGCTATTTTTTTCTTTAGATATTAATATTTTTTATGTTCATCTAGGAGAAATGGAAGAAGAGATGGAAAACCCAGAAATGGTAGATTTACCAGAGAAGCAGAAACACCAGCTGCGTCATCGTGAACTGTTTCTCTCACGGCAATTGGAGTCCTTACCAGCCACCCATATTCGGTATAGATGAAATAAGTAAACAGAATATTATTTAATCCTTTTTATTTTTATTTTTGAGAAAATCTTTTGATTGTTTATAGTTACAACAAGATATACATATATGTCCATGGATTGCATAGCAGGAGTCCTGAATACCTGTTTTTCTCAACAAGCAATCTCTCTCTCTTTTTAGAGGCAAATGCAGCGTCACTCTGTTAAATGAGACAGAATCCCTTAAATCCTATCTGGAGCGTGAGGTATGAAAACATTTTGAAAACAGAAACCCTTTCAAGTTGTTTTGCAACACTGTTTATTATGGAAGCACTTTTTCTCAGTATTCAAAGGACGAACCAGCTATTGTAACATTCATGTTTTTGGAGAATGATTTGTGTGAATTACCAAATAACCAGAATGAAAAGCTTAAATTTGGAGTGTTTTTTTTTTTGTGGGGGAGGGGTAAGCTAGGGTTTGTCAAGTTCAGTTATAATGACAAACTATAGTTTGTCACAGTCAAGAAAATAAAGAAGCTCTAGCATGTAGGAGACTCAAAACACATGCTATTGAAAAGCCCATTTACACCTGCAAATCATGTTTTACAATTATTCTTAAAAGGACCCTCTAGGTGGGTAGGTTTTGCTCCCACTTTGAAATCATAAATTACATAAGTTATGCAAAAGGGATGGCAATACGTTCTTGGTTACCCAATACATTTTTGCCTGAAATGAGAGAACCAAGTCTCGTTTTTGTTGGTGGTGATCTTTTGATAGGGTTTGACAGGTGCTGTAGATGTATGAGGGTGAATCAAAAATTATCTGTAGAATTTATTTTAATCAACTTTCAGAAAAGGCAAATACATCGTTTTGACATAAACTTCTTACTTTTCAATACACTTCATCCATCTGTCCACAAAGTTTCATATACTCTGGCCTGTGAGCCACAAATGCACTGCTGTCTTCACCCTTCATCAGGCATGAATCTTTGTCCTTGTAGGTCTTCTTTCAGGGGACCAAATAAGTGATAGTCCAGTGGGGTAGGATCAAGACTATAGGGAGGAGAATGTTATTCTTCTTGGTGTCCTCCACCGTCATTGACCCTGGGAAGCACTTCAGTTTGATTTTCTAACACTTCACTCACAAACTGATTCCTGGTCCTTCTACTTCTGTGTGTCACTTCCCTCTTGTTTCCGGGGAGAGACTTCTCCTCAGAGACATCCCCTTCATGCTTTTGCTGAAGGCCAGTTTGTTCTGCTGGGTCTAAGACAGTGGTTCTCAACCTGTGGGTCCCCAGATGTTTTGGCCTTCAACTTCCAGAAATCCTAACAGCTGGTAAACTGACTGGGATTTCTGGGAGTTGTAGGCTAAAACACCTGGGGACCCACAGGTTGAGAACCACTGGTCTAAGACAACCTCCTCCTCCTCCTCCTCCTCCTCAATATGTTGAAATGTAGATACATAAGTTTTAAACTGCAGAACCTTCTCATCCAAGAGGGCCACTAACCTGCACTTGATGCAAGTTGAAGTACCCACATCCTCTTGCAAGAACTCAAACATTCCATAACTGTTGCAGGTGACTGCATTAATTGCGGTGAATAATGGGGCAAATGTTTGCTATCTATTGCACCATGGGGCTTGTGAGTGTAAAATGGATAACTGTGATGTGGCCGTAATTACTGACTGACTAGGGTTTCTCAGTCAGTAATCTCTGAAACAATAGAGTTCTTGAGAGGTCACTAAGAGTTCTGCAAGAGATTGTGGAATACTAAAAATACTACTTATTTATTTCTAGGACTTCTTTTTTTATTCATTGGTATATGATCCACAACAGAAGACTCTTTTGGCTGATAAAGGAGAGATTAGAGTTGGGAACAGATTTCAAGCTGATATTACAGACTTCCTTAAAGAAGGTAACTGCAATTATCCTTTTTTCACTAAAGTTTTGTATTGTCTTATAAAAAATCTGAGAACTCTTTGAAAAGGGCATAATTTCTTCACTCCTATTTCTAAGCAGACAATTGAAGGTTATTATCTTGGACTTCTCCCTCTTTTGTATATTCTGGGGTTCTTATTGTCCATCCTTGTGGTCACCTAAGCTCACTCAATAGTATTGTTTGATGAGGAGGCCCAATAGAATATGTTAGGAAATTTTGTTAAATTTAGGAGATTCATATTTAATATTTTATAGAACACTTGAACATTTCTATTACTTTCACGCTCCTGTAGTGACCCATCATACTTGGCATATGTATTTCATATTCTGTATGGACATTTTATTATTATCAAGTGCTTTCAGTACACCTGAGTATTTCTGATAATTTGTAATGTTTCAGTGAAACATATAACAGTATACATATTCTATGTAACATTTTATATATATTCTACATAAGAGACCAGTCCTAGCTCATAATTGTCATTGATCAAGAAAAACAGAAATCCATAATACTATTTGCGCAGTTCTGTAGGTTTAATGTATTGTCAAAGGCTTTCATAGCCAGAATTACCGGGTTGTTGTAGGTTTTTTGGGCTGTATGGCCATGTTCTAGAAGCATTTCTGTAGGTTTTTAAATTCAGCACATCATGGGAAGGTAGCAGAGGTCTTTGGAACAGCACATATGCATAGTTAACCCAAATAGTGAATTCATGCCAGAACTTTGTTCACAAGTATATATTACCTCTTATTAAGTAAATATATTTTCTGGATGCTCAGTATCAGGTCTGTTCAACTAAGAACCCAGATAATTTTCTGACCTCTTTAGAGTGTTTCCTATAGTCAGGCTACCTACAAGTTGTAAATTGATTGGCATGAGTGCAAAGAATTTAAAATGCATAGCATATATTTTTTAAAAATGAAACCCCATTATTGGATGTACTTTTTAGAATAAATGTTATATCTCTACCAACACTACTTTGGCACAATGCCATCCATTAGGTACTAAAGGTAAAGGTTTACCCTTGACATTGGCTAGTCGAGTCTAACTCTGGGAGGTGGTGCTCATCTCCATTTCTAAACCAAAGAGCTGGCATTGTCCATAGACACCTCCAAGGTCACATGGCTGGCATGACCGCATGGAGTACTGTTACCTTCCCGCTGAAGCGGTACCTATTGATTTACTTACATTTCCATGTTTTCAAACTTCTAAGTTGGCAGAAGCTAGGGTTAACAGTGGCAGCTCAGCCCGCTCCCTGGACGTGAACTGCTGACTTTTTGGTCAGCAAGTTCAACAGCTCTGCAGTTTAACCCACTGCACTACTGGGGGTTCCTGTTAGGTACTACCTGTTGGAATTTACAAAAGCCTTCTTGTGTCACACACTCCCCTGTACAAGAGTTTTTTGATACAAGCATCTACACCTGCTTGTGTTGAGGATGTCTTTTGAGTTTATGGCCTCATGTTGAGGCTACTTACCTGGAAGATAGCCTTCTTCTTGGCCATAATCTTAACGAGTAGGGTATGTAAACTCTGACTTATGAATTATTACACCTTACCTGTGGTTTCATAGGGACAAAGTCATCCTTAAACCTGACATTTCCCTTCTACTAAAAGTGGTCTCTACAGTTCACATTAATCAGGACACTACTTCCTGCATTTATGCAGAACTTCACTTCAGATTGTGAATGCTGTCTTCACTGTCTGGATGGATGTTATGCGTTAACCTATACTGCACAATTTCACCTTTCCCTGCTATTCCACAAACAAAAAAGATCCTGCTCATGTAACGAGTCATTTTACCACCTCTTGAGAATTATCTCGCTCCATGATAATTACAGAGTTGTCACCTGGGCCTAGCTGTTAGTCTTCATCTCACATTATAGACTGGACACAGGGTCCCAAACAAAGGCTGCTTTTGACAGGACAGTTTTCTACTCCAGTATTCTAAGACTTTCCCCTTTCCATGACTAGTAACATGCTAGTTTGCCATTCTGTGTATGTCACAGGGACCATCAAGGTTACTTCTCTGTAACTGTGATTCCTTGAGTGGTCTTCTGTGATCCATTTGTATGAATTTGCAGGTGACCACTTAAAGAATGGCAATTACCGGTTTTACTCTACTACCTAAATTCTTAAGTTAAAGAAGAAGTCACCCATAGAATCATAGTTGGAGAGATCTCATGGGCCATCCAGTCCAACCCCCTGCCAAGAAGCAGGAAAATTGCATTCAAAGCACCTCCTATATGTGTTTCCCTAGATTCTTTTAAAATTCCGTTTGTCCACCTCCTTCTGGATTTTACTCTGGGTTTTAAAGAAACTATCCAGGATGTTGACGTTTTTCCTCAAAGTAGGTCTAGCACACATGATTGCTCCTTTAAAACACAGTCTAAACCTGAAGGACATTTACAGTCTCACTGATGTCACAGCCACAGATCTGTCCTCTTGGGTATTTTAAAAAGCAATGCAGGCAATTACTCCCCTCTTCCCTCCATTAATTTTTCTTCCAGTTGATTCATGACATGATCTTGTATTATTACAGGTTCAGATGTGGATTTTTTTGGGCATCTTTTGCTGATCTGTACAGTATATATTACTAGGCAGTCAGAAGGATGACCTTTCATATCAATTTATGTTAAATGCTTTGCGTGTTTTCTTAATATGGAAGTATTTTGTAGGGTTTACTTTCTTTATTTTTTATAGGTGAACTCCTAAAACCTTTTATGATTTTATTTGTGCATGTGTGTGTGTATGTAGGTGAAGATGATGGCAGAGATCAATCAGAACTTGAAACAAAAGTTTGGGAAGCATTTAATCCACTAATAGACAAACAAATAGACCAGTTCCTTGTTGTAGCACGGTAAGCAAAAGGATCATGTAATTGAATTTTTTTCTAATAATTTGTTCTATTGTGACCAAATATACTAAATAAGTACTTTCTCATTGTCGAGAAACATGCTTTTATCTGTTATTGCTTTTACTTGCTGTACAAAGGTGTATGCATTTATTGTGATTTTATTTTAATACTAACATATCATTGTTATGAAGTTAATGGTGGTAATTATTTATTAATGAATGGAGAGTCATTGTAATTTAAAAAATTAAAAAATGGAAACATTTATAGTGACAAATAAATGGATTACGTTTGTTAAGCAGAATTAAAGATAAGATGCTACATATGAAAGGTTAGCTGTTCCTAAATTGATTTTGTATAATATGAAATGTCATTTAGAATATATGGCCCAGTTTATTAGGGAGCTAAAGCATGGATTCAAATGGCAAATGAAGATTTTCATCTGCTGCTTTTTACAGATAAATTAGACTGCACTTATTGTAAGTTGTTAGCACCTGCAGTGTCTTCTATGTTCCTTTTATTTATCATACTATATCAATACAAGCAATATGAAAAATATAGACTATAGACAATATAGGATTAAATACGAACAAGGATACCATTATCACTGAACCAGAATTTGACAAAGCTGTCTGATACTTAAGGGGTATCCTTTAAAAAATCCAGAATTTGGATTAATTATATGTATAGGCACTCGAGAGGTCCCAAAGACATTAAGTAAGTTCCCAAATGTCTCCCCATCGTCAAAAAAATGAACATCTAGAATCTCATCTATTTGTAGATATTTTTGAAGAAACATATCAGGATAGAATTAGTCAAGAATCTTATGGAAGCTAAACTTCAGTATTTCTATTCCAGAGTAACAGTTGGCCCAAAAATGCAACATGACATGTTATAAATTCATATGAATCTCATCTAAGGATTGTAGATTAAAGGCTATTCATAAATTGTATTTAACACCTGTTAAATTCCCAAATAAGCAGTAATATTTCACAGTATTGTTGGTGGAATTGTATTGTAATGGAAAACAGACTATTGGTGAACACATTGCCTGAAAGTGGTGATTTTTTGAAAGCTACATCACCAGGAGCTATATGTCATTGAGGGGAAAATAAAATGTTTTGCATGAAGAGCTATTGCTACATTGTCAGGGTTTGCACATCTCAGATTATCAAAACATAGAAAACACTGAAAGATCTCTCATTTTAATCCTGCCTGGATTGTGTGGGAAGCTGCACAAAAACTGTCTAGAGGGAACTCAAAAAAAGGCATTTTTCCTACAGTTTGGAAGCAACATATGGATTGATACCTCATAACAACTTGGAAAGCACACAGAAACAATAACAAATGTATGTAAAATAACTAGAAAGAACAGTGGGAATAAGCTTTTGGAATGTTGCAGCGCGTGATTAAGTATATGTGATAGTAACAAATTATCAACTCAGCAACTATGTTAAAACAATTCCTAAATCTGTTCATGCAGCTCTAGCAGAAGTATTTTGCTTAAGACTTGACTTTGACTGTACTTTGCAGACATAATTGTGCCTCCTGTAGATTCTGCATCATACCCCACATCTCTTCTTCTCCTGACCCATCTGTTCTCTGGTAATCTTTGCTTACTACCTTAGAACACCACACATACATTTACAGCATTCAACTTGACATCTTTACCTTTTAACATATATTATAAGGCCTGGGGAAAAAAACAGAAAAAAGGGGGGGGGGGGACACGACAAGAAAAACACATTTTCCCCCTATTTTGGGTTTTTTTCTGGGCCTTCCCATCTCTAATTATAAAACATATTTGCCACTTGCGATAAATTTTCTACAATGTCAAATTATGAAGGGTTTTGTGCTCCATTTCTAGATTGCTTCAAGAGAAACAATATGCATGGTAAATATCTCAGATAGGATTTTTGGGTTTTATAGATAAGTGTATGTTTCCAGGGCAGAAAGTGAAAAATATTGCAAACAGCCAGCTAAGAATCTGACATTCCGTTGTCATATGGCTTGCAATATGGCAAATTAACTTCTTTCTCATTCCTTTTAGCTCTGTTGGTACTTTTGCTCGTGCTCTAGATTGCTCTAGTTCTGTTCGACAGCCAAGCTTACACATGAGTGCCGCAGCTGCTTCTAGGGACATCACATTGGTAAGAAGTTAAGAAGATAAACTATACTTTTCAATTTTAATGAGGAACAATATTTCTGTTATAGTGATAGAATAATGCATCAGACTGCATGTTGTTTTGGAGTCCAAAAGAAATCTGGTGGGTCTGCATGATACCCATGCCCTTGACAAATACCAACAAGCATGTTGTATGGTGTCATTTATCATGTTTAGTCCTAGCTTCACACTGTCTTGGAACTAAATACTGTAGATCTCAGTGACATAGTGATTGACCGCAGGTCCAAGAATGTGTGTAGAACACTCTGCATCCTCCACTCTCAGTGACATCCCACCCACCACTTCTACAATATTAATCTTTTCATCTGGTACACTATCCTACTTTTGACTAAAAACAAATATGCTTAAAAATGCTTTACCCATTCCTTCAAAGATACCAGTTGTTTTTATATGGATGCACCCCACCCCTACCAATACATATGAGAAAATATACAGAAGTATATACATAATATTGAAAATGCATATTCCATTAATTAATAAACTCAATTTCACTATAAATCTGTTAGGTACACATTCTTCTTTCACATTTTAAAGTATATATGTTTAGTTAAATATGGATACCAATGTGCACATGGATACCAATTTGAGATAAAAGGAGAGTAGAAAGATTCCCACTTAATTATGAAGTATATAGCTAAGTTCACACCTTCCCAACGAACAACATCTTTCATAAAATCTAACAGTAAGATATCCTGTTTTATCTTTTAAACTGCACAGAAATAGCTGTCAAAAGTTATTCTTTTAAAAAGCAGTGGAGAAAGCATAGCTCATGGGCCATATATGGCTCCTGGATCTAATTTTTGAAGCCCTGAAGCCCCTACCATTTTTCCCAACCCTCCCCCATAGACCTGTACTGGAAATAATACAGTTTTTTGAAACCTGGTTTCTGGGTGATTTTTTGACTGGAAACTGTGCAGACCTCCACACACACACCCCCCCCCCCCAAACACACACATTGATAGAGGTTAGGCTGGATTATGTTTTGTAGTCCCATTTCCATTCTGTGATTTTCTGATTTTCTGAATAAAAAATATATAAGTTTCCCCTCCTTACAAAGGCATTTCCTCATCAATCTGCTGATGCCTGTAAATCCATGAGAAGAAAAAGCTTTTTGTTGACAGTGGGGCCATAGAATCCTTGAATCATAAAGTTAGAAGAGACCACGTGGGCCATCTTTTTCAGTTTCATCTTTTTCAGTACATGAATTATTGAATTGTACTCTGGATGTTCTTTAAGATGTCTGGATCTGAAATAGAGATTCGTCATTTTGATTTCTTATTTATAGTGGTTGCAAATATGATTGTGATACTGGATCTCTACATTTCCAAGATGGCATCCATAGTAAGATGCACACTAATTTCAGTCCCATGGACAGAAAAAAAAACAAACCTATCTATCTCAATACAAGCATCAGTGAATACAAAACACACCCCATTTTTAGAGATTTTTATACTTTGAGGGGGCGGGGGAGAAGGTGCATATTAGTATCTAAGAAATAACAGTATTATTTCCATTAACACATATATAGTATGTATCAATCATTTAATTCTTTTCATGGGCCTCTGATGTCTTGTATAGTTGTACTAACAGTGGTTTTCTTAACACTTCTTTTCTTTGTGTAGTTCCACGCCATGGATACTTTGCACAAAAATGTCTATGACATTTCCAAGGCAATCTCTGCCCTTGTGCCACAAGGTGGACCTGTTTTGTGCAGGGATGAGATGGAAGAATGGTCTGCTTCAGAGGCAAATCTCTTTGAAGAAGCACTTGAAAAATATGGAAAAGATTTCACTGATATTCAGCAAGATTTTGTAAGTAGCCAAAGGTTCTTTAGCACATCTAGGAAATCATGGGCAGAATTCTTTATTTTGTGAATTACAGCTCACCCTGCCTTGTAATTTCCTTGATCCTCATTCCATGGAAATAATAATAATATGTAGATTAGGTTAAAATGACTGTAGCCAGGAGTAGAATTAGAGAATAAAATATAGGAGTGTAGGCTTTTGACATGAGTAATGAGGGCTATTACTGGTTACAATAAACCTATTTTACCAACTGTAATCAAGTCATAAACACTGCTACCTTCAGTGATAATTTGATCCCGAATCAGCTACATTCCAGGTGTTTCCTGAAGTTTATTTTAAAATTAAATCTAATTTGGGACATTTGGGCAAAATCTGAGAAAGGTATACTTAGCCGTATCACCTTAAATTTTTGACAGAGCTGTAAACTTGTGTTATAGCTTGCTTGTCCCTCAATAGGCAGCTCACTCTTGCACAAATTTACAGTTCTGCTAAATGTATACCAACTCAGAGCTGTGTTGAGAAGCGGATCAATTTTTAAACAAGCTAGGGCCCTTTCAGACAGGCCCTATATCCCAGGATGTGATCCCAGGTTTTCTGCTTTAAACTGGATTATATGAGTCCACACTGCCAGTTAATCTGGGATAAACAGAAAACTTGGGATCAAATCCTTGGATATAGGGCATGTCTGGAAGGGCCCTTAATTATGCCTAAAGGGTGTAGTGTTACTGTCTAGGAAGAACTAGAGCTATTGTAACAATCAAGACAATCCTTCAGTTTTATTGGTTAGTTTACAACAACAACAACAATAATAATGCTTTATTTATATTCTTCTCCCTATCCCCAAAGGAACTCGGAGCGGCTTACAACAAAGAAAATAGAAACAAATAATAATAAATGCAGATACTGTAAAAATAAATCAATAACAATAAAACAAACAAGGCAAAAACAAAACATAATCAAATAATTATAACATGTAGTGCAATTTAAAACAATTTAAAACCTCCTGGGACCTACTTTAGTTTGTAAAATCATAGGATTTAGTTAGAATTTGATCCCTTAACACCTCCATCGAAGTATATTACAGATTAGCCATTGTTGAAAATGAATGCTTTGGGACCAATTAAAATATGGGCTTTGCAAATTAAGATATTTCTGTCCAACCAGCTATTAGATAAGATACAGATTAGTTTCTCTATTGAGCAGCACTCGTCTTGCTGTTAAACAGAGTGAGACAGCTTCCACACTTACAGTACACTATAGCCACAGAGGCATCTCTTTAGTCATTCCTTACTAGCTGTTCTCTATCAGTCCTTGAGGGCAACACTTCTGTGTCAACACCCCATGTTTTTTGCCCTCTAAACTGGTCTGTGGCCCTCAAGTGCTTTGGTGATCATCCCATTACCAGTGTTGAAGTAAAATTAAATTAACAATCGACTGAGTTTATGTGGAGAAGGTCAGTGTTATTCTTGCCTCAGGCAGCAAAATATATCATTCTGTATATTGTCTACAATAAAAGTGCGTCAAACTCATACTAGATGCTCTATTAGCTAGCATCTCTTTTTGGTACCATTCTCAACCCTGTAAAAAGCTTTGATAAATGGTTCAAAAGTTCAATATCATTGGGAAGTTTGACAATGTGGCAGTTGGCTTGGGAACATTCCCTCCTTACTTTCTGTTCTATCAAATTGTCTTACACAAGTATTTTGTTGGTATGAACTTGTAGATTTGTCACCTCAATTTTTGTGTGTTCCCAGCTTCCATGGAAGTCTCTAACCAGCATAATTGAATATTACTATATGTGGAAAACAACAGATCGTTATGTTCAACAGGTAAGAACTATATGGTGCACTGACTTCAAAGAACTGCTGTTGCTTTAAGCTCCTAATTGGGAATTGTTTTATAGTAGTAATTTTAATATTTTTATATTCTGTCTTCTTGGTGGATGCTCTGAAACCTGTTCATTCTATTTGAGATGCATATTTGCATGGCAAATGCTTCACAACGTACAGAACAATGTGAAAAACTAAATTAATTTTTGGAAAGCAGGGTCAACCATCTAGTCCATAATACAAGAAAAAATACAGGAGAACTATTTTTCATGGACCCCTGCTAATTTTTCTCTAAAATGAAAAAAAAGTTCAGTGTGCTCTGGATTTGAATGTTCTGTTACAGATTTGGAGTAGAGTTTGAGCCTTGGCCTTTCCAAAATCAAATAAATTATTCATAGCCTAATATTCTTCCAAATCATCTGTTTAATAACTCGAAAATAACACAACATAATCTCTTTAAATACATTTGCTGATGATTTCTTAAATGTAGTTACTTGATAAAAGCCTGTTCCATGTGGCTGAGTATAAGAAAGCCTTCTATTTTGAAAGTTAAACAGAAATAATCCATTAACATGATTACTATGTGACAGTGAATCCACATAGTTATATTCTCAGCCCTGTTTATACAAGACATGTATAGATAACTAAATTTGTTTCAGTAGCAATATTTTGCAGATACTGGACAGCATTTTTATGCTATGAAAATGTAAGCTTATAACAATGTCTGAAAAACTATTCTAAATGCATTAACCCAACAAAGTGACACATATATAGTTTGTAACAATTATTTTAAAAAACTTCATCTATGATTAAAACCTATTTTTAATCTGCATTTCCTTACTTATGAATTAATTGCACTCATATATTGATTGATACTTTCAGCCTTGCTGATTAGTAGTGCTCATAAACTACTAAATAAATCCATGATGCTAACAAAATGGATGAACAGCAGCACCTGTTTCCAAGAGGTGAACTGACTTCTTGTTTACTAGATAGCTTTTAGTGGCACATGTTGAGAAGGGAAAGATTTCTCAGTTTTTTTAATGTCTAATTTATTTTATTTTTGTTTTATATTAAGAAACGGTTGAAAGCTGCAGAAGCAGAAAGCAAGCTAAAGCAAGTATATATCCCTAATTAGTAAGTGCCTATACTTACCTCTATGCCTATTATTATTATTATTATTATTATTATTATTATTATTATTTGAAACACAACAAGATGAGTCCACAGCTGGCTGTTGTACTGGATCACACGTCAGACACTTCCCAAGTGTCTAGGACTGTGTGATGTATCGGTGAATAATGCGTGCAAATCCCAGTAAGGTGGCCTTCTGCAGCTGGCAGATGGTAATTTTGTCAGCGCCTATTGTGTTTAAGTGCAGGCCAAGGTCTTTAGGCACTGCACCCAGTGTGCTGATCACCACTGGGACCATTATTGTTATTATTATTATTATTATTATTATTATTATTATTATTATTTCCACTGCAAACACTCCACTTTGGATTTGTGTAAATGTCTAAAAAGGACACTAGGTGGCATTCAGAAAACTTTTACTGTTGCCAAATTCTTTGGGACCTCAACCTTGAGCTAAGGGTCCCCATTTGAGGTCAGGACTCACAGTTTAAGGAACAGTGTTCTAGCAGACCTGAAATTACAGTGGCTCTTGGACCTGAATGTGTATGACCAGCAAACTCTTAACAAAGCAGAGTACAGTGTTCCCTCACTTATCGCGAGTGTTATGTTTCAGGACCTCCTGCGATAAGTGAAAATCCACAAAGCAGGGATGCTTCTCTTTTCCCCTTCCTTCCTTTCTCCCTCCCTCCTCCCCTTGCTCCTCCTCATGCACCTGGCTCCCCTTCCCCTCCTCCTCCTCTTCCCCCTCCTCCATCCCCGCTCGTGTGGGGAAGGAAGGAAAGGAAGCAAGCCCTCCTCCTCCTCTTCCCCCTCCTCTTTCCCTGAAGGAAGGCGTGGGTTCCTCTGTCAGGTCCTGGTCGTTCTGTGTGTGCTGCAAGCGGAGACATAAAAGGAGTCATAGAAAGTGAAAATAAAAGTGTCTTCAGTGAAGTTAGGAGCAGGACACTCTGCTTTAGGTATTGTGTATCCTCAGGGAGACGAAGTAAAGTTGTGGCTGCTGTTTTACTCAGCACTGTGTGTCCCTCTCCCCCAGCACCAACCAGCAACAGTGTGTGGGTCTCTCTCACCTCCCACAAACAGCAGTAAAGCTGCTGCTCCCCAGCACTGACCAGCAACAATCTGTGGGTCTCTCCCACCCCACACAAACACCAGGAGATAGGGGGAAAGCTTCAGCAAGCAGTCTGCTACTGGACTCAGATAATCCTTTAAATGCAGATTGTTGTACTATATTAATAAAAATAAGACATCCCCTGAAAATAGGCCATTGTGTGTCTTCTTGAGGAAAAATAACACAGTACTCACATTTGCATGCTTTCGAACTCCTAGGTTGGCAGAAGCTGGGGCTAACAGTGGGAGCTCACCCTGCTCCCCAGATTCGAACCACCAACTTTTTGGTTAGCAAGTTCTGCAGCTCAGCGTTTTAACCTGCTGTGCTACACTGGAATTTTTATGTAACTCAGGCTGCAAAATCCATCCATTATTTTATCCCCTGATTATTCCTGTTTGGGTCTGGGAGGAAAGGAAGCAATTTCGAGTTCTTGAAAGCCTCAGTTCCAAAAAACCAAAACCCTTTCTCTTTCTTTTCCTCTCCCTTGTGATCTCATATCTTTACAATTATATGAACGCCAACCCAAGTTCCTTGTGTTAAGAAATTCAAATTTTTCAGGGGACAGATGAGGACTCCACAGTTTCCACAATTGCTATATCCCTGATATAGTTCAATAAAATAAAATGAAGGGTACTGAGTCTAAAATGCCATATTTCATTGGTTCTCTGATGCAATTGATTGTAAGGTGCACACTAATTTCAGTAATATCAACAACAAAGCTATATTTTAGAGATATTTGTATGGGGGAAATGTGGGTCTTAGAATCAAATGCAGTATTATTTTCTGTTCAGTAAGCTATTTTCTGTTAAAAGCATTAGAAATTAAATATGTTTAAGCTTTCTTTACTATGCTATATCATCAGAATACTGACTGTTCCTGTAAACTAATTTCCTGTTTTTGTTTTTATAAGCAACAAGCCAAATCCCAATCAGATCAGTATAAATGTTGTTAAGCCAGGAGTGGTAAATGGTACCGGAGTTCAGACGCAGAACATGGCAACTGGACGAGCTTGTGAAAGCTGCTATAGTAAGTGATATGCGAACTATTTGTGCAAGAACAGGAAGAATTGCTTTATTAATCTGTCATTAGAGAGATGCAAACTCAGTTTTATTCATTTTTAATGTTTTGATTCTGTGAGTTCAGGCCAGATATATAATGCTTCCACTTCCATGTTTGCTGTAGCATGTTGTTGTTTGGAAATTGTATCAATTGTTACCTTTGAGCAAGAAAGTGAGAGGAGATGGTGTGTCATGAGGATTCTACCCCATCACTGTGTTACCTGGATGTCAAAAGAGGCCTCATTTCACCTAGCTGAGAAGGAAGAGCATGATGGGAGACATTGCAGTCTGTGGGTGGCAAAAACACCTCACTAAAGGGTTGCTACTGTGCTATCTTGGAAACATGACAAAACTAGGCATTCCAAGAAACCTTATGAGGTGTGAATTCCTCCCATTGAAGCATGTGGAATTTTCTTATTTTGACACATAAAACCAAATGACTTTCCTAGTCATGGGGTAATCACATAGTTATAATGTTAGTAGTTATTGCTGTGAGAGGATTCAAACAGTGGCCAGTCTTGGAAAGTATAATTTTACACTCTCATTCTCTTTTTGCTTCTCTCTCTCATGCATACAACTACCTCTATTTAGATTTGCTTATTAGGTACATTTATTAAATTCATAAAAATCAAAATGAAAACAATCACATTTTTTCCTTATCTCAGTTATACTGCCTGAAGGCTTAAGAGTAGAGATAAATAATGGATTTATTGAGAGGCAGAAGCCAGCAATTTCAACCATTATTGATTTTTGTATACTGAAATTCTTGCTGGCCATCTACTTGCTCATATTGATCAGTCTTTGTTACAGGTTTTAAGAAAAAACATACAGAATCCTTCACATCAGTTGAGAACAGCTTCATTCGTTCGTTCTAGCTTTCCTCCAAAGAGCTTCAACCAAACTAGAAAGTTCTGCCTCTGTTTCTCCATTTTTTTCCACACAGCTCTGTAAATTAAGTGTGACTTAAAGAATGGGATATTGTTAATCGTGTCAGAAGCGAATTGGGAATACACTGCAAGTCGCTTCTGGTATGAGAGAATCAGCCATCTGCAAGGACACCCGGATGTGTTACCATCCTGTGGGAGGCTCCTCGCATATCCCCGCATTGAAAGCTGGGGCTGACAGATGGAAGCTCACCCCCTCTCGCAGATTCGAACCGCTGACCTTCAGGTCTTCAGTTCAGCCAGCACAAAGGTTTAACCCCTTGTGCCACCGCGAGATAGAATGGGATAGGCCTAGGGAACATAATGTCTGTTCGATGTTTTGAATAACCCTAGTGTAATATTATCCAGTATACCACATTAGATCTTCCCAGTTCCTGTTGCATTGAAACTATAGAAATGAAGCAAATTCACTTTATATCTGCTTAGGGGCAATTTCCTGGATTCTTATTTCACAAGTTCAGCTTTTGAACAATGAAAATAGATACTATGGGTAATTATATCTTGAATCCTGTCATAAATTAAATACCACAGTTAGATAAATTATATGAAAGATATATGGTAAATGGGGAGGGGTTTTTTCATGTCAGGGGTGACTTGAGAAACTGTAAGTCACTTCTGGTGTGAGAGAATTGGCCGTCTGCAAGGATGTTGCCCAGGGGACGCCTGGATGTTTGATGGTTTACCATCCTTGTGGGAGGCTTCTCTCATGTTGCCTTCAGCTGTTTGAAGGAAAGGTAATGTATATTTTTGTAACTAATTTGTCAACTAAATCGAACATTTCAAACATCTAGTCAATAGATGTAATAGCCCTTAAGGCAAGAAGTGTTTGCTAGCCTTTAATAGAGAAATAATATTTGTGTGCGTGTATACTAGAATAACACTAGGAGGCAAATAACGCTTGCCTATTCCTATTAAAATGTTCCTTCCCTCTAGCTCTGGCTGTTATATCAATGTCTTTCTTAACATCTCTTTGATCTTGTTCCACTCAGGCTTGTCATTTCCTTGTAAGGTTTCCTTGGGAGATAGATTGGCAAACATGTTTTTATTCCATTTTTAAAAGTTTTTTTACTGGAGCATCCTTCAGCTTCCCCTCCTCCCCATTTCTTGTAAAAGAATCTCTTGGTACACCTATGATTTTAAGATCATTGTTCCTTATTTCATTGCTTATTCTTGAAATAGTCTTCCAGACAACTTTGCCTGTCAATTATTTCTTAGGGTGGTAAGAATAAAAGAGAAAAACATTCTACCTGTAGAGATGAATGGTCTGTTTTAATTCTACCTCACAGAAGATAAAATCAAACAAAGCAAAAACTATGGTGTTTATATAGAACAATCCTTACTTGATTATCCAAGGAAAACAATAAATGATGATCTTACTAATCTATTCTGAGCATGAGGCTATTGTTTAAAACTTTAGCTGCTCTTTTGTACTCTAAAGAAAGAGCCCTTACATATGAAGTCTCCATAGAACCCTTTCTATGTTAAACAAAATAAAATGGTTAGTCTGCTTGATTCTTCTTGTTTTGATAAGATGCTGATCCACAACTGGATCTCCAAAGTGCTGAATCAATATAGCACAGGAATTCAAAGCCTGCCAAGCTTTACTGTCAAGTGATAGCCGTATTTTACATGCACACTCACCTATAGGAGTTCGTTAATCATCGCTGCGATAAAAACTCCTCCAGTTCAGCAAAGTTTGCACATAACGTATTTTACATTTTCATAGCAAATATTTTCTAAGTGTTTCCTTAAATGGAAAATGTTAGTATTTTTTTTTGAAGATGTCAAAGTAAAGTTTCTGTTACAATATAAGTTATGCCTTCTATCTGCACATGCTGATCTAGTGTATCATGTTGGGAAAGTTCAGTGTGTCCTTTACAACGGAGGCATCTTAAGAGTAGCAGTATGTCCCTCAGTCATAATTTAATAAATATCTCTATCTTTGCCATTTCCAGTGACCCAGTCTCACCAGTGGTATTCTTGGGGCCCTCCTAACATGCAGTGCCGGCTTTGTACATCTTGTTGGACATACTGGAAGAAATATGGTGGCTTGAAAATGCCAACCCGGCTAGATGGAGAGCGGCCAGGTCCAAATCGCAACAATTTGGTACGTGTATTCACAGTGTTCCATAAGCAACTAAGGGACTCAGGCAATCTTTTGGTGCCTTTGGGCTAGAGATCACAAAAATTAAGTGAAAAGAGATAAGACAAGATGTGCGGTATTTTTCACTTTATTTTGCCCTCAACATATGCCCTCAGCAGAGATTCTTCTGACTTTCTGAGGATAGAACTGACATAAATGGGGGAAATTAAAATGTTTATTTTAATCATTTAAAGAAATACACCAACCTTAACCCTACATTAAGTTTGTCTCCAGTGATACTGTAATAGCCGTATTTCATTGCATAATCGTCACCACTGCATAATTGTCGCATCCCCCATTTTTTGGGTGCCAAAAATAATATTTTTGTTTTCCTCGCATAATAGTCACACACGCCTTCCTTCTTTCCCGGAAGGCAAAGCAGTTTAAAAACTATGTAATGGAAATCTCTTATGCTCCACTCTTCTCTTTTCTTCTTTGGCAAGGCAGTTTTTTAAAAAGTGAATTTGAGGTCTCTTTCCTCCTTCCTCCGTTCTCCAAAGAATTAAATTCCAGGGTTTGTAAACTGCCTTGCATTACAAAGGAAGAGGGAGGAAGTGCAGCTAAAGCAATAGTTTTTAAATCTCCATAATCCTCATTATTTTAAAAGGACATATATTTAAATAAAGGAGGATTTCCTTCCACTTCTATTATAATTTTTTCCATTGGAAAGGCTGAAATTGTTTAGGGGCGATTGAACAAAAAAGGGGTACATTCATACATATTTGCATTTTCTGGATCTCTATTGCTCCAGTTTCCTAACAAACATTCAAGAATCTTCTAGATCAAAGTCTGCGTGACTGCGGATCCTGTATCACCACTCACGCTATATGTTTCAGGGAATGCTTCTGATCAATTGTATCACAAATTTGCCTCTTTCCAGAGTCCTCACAGTGGATCTGCAAGAAACAATGGGAGCCCTAAGTTTGCCATGAAAACACGACAAGCTTTCTATCTACACACAACAAAGTTGACCCGACTTGCCAGGCGATTATGTAGGGACATCTTGCGTCCATGGCATGCAGCACGACACCCTCACACGCCTATCAACAGTGCAGCAATCAAAACCGAATGTGAGTATATGCATCCTTACTGCACACTGTTAACTTTATTTTTTAGTATTTTTAACATTGGTTTTGTGCAATAACTGAGTCATATAATTAAAGAGAACACTTTTAAGGCTTGTTCTGAGCATCTGCTGAGGAAATATATACTTGAGAATGTTGAGAGAAGAGGTTCAGAAGGAGCATGAGAGCCATGTTTAAATATGTCATAAAGGATATCATAAGAAAGAGGGAGCAGGCTTGTTTTCCACTGCTTCGGACTGATTCGGACTCAGAGCAATGGATTCAAATGATAGGAAAGGAGATCCCGCCTGAACATAAGAACTTTCTGACCGTAAGACCTGCTCAACAGAAAAACTCATTACCTTGGAGTACGGTGGAAGCTCCTTCATTGAAGGCTTTTAAACAGAGGCTGGATGGCCACCTTTTGGGGGTGCTTTAATTGTGCCTTTCCTGAATAGTAGGTAGTTGGACTTGATGGTCTCGATGATTCTATATTATCTTCTAATAACAATGGGAAGGGGGCCATTATCTTGGAAGTTAGCAGGGACACCCAAAATGAGAGTTCCTAATCACAGATTCTGAAATGTCTAAATTTGTAAATTAAAAGAAATTAAATCACAAAATGTATTATTATTATTATTATTATTATTATGTTTATGTTTATGTTTGTTTATACCTCACCTTTTCTCTCTACAAGAGACTCAAAGCAGATTACAGTAAAACTAATGCAATACTTTTTTTTCATATACAGTAGAACCTCTACATAAAAATGTCCCAACATAAGTATGTTTTAACTTGCAAATTCTCACTTGGCCTAAAGTGATATTTTGACGTCTGAACGCTGTTTTGACCTCCGAACAGTGCAAAAGATGCCTCTTTGCCCCCTAAACCAGTTGTAACAGCAACTCAGTGTCACCAGTGGTGTTCTTGCCCTCCCCCCTCCCCCCAAGAATACCACTGGCAGAGAGAAACAAAACCTGGATTGGATTCATAGTGGAGCAGCTCTGGTTCTTCCTGTAAGGCAGAAACTCCAGCTCCATGTTATTGCTTCCCCTGAACGTTCTGGGAGGAGTCCAATCTGGAGATTCCACTCCAGAGATTGCAATCCACCCTGGTGCAACAGAGCCTTAGCCTAAACAGGGAGTACTGCATGTTTTGTTTTAAGAAGAAAGAGAAAGCAAGAGTGCAAGAGAGGGAGGGAGTATGAAGAAAATTATGCTGTTTGCCTTGCTGTACACTGGCCAACACATTTTGTTGCTTCAAGTATGTTTCCCTGTCACAGTGACTGGATGGAACCAAAGACTGCCTATCTCTGAAAATTTTATACATTATTTGTTATTTATAAAGTACTTTTTCTTATTTTAAAAAACACATAACAAAAATGGGGTGGTTTTCAGGGGGACGGACTGGATCAACAGCATTTCAGTGCATCTCAAGGGGGAAATTATTTTTGAGATAAGGATGTTTTGACTTAAGAACATGGTCACAGAACAAATTAAATTCTTAAGTCAAGGTATCACTGTAATTTTTATTGCAAATATATGAGGAATGGGGAAGGGTACAAGTGTGGATATAGAACAGAGGCATTGCTCTTCCATTGTTATCTAATACAAAAAAGGTTTCTATTATGTTAAAAAACAAAAAAAAGGGAGGTATTAGAGTTTGGGTTCTCTAGTGCTATAGAGCAGGGCTTCTTAAACAGTGGATGCATATTCCAAGTGGGATCCCCTTAGCTCAATGTTGAGGTCCCAAAAAAGTTTTCTGAACACCACCTGGTGGTATTTTAGACATTTACATGAATCTGTTGTGCAGAATTTACAGTGAACTCTGCAGAAGATTCTCCAGCTGTACTCCATAAAAACGAAAATCAGCCTGTTTAGCCAGTCTTGCCAATGCAGATTTGTATTCAACAAATGTTTGATTGCTATACCTATGTTATATATACATAACTATATGAAAAAAATTATCAGGCCAAAAAGGGTCCCAAGTGAAAAAGTTTAAGAAGCCTTACTATAGAGCACAAAAGAAACGTTGATGTACTGCTCCGCTTCTTAGCCAACCTCCAGGAGGCCTTAACAACACTGTAAATTCTAAATGCCCAGGAGCACTAAACAGAATCGTTACCCTTTTCACTTGGGGGTTATCTGTATTACAAGATGGTGTTTTCACTCCAACTTGTATTAAATATTATTCTTTGTCTATCCTATTACGTAGATTTCCTATTGAAACCCTTTCAGAAAAGAGTGGCTTTGGAAATATGATTTATTTTCAATATGTATGAAATTAATAATTTTCTGTTCTGATGTTGCTTTCAGGTGCATCTCGATTACCAGATGCTTCAGAAAATTTGTTGTTACTAAAGCAAGTTGTTAGGAAACCTTTAGAAGCAGTACTTCGGTATCTAGGTAACTAGATTATGGAATAATTTTCCAGTTCATTGACATATTTTTCTGTGCATGAACTGTGATCTGGAATAATGATGGTGATGGTGAAGATGATGATAATATCATAATCTTGCAGAAAGCCTGTTAAGTTTAATGGGGAACAGAGGGTTGGAAAAAGGTCTTCTATCTGCTGCTCTACTTTCTATCCAATCATAATTTTTGATAGGTTAAAGTCATTATAAATAAATAATAAAGAAGGAGGGAAAGAAGAGGGGATGTAAAAGTGCACTTTTGGGGAACATTATATGAACATTATCTGATAGGAACATTATTTATCTCCAAGGTTTTGTTTCATAATGAGCTTACCTATAAAGTAATATGTTTTAGTGACAGTTGAATGGTTTGTCATGATGAAATGTTTTGCTTGCTCTGTAAACCACCATTGTTATCAAGCTATTTGCTGAAGCAAAGGAAAATAACTCACTTCATTTAATGATATCATCCTAATTGTTCGGATACTCAAAATCATTCCAGTGATATAACCTTTTTCCTTGGGGCTTACTAGTACAAAGCAGGCTCAAGAATACACATAAGCAAAGTTCTTGAAACAGACTGTATAGAGAAAAGCCTTATAATATGAAACATTGCATTCTTCTGTAGTAATATCGTTTCGATAGAATTATCTATATGTTTTTTAGCCTGACCCCTGCAAATAATATTGTTTTTGTTTGATGAAACTTGCTTCCTTTGCAAGATGTACTGTTATAACTGAAAATGAAGACTACAATTCTATTCACTATAATCTGATCATAAATCTGATTAAATACTAGGATTTATGTATCACATGATTTCTTGCTGCATGGGTTTCTTAAACCTGTTGAGCAGTTATTGAACAGAAAGATTTATACACAAAGTTTCATTTGCTACATTATTTGCTACATTATTCAGAGTAACATTAAAACAAGAGGTGCCATAATATATTGTGCATAAATTCATGGGTTGAGATCCATATTTCAGAATGGCAGAATAGCAATTTTTGTCAGTGTAAATTCGTGGTTCCCAAGCTTCTTCTTCTTTTTTTTTTTACCAGGAACCACTCTCCAAAATTAGTACCAAAAGGGTTACAAATCGGTTTTTGGTCAACTTTAGATTTGGTTTGGTTATTTGGGGTGCTGATTTAGAAAATTGCATTGGATAGACTATACCAGCTCTAGTTTCTGATACATAACATACATCATCCAATAGTGGCCATCTGCTTGCCCACAAAAAACCATATTTAATAAGCCTCAGCACTATAAGATGGTTTTGCGGTTCCAGTTGCTCTTGTTGCAACGGTGTAGTAATGGTGAGGCCACGGACCATATTTTAGATCTTGTTGACCACTGGTGGTCCATGGACCACAGGTTGGGAACCACTACTCTAAAGTCTTTTAGTTATCTTTGATAAAAAAATTCTGAAAAGTAAAATCTGCCTCTAGTTGGATATAATGGAGGGGATTCTCTCTTCAGGGAGAATTATGTAACTTTCTTATACAGAATCAATCCAATATTAAAATATGTGTTCTTTAGTGTGATTGTGAAATTAGGTCCTCAGTCATAGTGTATAGCAAAGGTCTGAAAGAACAAGCTATATGTCATACCTATCAATTGGTTGCTAACTTTTTATTTCCAAAGACTCTCTCCCTAACTCCTCCTTTTGGCTCACTTCCCACAACTTTGTGGTTCCTCTGCTCTCCCACCCCAACTTCCCATCATCTTTCTCCCATGTCCTAAACATGCTTATTACATATTGTCTTCCACTTCCAGGGTATTTGATCTTTTAAATAGCATTTCTGTTGCCCCTGGAAGCACATTGTATACGACTCCTAACAAACAACACCTTGTTGAGAATTGTTAATCAGCCCACCTCACCCCTGGCTTGCCTATTCTGTAGTCTGTTGTGAAGATCCTTTAAAAGAAACTAAATAGTGCTGTCATCTGGACACTTCTTATATGTGTCCCATTGAAATAAGTGAGTAAATATGTTATTTATTATGCTGTTACATCTTCTGCTGATTTCCTATTTGTAGGAAACAATTGTATTATATTTCCATGCTTAAACACATTTATGTTGGTTTAGAACAGGCATCCGCAAACTGTGGCCCTCCAGCTGTTTGTGCTCCCAATGAGCTTGTTCAATTGTCAGGAATTCTGGGAATTGAAGGCCCAACAGCTGGAGGGACACAGTTTGAGAATGCCTGGTTTAGAATAACATTGTAATAATTCCATACAAGCACATAGGAAACAGATACATAGAAGAGAAATGATTTGAACAGCAGGGCCTCAATCCCTTTTGACACACAGAGTAAAAATCCGATCTAGTTCAGTTGTATAATACCTTTGCAAATGGATGTGTTAAAACTCAGAAGGAGAAAAGACACAGCCACTAGTTCATGCCTAAGAGTCAGAAATGAAATGTTCCTTGGAAGGCAGGTTCCCCATCCCATGTTTAAAGAAACATGCTTCTCCCCATCTCTTACAGCATGGCTCTAACATACTCCCCTCTCTGTGCAGAGTCTCATCCTTGCTCTCTGAAGCCTGATCCTGCTAAGAGCTTGTCTGGCTCCCTCAACAGTGTGCCTTGTACTAAGTTTTCTGCAATGATTAACAATGGATCACCAACCATCTTGGGAAAGAGAAGCTATGAGCAACACAATGGAATAGATGGTAAATATTTTCTGGTTATAATGTTTGTCCTCATTGAAGCCTTTAGTCTAATTAACTTAATAACTTGTCATGTTATATACGCTTAATATCAATCCCTCTTGTGTTAGAGTAGCTCAGTAAGTTTTTGTCTGAAAAATATTCTCAACAATAATGAATTTTTATTTATTTATTATATTTATCTGTACTCCGCTTTATCTCCCAAAGGGGACACAAAGCAGCTTGACATAAAAGCATTAGTATAAATATACAAACATTTAAACAGAATTAAACACAAACAGCACTAAATTCACAGCTAAAATCCATCAAAACAATTTCAAAGTTAAAAACCACAGTATAATTATATACTCTTGCCACTGCTCCTGCTCTCATACTTCGTTGCTGAGGATCAACTCCTAAATAGTGTCTTTCCCATCCATTCCTGTGTATACTGTGGCTTTTGATCTTTAAGAACCTCATTAAGGATTACACTGAGTAACAAAAAATCTGCTCCTGGTTTGAAAGTGTTATTTCTTATTTATTTATTCATTTATTTACCGTATTTATATCCCGTCTTTCTCAGCCAGAAGGCGGCTCAAGGCGGCTTACAAGTTGGCAGCAATTTGATGCCACAACAAACATAAAATACAGTTTAAAAAACATTTAGCACATAATATAAAAACCATACAAAAACCATTAAAAACATATACATATCATTATAAACATATAATTGTGCAGGAAGTAGTTGTTGAACTCCAAAAGGTTTGTTTTTGTGGCTGCCACAAACTATGCTGAATTGGTTGAGACTCTATGGGATACTCATTTAAAAACTATAGCAAAATATGCTGCAGGATGTTCTGCAAATTTGCAGTTTAGTAATTTTTTCCATGTTTTTATGATAAACTCAATTAGGAAATGACATTTATAACCCAACAACAAAAATTGTGTTGCATAATGTTCTTTAAATCGAATGACAAAGACTATTTACTAGTTTAACATCATTCCGCTGACAGAGGCAGGAATGTCTTTTCTCTATCAGTTTAGTAAATCTCATGGTAGAAAGCATAGTGAATCTAGTGTAAATTCAACAATGGTAAGCTCTTCTCTTGTGTAAAATAATGAATGAGAATTATTTAGAGGAACCTCTCTTTCTATTGTATTCTCTGTCAGATTGTGAAAATAAATCTTCCTCATCCCATCCTCATTCAATTGTATTGAATTGTATTTATCATAATCCACTAGCAGGCTCAGTATTTTCTGAGCAAAGCAGAATTGAGCAGCAGAGCTGAATGATTACTACAGCCATCAGAAAAAATATACATGAATCAATGTGCATATGATCAATTGTATATTTTCCCCATTTTTATTAGTTTGCTTATAAAATGCTAATCCTTAAATATCTACAGTAGCTATGCCCTAAATTAGTACTGGGGAGGCACCATGGTAAGGAATTTAATTAAAAGGGAGAGGTGTATTGGTTATTTTATTTACTTACTTTATTTTTATGCCTCCTTTCTCCTGGTATAAGGACTTGAAGTAGCTAACAGCAAACATGACACAACACAGTTAAAACAAAACAAATGTATTAAAATATAGATATAAAGCTTAAAGACAATTAAATAATTTATGTCACGAACATAAAAACATTAAAATACATTTAAAACTACACAGCCACCCAAAATCTCACTCACACAATTCCTAGCAGCCTGCCCCTCATCATTCCATAAATGCCCGATTGCAGAAATATGTTTTTATCTGCTTGCGAAAGACAAGAAATTAGGCAATATTAATTCCTAAGCCTCAAATTCTTTCTCCTACTATTAGTAGTACTATCAGTACAAAAAAACCCAAGTACCAACACATTTGAATGTGACTCTATAGCTCCTAGGAGCTTTTAAAATTGAACTTTGTACCTGTTACACCTGTCATCATGCTGTATTATAAAGAAAACAAGTTTCCTCTGGCACCGTCCATTCTTGGCTCTTAAATTAAATCAATATTACACTGTTCAGACTGTTAAAATAATACTGATTAGTGATATATATATATTTATGTTCACCTTCTTATATTAGGTAGTATGAAGAAGCGCCTTTTGATGCCTAGCAAAGGTAAGATCTTGACTTTACTCATCTTGTGTCAGACAACTATAACTTCTAGTTTTACCTGTTGCTATCCTTCACACCACTCATTTGTGCTTATATGGAAGTATTGTTTGTGTGATGTTCATATATATGGTCTCCTTTCATAGTTTTCGTGTATGGGCAGTCCCCGAGTTACAACCATCTCACTTACTTTCAACTTATAGTCAAGAACTGGGCTGGGGTGAGAGAACAGGAAGTGAAAGAAAATCTACCCCTCGGAAGGGAAATTCACTCCTGGAAGAGTTATAATGGGGAAAAGGTGTCTCCACTGATGCTTTCTCACTAATCCTTATTTCCAAGACAAGCCAACATTTTCAAAATCCAATTGACACAGGGCAGAAAATGAGATGAAATCTTCTTAACAGGGGCATAGCAAAACAATGTTACAAGGGTGTTAACCCTCTCCTATGCTATCCAAAACTGGAAAAAATGCCTGGAGTTACACTTTATAAAACATATATGTTCCAACAAGAACAAACCTACAGAACCTATCTTGTCCATAACTCGGGGACTGCCTCTATTTCATATACTGTACTGTGAATTTAATTCCATAATAATTATAATCATCATCATCATCATCCTCATCATCTTTATGTATATCCCACCCTATCTCCCCATGAGGACTCGGGGCAGTTCATTTTTTTTACTACAAAGTCAAGTGATACTTTGGATTATGTTATGTTACAAATTCTAGTTTTCCATTCATAATGGGATAACTCTATTTGTTTAAAAATTGAAACATACTTTTGGATTTAAAGCGGATAGCTCAGGTGTGTAGGTCCATTTCTGGGTTTATTGTGGCTAAGGGTGGGGAGCTTGGACAGGCTGCCCTCTGTCAGCCTCCTGGGGCTGACTTCACCTGCCCAGGCCTGCTTTCCCCACAATAAATGTTATCCTGTAGCACTGACACATTATAGTGCTGCTTCTGTTGGGAGATACCATTAATGCATAATCACACTTAAAAGAGGATTGGAAATTGCCCTACTTTCTCCCCTGAGTACTTGAAATTGCATGTACACTATGCATGCATGGTACTTGGCTATCACTGCAATGTTATTTACAACCCAGTAAGTGTTATGGGAAGGTTTTAGGTCGGCTACCAACCTCACACCTGTGCTTGCTGTAGTGACCGACTGCTTGCAACTAGGTCGGCTGGTAAACACCTGGGGGTCTGTGGGTTGTTCAGGAGCTGGTAGCTTCAAAATTGCTGCATTTATGTCAGGGGCCCTTATGTCAATGAGTCCTGAAGGTTGAATTTGTTGGCTTTGATAGGCCCTGGCAAATATTGTACTATGCTGTGATCTGCTTTGTATTTATAGATTGTGAAATACGTATCTGAAATGTTACGGTTTTACCTTCTCTCCAAGAAGCATGTCCCCTACCTATAGAGTAACCACCAGTATTTCCTCATTACTTGATCTTGTAGATGCCTGTTCTGTAGTCTGTTGTGTGATCCATTGTCTCTTAAAGTTGTTTCAGCTTTAGAGAGAATGATAATATACTGTAGTAATGCACACGATTATTTTTTTTTTCCAATTTCAGTTTTTACGTTTATTTAGATTACTTCTACCGCACTCTTTGCCACAAAGGTTCTCATAGAGACTTACACATTGTTAATTTGACAGTTATATTGTATCGTCTCATTCTCCTACACCCCAGGACAACTAACAGTTTACAGAAAGCACAGTTTACTACCCCAACATTGCTAAAACCATGTTTCTGAGAGCATTATTATGCGATTAAATGTAATGAAATTATCAGCAAGGATCAGCACTTAACAAATGTTGTATTTGTTTTCCTTTTGCACAAGGAATGCATGCAAATACCTTTTCAGCTAGGTCCCATATGATAACAAAGGGGATGGCTGGATTTCATCAGTTAGGAGTACTCTACCTAGATGCCACCAATAGCTACATGTAGTTGCCATGCAGAATACACTCAAGGGTTCCATACCCAAGCATCCTTAGTTGATGTCATGATCAAGTTGGCCTTTCAAGTATTTTGGGACCTGATCCATTCAAAGCTTTGTAGACTGGAATTAACACTTCAAATTGGACCAGGCTGTTCATTGACAGCTAGTGGAGAGATTTCAAAATAAGAACAATATATTTTTCTTTTCTGTTGGTGTGAGCACATAGACGGCCATGTTTTGCTACAGATGCTAATTCTTCAAAGAAAGTTTCAAATGGAGAACATTGTTGTAATCAATTCAAGGCATTATCTGAGCATGAACTATCATCGCCAGCTTATGCTGGATCCAGAATGTAGTTGGTGAACAAGCCATAGCCTTGTTGCTGAGGCAACTTGGCTAATCCAGTAAGTGAAACAAGAAGCATTTGGATCTCCACAGTACTTCATTTGCTGGTTATCTTTTGCCACAGCAGGCTGGAGTACAATTGCCTTTTACTTGTGATAGCCATGGCTATAATCCATTACTTTTTAATGTAATAAGATCAGTTATCTGCTTGTTAAATGTTACTGTGTGTTTACTGACTTAGTTTGAGCAATGGGAAGGAAAGAAGAAAGAGACATATGGGTTGCTCATGGTGTAGCAAGAAACACGGACAAGATATCCATATCAAGTCACTCTTAAGTGACTGGCAGGCATGGTGTGTAGTAGACTAGGACTTCCAATAGTTCTTTGAGCCAACCTGCCTCCCAGTATGAATACTGTTTTTAATTCCTGGTATTTATTCTATTGAACACCATATTTCATTGTGTAATAGTCGACACTATGTAATAGTTGCACCCCCCAGTAGTATTTTTGCTTTCATCATACAATAGTCACATTCTTTATTTGCTTACCCACTCACCCATTCCCTTAAAATGGAAAGGAAAGAGGGGAGTCGTGCAGGTGAGTGAGGCTTCACTTGCCTGCATGTTTGCCCCTAAGGAAGGGAAAGGAAAGGAAGGGGGTGAGCAGGCAGGGGCAGAGGCAGGCATCTCATGTGCTTGCCTGTCCCCTTTCCAGGTATGGGACTTCTTTCGGCCAGCAGCCCACCGCTTTGGAAAGGAAATCAAGTGTGAGCGAATGTCCGACCCACATACTTGCACCCTTTCCTTTCCTTTCCAAAGGCGCAGACATGGAGGCAAGCGAAGCTTCACTCATGCACACACTCACTCCTTGTCCAACTATAAAGCTTAACTTCCAACTGAATAAAGCCCTGTAGCTGGATTTTTTTTACCTCATAATAGTCGCACTCCCCCTTTTTTCAGTTCTCAAAAAAGAGATTAAAACTGCTACTACTATACGATAAAATACGATATTTTCAGAAAAATGCCAGTGGGATGGAAAGGCGTTAAATTTGTTCACTGATTTGTGGAAAATGTGCCTTGTTATACAGAAATCCAGTCAATGTGGCCCTTTCTTCATTTGGTAGACTTTAAATCTATTTGGGCTGGAAGGGGAAGATTGAAGGGAAGAAAGTAGTAGGATAATACTGCTTTCTAATCTTTTTTGCAGGTTTTCCTAAGAAGTTATAAGATGCCATATTTGAATGGGGGGTACCGCAGAGCATTTTCTTGTAATTTTTCAAAGGAACAATATTAACAAGAACTTGCTAGTAACAAATCTCTGCCTGTTCATAGATCCACTGCTTTGACATATTCCATTTCATCTCATTGGCCTTATGTAGTCCATCACTTCCTCCAGGTGCTGGTCTTTCAATTGGACAGCTACTCCTGATTCAGATAGAAGGAAGGGATATGGTTAAACATCACCTATATATTGATATAATGCTCCAAATCTCCAGTTTACACTCCTTCCACCTAATTATTTTATGTAGATGCTGAATAGCATGGGAGAAAATTTAGAGACCTGTGGGACCAACTGTCATAGAGTGGAGGAGAAATCTCCCAGTGCTTCTTTCTAACAGTGACGTAATTGGTTGGACAAGACTCACTCTAAGGATACAGAAAAGAAAGAGGGTGGTCTTTTCTAGTCCTAGATGGATAATACAAACAACAATGTTGAAAGAATATTAAGCTCAAGTAGAGCAGTGTAGAATTTATCCAGTCTCTCTCCCTTACAGAAAGTCATCAGTAAAAATAGCAAATATGTATTTTGCATTTGACGAAGAAGACAAAAGCTTATGCTACTAATGTATTTTTCTCTGCCTCATACATGCTAGGATATCTCTCTGCATATGATCCAGATCAAAGCAGCTGTGTCTTTGAATGTTTCTTTCAAATGCCATATCTTGGCCACATTAAAAATGGGACATCTAGGAATGTCTGCACTTGATCAAACACCACCTCCTTGGTCACCTTTTTCAAGAATTGTATATTTGCAACTTTCACTGTTTGACATTATAGCTGCTGCAATAGTATGTTCTCATCCGTGCTTAGCTGCATCCAGAACAAGATTTTCAAAATGGGCATTCTAAGTATTTATAACAACAAAAATACATGGAAACCACATAGCAAGAAACTTCTTAGATCATCTTTGTTTGTTTGTTTTTTTTAATTGTTCAATATGTCCAGTATTTCATATTCTGCCTTGCCATCTGGGCAACACTTACATTCTTCCATTTTGAGGCTCCCTCAATGTGAAATAGCCATCTGTTTTATTGTTGCATATGATAGATTATTTAACTCCATGAAACAAACCGACTCAAAATGGGGGACATTGATATATTTCGAGAATTAATTTGCACCATTCTCTCTTGAATTAACTGAAATACCATCACATGTGATTGTAGGAACTCACTAACTTTTTTTCTTAATGGCATTAATATTTCATTCTTTTTAATATTTGTATATTTTGGAGTGTTAAAATGTATTGAAATGCTTGTATAGCAAGCTGCTTTGACTTTCATTTGTAGAGAGAAAAAGCAGGGTAATAATAATAATAATCTCTCACATTATTACATGTATGAGAAATGAACATGGAACATTACCAGGTTCATTTTTGAATTGTGTAACTGTTTAAAATAATGCTGTATTATATTGTGAAAAGAATCAGCAAGACCAGAGCAGAGGAGTTGATAATAGTGGGACTTGGAAGTCACTCATTCATAGCATTGTCATAAATTTATTTATCGTGTCAGAAGCAAGTAAAATGCATTTTAAAACACAAAGTTAAAAAAAGAACTTGGCATTATGCTAAATGTACTTTGACCAGAAGCTGGCCACTTGGAGTGCCTCTGATGTTGCTGTGAGAAGGTTCTCCATTGTGTGTGTGGCAAGGCTCAGGTTGCATAGTAGTAGATGATCTGTGGTTTGCTCTTCTCTGCACTCGCATGTCGTGGACTCCACTTTGTAGTCCCATTTCTTAAGTCTAGCTCTGCATCTTGTGGTGCCAGAGCGCAGCCTGCTCAGCACCCTCCAGGTCGTCCACTCTTCTGTTTGCCCAGGAGGGAGTTTCCCATCTGCTGTCAGCCACTGATTGAGGTGCTGGATTTTAGTCTGTCACTTTTGGATTCTCGTTTGCTGAGGTGTTCCTTTGGGTATCATAAGTTGAAGTCAGGTCAATGGCAGTTAACAGCAACAACAAATCTCACTACTGCCTGTAAAGGAATAAATTAGACGAGATGGATTTGCCATGATACTTTGCAGTTCAATATATAAAGGCGGTATAGATAGCTCATGGTTCCAGTACATTGGCATAGGGAAATACTTGGAGGGTTTTTTCAAGACCACGGAGGACTTATTTTTCCTGGAGTGCCAGCTGTGAAACTTCTTCTTTGGCATTTGAGTGGAAATAGTGCACATAAACCCTAATTAAGGTTTCCCAGTACTTATGTACTCTTCTATAGGCTTCTCAGTGAGCCTTTTTTTTTGTTTCTGGGAGTTATAGTTTCTGTACTTTGTTTTGTTTTTCTTTCAAGTGACTCTGAATGGGATGTTCAAACCTTGTTAGCTGAAGGAACGCACATTCAGTTGCCACTCTTGGTTGATGTCTTTTCTTTGTAGGTCCTGTACATTGAGGTTGGGGATGAATACGAATGTGTTTTATGCATTTATGTCTTCAGGTTGCCTATGTTACAGTAAAAGAAAGTGTTTTTGTGTCTGGGTCTATTTTAGTTTCACTTTATTGTACTCAAAAACTGACTTTTTGTCACCCAAGTGGTAGTTTTAAGCCAAAATGCCAAATGGGGGATTTCTTAGAAGCAAAATGGAGACACGGCATAAGTAAATTTAAAAATAGCAGAAGAACAAAAGAGTATTTTAATGGGTTGTCCAAGTTCTGATGGCCAATTTAAAGTTGAAATTCCACACAGGGACTTCCTTGAAACAAAAGGGTACGGTAACTGCTGTAATACATCAAGATTTTTTTTTATGGCTAGAGAACAAGGGAGAGCTTTTTCAAGTACTGCTAGTAAGTCTCCTGAGACAGGTTGTGTGTGTGTGTGTGTAGAGAAAGAAGTATGTGCTAAAACACTGTTGCAGAGGTTTAAAATGAGTTAGGAAAAGGATAACATACTTCTGCTACCATTCCTGCATAGGGGCAAGATGTTTTTTGGATCCCTTTTTGGGTGTTAAGATGCAGACCTGGGCACTTCTTGTTAGTTAGAATATGAGGAGGGGCTCTTTCAGGTACTGTTCCTAAGATTTCTGAGGTGGATTAAAAAGACAAAAAAGAGGAGAGGGCTAAAACTCTGCTGTTAAGACTTTTAAGGTGGGAAAAGCATGGAAAAATGAGAAGGGTCTGCCTGATTCACTTAAGACAAAAGGGATTGGGGTAGGGCAACAAGAAGCTGCATGGGCCCTTTTGGGGGGGGGAGTACTAGGTTCAGGCGTGGACAGCACAGAATATACTTCATTTAGTTTGAAATAAAGAAGATTGGGCTTGCCATTCCTGACTACAGGTGCCTCAGGACTTGGTTGATGCTGTGTAATAAATTAGTAGATGGATAAGATCACCCTACTCCAGTGATCCCACCCTTGAAGCAAGACACCTACAAAATAATTAGAATTTCTAGTAACATCTACTTCACAACAATATTGGAAGGACTACATGGTTTAGCATTTAAATGGATCCTATTTGTCTCCCTGCTCGTACTACTACTGGACATAAAATGTAATAGTTGGTATTGAACATCCTTAAAGCATGATACTCCTTAAGTGCAAATTAAAAATTTGCCAGCTGTACCACAATTCACTTTTTTCCTAAAATTTAAACTATGATAGTTTAACATGCTATATTTTTCTGACTAAAGGAAAGCAGGAATACAGGTTGAGTGACTTAGTGAAACAGATACAGATATACCTATGAAAAGTGACTATTGTAAATCGGCTTATAGGATTGATAGACACATGACTAGTCAGTTTTGGAAATGGGATGCTGGATTGAGGGGTTTTAGTCTTGAGTTACGTGGGGAAATGAGTGGGGTTTTATATGGAAGGACTGTAAACTCACGCCTTGTTCTGAAAACCCACATCTGCTGAAGCATTATATTCTCTCAAGTCTAAGGTGTATGTCCACCTCTCTTAACCAGTATGTGTTTGGCTTCTGTTGATAGATCTCGGAGTTCTAGTAAAAAACTAAAACTGGATCATGCAGTTCTGAACTCAGTGATACATATGGTTGACAGGTGGGAAACAGAAAGGGGCTCCTGTAATTTTTAACATTAAACAGCTCTATTCTTGCCGCTAGTACCTGTTTACCCCTTCGCCAATTCTCCAGGCTACGGGAAAGGATGGTTGCAGTTAAAAATTGGGGTTTTTGAATGTTGAAGGAGAACCAGTGCCTTCATCTCTCTCAGTGAAGCTTCGTAGGGAGAAGTTTGATTCATCATAGATTCTGGATTAAAATCACTGGAGCCCAGTCTGTTAACCAAGCTGGCAACTCTACTGATATACCAAGGATCAAACCAAATAATGTTAAGGGGAATGCATATTTCTTGTGGTTTTCCCTCCTACATGGGTATTTCCTCACAGAGATGCCTTAGTAATCAGACTTTCAATTAAGTCCATGGTACCTCCAGTGGTAATTTAGAAAGCTAAAAGTGATGAATACAGGATACCTAAGTGAGAAAAAGCATGGAAATCAGATCTTTCATTGCTTCATCTATATATGGGCACATTGATTTTTAAAAAATGCTGAAAATATTGTCCAGTTTGACTCCAGAGCTATTTTATGTTTGTCCCTTAGTTGACTGATAGTTGGAAATTGGACTTTTAAAAAATCAAGCTTGTCCAAGAGGCAATTTCTAAAAGAATGAGAAAATTGTTTTCTTCTCCATCTTTTTAAAACAAGGAGCGCCCTTCATGGGTGAACTACTAATAAAACTTTACTTAATATTTTTAAATTAAAAAAAAAACAAAAGTCTACCTGAGACTAAAACCTCAAAGCCAGTAGCTCTCAGGGCGCTTCCAGACAGGCCTTATATCCCAGGATCTGATCCCAGGGGTTTCTGCTTTGAAGTGGATTATAAGAGTCCCCACTGCCGGATAATGTAGTCAGAAAACCTGGGATCAGATCCTGGGATAAAGGGCCTGTCTAGAAGGGCCCGGAAAGGAATCCTTGCAGTAATAGATGTTCCTTCATTAGCAAAAATAGTGTTCAATCTCAGCTCTTCAGGCAAGTGAAGACAGACAAGCACACAATCAAGTATTTTGCTGCAACAAGCACATACACACATTTTATTTAGTTTCATTGACTATCATATTTCATGACTATCCATAGTAAAATTATGGATTATGGTAACAATTTGGGGAGTTAATTCAGCAGATAATTTTGGATAATCGCCAAAGAAAGCAAATATGAAAGTGATTCCTGTTTCAGAAATGAGCCATAGATAGTCCTGTTGTTTTGATCTTGTATTTTCTTTTTTTGTCTTGGAAAAGCAACGGTGTCTTACAAGGTCTATTCTCTTTCCTGTTTGTTAGGTCTGCCTAACCACGGACAAACCAGACAAATGGTAAGAGAATGTTTGTTTTTTAAAAAACAAAATTCAGTAAAGGCCACCATCCAAAACTTTTAGCTGTAGACAGCTTTACAGCCTAATTCCTTCTGCCTGTGCTTTTCTCAGATATTATTTCAATTTTTCTTGGCTCTGCATATTAGAACAATCAAGGAACTTACAAAACAAGTAGTAAATTGTGTGTTCTATTTTTAAGGAATCTGGAGTTTACCATTTAAGAAGATTTTGGGGGAAATTTTGCTTGTCTAGTTTCATCTTATTATTGAGAGATATTTTCTGTGGGCAGGTGTCAATTAGCAGTCTAAGTGATTTGATACGAAACCCATAAATGTGAGGAGAAATATTTCCGACTTCTGTGCTACTTTGTACAATATATTCATGCAACATGTATGGAACCTTTATTTTAAGGAGCATATCACTTTTTTTTTTCATATAACGACAACTTCTGACTTTTCTAGCCAAAGTTATACAGTTGTGAGAAATTTCTACTTAGCACTGTGATTAGTAGCTACTGAAGACTAATTAACAATCCCTAGAATAAAGTGGAACAGATCTACAGTCCAGAAAATGGATTAGCCATATGAACCAGTGATTCAGTGACTTCCTGAATTATCTGACAAATCTCTTCAGGGGGCTGGCCATTTGCTGAGATAAATCAGGCTACAGTTCCACATGGGATGTAACACTATCTTTATCCTCAGTAGAGGGCAAGGAAGCAATTCTCATTCTTCTTCTGGAGATCTCTTCTTCTGAACAAGAGAAAACTACCCAGGTTTTACAGTGTGGCATTCATGGCTATAGCTGCACTCATAAGAAGAAACAAAACTAGGCAGACATAGCGTTGCCTCCTCAACTGACTTCTTTTTCGATAGATTTCTCAAAACAGAAAATGAATATAAATCCATTTATGACATAGTATTATATAAACACAATGACTTTATGAAATGTAGCTGCAGGATTTAATCATGAAAGACACCAACCTGATGACATAATTGGAGCAGCTAGACCAGGCATGGGCAAACTTCATCCCTCCAGATATTTTGGACTTCAACTCCCACAATTCCTAAGAGCTGGTAGGCTGTTAGGGGTTTAGGAGTTGAAGTCCAAAACACCTGGAGGGCCGAAGTTTGCCTGAGCTAAATGTAACTGGAGGGCAGATATCATTGTTACACATGCTTCTTCTGTTTCCTGTTCTATTAAATCATTTCATCTTCAGACAGGCCTTATATATTTATTTACTAAATAAATGTATGAGATATCAGAACATATAAAAATAAGCAAGCATATTAATAAAACAGTGATTTGCATTTATCAGTGAAGGAACACGTGCCTGAAAAGAAAGGTATTCAGTGGAGAATGGCAATCAGGGAAATATAGGTATGTGCCTAATCTTAGTTAAAAGGTATTCCACCAGAAGGGAGCCAATATACTACAGCTACTAATACTGGTAGATACAAAGCAGATATGAAAGCCACATCATAGAGGCATCAGGAATCCTTCAAGAAGAGGCTTTGGTAAGGGTTCTTTGAGTGGCCTTGAAGGATGTTGGGCTTTAGAAACCTGTAGGAATTGCTGCACCATCCACCCTATTACCTGTCAGTCCCCAACTATGCTGGCAGAGTGGGCATTAGTCATTTGGCTTCATGTTGACTTTGCTTCTGGATTTTTGGCTTGATATAGCATGTGGCTTTCTCCACGTCAACCATGTGGCCTCATTTGGTTGGATCTCCAGCACTTTATTCTCAGCTTGGCCCTACAGTTCTGTATTTGCACAAGCCCTTGTCCCACCCTATTAGTCTCAAATCTGCACATGCCCACTTTTTTCGGCTACTGATTGTTTGATGTCTGGTTCATGTTTTATGACATTTTATATTTCATTGGTTTTCTGTTTTAATATATTTTACTGTTATATATTTTTATTGTGTTATTTGTAACCTTTGTTTATATTGGGCTTGGTCCCCATGTAAGCCACCCCAAGTCCCTTCAGGAATATGGTGGCAGGATATAAAGTTGTTGTTGTTGTTTATTATACTGTGCTAACAATAAAGTCATCTAAAGAAGTGTTGCGAGTGGCTCCTTATAAATCAACAATTTGCTTTAGAGACAACCAAGAGTATGCTTTTAATCTTTGAGAGACTACATTTAAAAAACCTGGGTCAGTGTATCTTATAAAAAATGAAGTGAGTGCCGAAAGCAAGAAAGTTCTTTTGTGCTCTCTTCCCTTGCAAAAGTGTGCCAAGAGTATAAGGGCAGGTTTGTGTTTCTTTTAGGTTATCCGGGACAAACCTGGCCCTTGCCTTTTGCCACTCTACACTGAGAAGGGATGGTTTCTTTTTTGAAAAGTTAATACTTTTTCTTAAGGGAGCCATCTTGTTCTCTGAGTAAAATGGTGAAAGGCCTTTTTTGAATTCCTGGGCAGGAAGTGATATTGCTGCAAGAGATGACTGTCCCCTTGAGCCAGCATTAGCACTTATTTCTCTTTGAGGAATGACTCGTGACTTATTCATGGGTCATATCAAAACCCATGGTTTTGTCTCCAAATCTTGTCCTTGCCTTATACCTGAGGTTGACTTATACTTGTGTACTGTATTTCTTCAATTCTAAATACGCACTTTTTGGTATGTAAGCATCTCTAAAAATGGAATGTGTCTTATAACCGCAGGTGTATTTTATGTATTTTTGGTGGTGGTAGTGATGGAACTGAAATTACGGTCATCTTACAACCAATGGCATCTTACAATTGATGAATGAATAGTATATCCAGTACTACTTAATCAAGGCAGTAACACAGACAAAGGGTTTCTGTTATGGAAAATTATGACTGCAATGTTTTTGCAGTCACCTGGTGCATTGGAACCAGCAGTTGCAGCAGGTCCCTAGTGAGTCTCTACAACTGCCCATCTCAACAGGCCCCATGATCAGTTGTCATTTCTCAGGTCCCTGCTATGAAGCACCTCTCTTTGGTTGGAGCACTGCCTGGTTTAAGATGGAAGCACAGTGATTGTTGGGATAATACCTTGAATCAGAAGTGGCCATAATTCAAATGAAGCTGGGTTACCATAGCTGCTAGTTGGTTTATTATACAGCTTTTAAGCATTACTTTTACTCACCACCATGTTAAGGGGCTTTTCATTAATGAGTTCTGTTGTTGTAGCTGTGGCTGACAAGGCCAAATCTCAGCTAATGTGTATCACGTGGGAGATTTCTGCTTGATTGCTGTTTTTTTTTTACACAAAATTGAGAAAAGAACCAAATCACTGTAAAAAATAAAAGCTCATGGGGAACATGTGCTTTATTTAAAAGGTAATTAGTGTTCTTAAGGCCTCCTGTCAGCTTGTTGGCACATACGCAGTACCCACAAAACATATTTCAAAGGAAATACAAAGCCCTTTCCCTCCTTGCTTCCCCCTTCTTTCTTAGTCTTTTAACCAGATACTACAGACCTAATTATTTTAATGTTTTAAATGTAAAAAAGAGGGTAGATTGTTAATGAAGATAGCCTTGTGTTGATAATTTCAAGCTTTTTTCTTATAAAAGGAACCACTCCCTGTGTTCTTTACTGAACATGAACTCCAGAAACAGAGATAAAGACCCTTGCCAAAAGGTGGGGCTGCATATACTAGGGAACATTTCCTCTTTTTTGTGAAGTTGACAGCAGAGTAATCTCTTTTAAGATACCCAGCAGGGATCAAACACCAATTATTTAATAATGTAGACTTTTGAGCCAAGGTTCTATCACAGCACTAACTCTTTGTGACAGAAGAAAGAAGATCATTACTAGGATAAGAAAGGCAAACATACTGCTCAGTTTAAAGGATGATTTGCAACTGCCATATGATGCTTTGCAGAATCAGAAGTGTGATATATATATGTCCCTGTGTGTAGGTTAGTGGAGCATGGGACTTTAGCATGCAGTTGAAGACTGGGTTTGGATTGAGAAGGAGTCTAAAAAGAGGCAGTTGAGTTCAATTAATACTTGCTTCTCTGACTTTAGTTATATCATTGATCAGCAAATGATGGTAGTAACTTCTGTTGCATTTTAAACTATGTATTTTAATCTATGTGAAACAACGGACAGTGGATTTGAAGTGTATTACTTTGTGGGCAAGGTTGGGCATGGTCCACAGTCTGAATAACTGCATTGGAGGGCAGAGGTGGAGAACATTGGGAGGTCTACACCATAAATTGCATCCCAGAAGCGGCATTGTGTCACTCTTTGTTGCCTTTATGGACATTCCTGGATATGGGGCAGTTTGGGGTTGCAGTAGCCCCCAAAAGAATTTTTAAAATACATTTTTGGAGCATTTTGACTGGAAAAGTGAGTTTGGGGCTGAAAAGGGTGTTTGTCTCCGTGTGCGAGAGTCAGTGGAAGTCCCAGGAGCTATAGTGTACCCTTCTCCTGTTGCATGATAGAGAAATATGGGTGCATGCAGCGTTGATTTCAGGAGCTACACTAATATGACTAATAGTTTCCAATGCAGATGGGTTTTTAAATTATTTATGTATTTATTTTGTGTATTTTTATACCACCTTTTTCACCCCTGGGGGGACTCAAAGCGGTTCACAACATGCTAATGACAAAAATTCAGTGCCAATATATAGTACCCAAAGAAATCATAATAACAAATTACAACATATAACTATGAACTTAAAATCAATTAAAACCATTAAACATAAGAAATACATTAAATTGAAACATTCAGACAAAGCATAAAATCATCCTAGTATAAACATTAAAAGCCCATGATCCAGAAGTTGTATACCATAGCCATTCCGAATTGTCATTGCACATATTCCTTAATTATTCTTTGTAGTGCATTATTTATTAGCCAAAGGCTTGATCCCACAACCACATCTTTGTTCTTTTTCTAAAGGTCAGGAGGGAGGGCGCTGATCTAATCTTGCTGGGGAGGGAATTCCAGAGCTGAGGAGCAACCATTGAGAAGGCCCTGTCTCTCATCCCCACCAACTGTACTTTTGACAGGTGGGACCAAGAGCAGGGCCTCCCCAAATGATCTTAACCTCTGTGATGGTTCGTAGAGGGAGATACATTCCACCTCCATCAATGTTTCAATACTTTTTTTGTTTTAAATCCAGATATTATCATTTTATTGACCCTGTGTCTTCTAGTGTAAGACAGCTTTGCACTCCATCTCTACTGAAATGCTTTGTCATTAGCTCCAAAGTCTGCTTTAGGGGCACAATGCATGTGCCCACAAGGCATCTAAATAAGATTTGTTAAAAATCTATAACTTCAAGAGAACAGACTATGTGTACTTCAGCACTACTTCTGACATGGAGCCTAATCAATCTCCTTTTCTTATTACCCTTCCAAATGCTTAAGGGTCTTTAGTTACCCTAGACTTCTTCATGCAGCTGTTGTAATATGTCTGTCAGAGTTAGCTTTAAGTTGAGGCTGGATGGCCATCTGTTGGGGGTGGTTTGAATCCGATTTTCCTGCTTCTTGGCAGAGGGTTGGACTAGATGGCCCACGAGGTCTCCTCCAACTCTGTGATTCTATGATTCTATATCATGTGCGTGCAGGGGCCTTTCTTTGGATGTCCCTTTTAACTGAGGTGCTACAGGGAAAGAATATCCTCAGTGGTGGCACCCATATCCAGATCTCTTTATTTTTACTAGCTTTTGCATTTCCTGTACATTTTAAAAAATGTTTTTGTTTTACACTAACACCTTTGTTGTTTTGTAGCTATTTTAACCCCTTTTGTAGGACAAACTGGAAATCTATTAAAGGAAGGGATGTAAAAAGAATTAAATATTGAGTACTGCATTGTAGAAAACCAGAAGTATATTTTTCTTCTTTCCTTGAAAACATTTTTGTTTTCAAGGGAAGCAAGAAACACTACTTGTTTGGGACTGTCATAAATTAATGTTTCGGTATCATAGGCATTTGAACGGAAGCAGGCAACAGATTCTCTTTTCACTGTGTAGTTCACATGCTTTGTATTTTGCCTTTCTGGGCTGTTTTCATTCCTTTTCCCATCACCACCCAATTATGTGTTCCATTTCAGCCTACGATTCTAGCGATATAGGAGTAAAAAGTGATAACTTGAAATAGAGAAACAGAAAGAAAGAAAAATCTATTTGTAATACCAAGAAAAAGTCTGGTTCCTGAAACATTTGTTTCTGTTTTTTTTTTCTGAGGAGATATAACACCTTTTGCCTCTTTTCCTATCTTTCATTAGGGACCAAGTCGAAACTTGCTGCTCAATGGGAAATCATACCCAACAAAAGTCCGGTTAATCCGTGGTGGAACCATGTTTCCAGTGAAAAGGAGGAGGATGAACTGGATTGATGCTCCTGATGATGTTTTCTACATGGCCACGGAAGAAACCAGGTAGTTCGTGCCCTTCAGTATGGGCCAGAGTAGGGCTAGTGTGAAACTGAAGCAGAAGTTGTTTTTAAGCCAGAATTGTGAGCTCACTGTTTGAGGAAAGGTCTAGTGATGAAGTGACGGATGCTTCCTGTAACTAGTCAACAGTTACTGGCATTTTACACCAACTGGCATTTTACACCAAGCAAATATTTAGGAAAGTAGTTACAAATTGAGTATGTCACACTTTTGTTCCTTTTAAAAGCCAATACTATAAAATATTACTTGCATCATTATTAATAGATAGCCGCCTTGAGTCGCTTTCGGGCTTGAGAAAGGCGGGCTAAAAATATTGTAAATAAATAAATTTATTTATTTATTTAGGCTATTTTTATCCTGTCCTATCCTGACTTCCGCAGAGGGACTCAGGGCAGTTAACAACAAAAACATAAATATGCATAGTAAGTAAAAAAAAAGTATAAAAACATTAAAACAATCGCCAATTTAGATATATATTTAAAGAGAAAACATTTGGGCTTTCTTTGCCACTTCACCAGAAAATTCTGTTATGGCAGCAGATCTGGATCCCAGCAGTGTTTCTTTCCCAGACCAGAGAAGATGCCTGTTCTCATATAATTAAAAATGTATGAGAGACTGGGAGAGAAATTTTTATAACTTGTAATTTTTGCTGAGTAGTAAACATTTATTTGTTTATAGACTGCTCTATCTCCCCAAAGGGACTCCTAATTACTCCAAATATTAGTGTTTGGAGCAGTTTATAAGTGAATAATGGGAATAGCTGGCTTCTCTAAGCTCTTCTAAATCCAGCAATACCAAGATTTCCATATGTTTCCCACCTTGGTACAAACAAAAATAGAATTTATAAATAGAATTTTAGGAACTCTACTGTTGCTTCTTCAGCCAATGTCTAAATGAAATCTTAATTTCTTTAAAAAAAATGGGAATTTAAATCATTTTAATCATTCTTTCTATAGAAGACATTTTTTATGGAAAACAACTTTAGAACTGCTAATATAGAAGAACATGCTCTAGAACAGTTCTAGAGAAGCAGACAGAACTGGAAGCTATATTACCAGTACCCATTTTTTGACGAGTTTTTGCTTTCTCTTAGGAAAATCCGCAAGTTTCTTCCTTTCTCGGAAGCCAAGCGGGCTGCAAGACGTCCATACAAGACTATTGTCCTTCAGCCTCTCCAAGGCCCGCATCTACAACAGCCTGTCAATGATGAACCAATCATCATTGAGGACTGAAACAAACTTGACTGGTCTGTGATACAGTGGAGGATTTCCAAGAGAATTTCTTCTCAGCCGCCACTACTACAGCCATTTACAGTTCTGGAGGTTCTGTGTTGAATCCACTACAGATGAAAAAACAGAACTACATTTCTTTGACTCTTGAAAGGAATTTGGCCCTGTTCTGGGTCTTGATGGCCAGATTGCACACGTGTGTGCTTTCTCCTTTTAATTTTTTTTTTTGGTAGCTGATTTTTTTTTCTTTGCTTCTCGCTTACTCTGCTCCTTTTGTAAGCAAGTGGAAAGCAAAGTGAATTTAACTTATTGAAAAATGGAGGCTAGTTAGTATACTCTCTTTCCATAAAGGGAAATCCAGACGGCTTCATTTTATGACCGAGCTTTTTATTGTCGAACCGTTTTATGAGACCGTTGTACGTTTGTTTGTGTGTTTGTCAAGAGTACCATTTTTAAATTCCACTTACATTATTTCTTTGTAGGTAAAGTGCCAATGTGTATCTGTAATATCTGGAAATATAGAACCTGAAAACAAGTAATGGAATTAGTTCACTTCTTACTCCCAGTTCTTTATACTTTCAGATATCTTCAGCTAATTCTTTCTGTTAATGGACCCATGACAGAAAGTACATAGCAGCTGCACATCAGCTTTTCACACTAAATGGAGCGCTGTGGCTAGGGCTTTTAAGGACTATTTTGTTTGCTTAGGAATTGAAGATCTAGGATTTCAAACTTGTTCTGTCTGTGCTCTACATTTCTTCTTGGATGTGTTTGTAAGGACTCACATATAGGTTGGATTTTTTCCTTTGTTCAGTAACAATGACAACAGCCACACTGGGAATATCCTCTAAGGCACATGTGTCAAACTCAAGGTGCAAAGGCCAAATCTGTCCCAACATGTCATTATATGCTAGACTATACCTGTATTCCTCATTATTAGGCATTGTGACTAGAACTGATGGGAGTTATGATACAGTAACACCTGAAAGGCTGCAATTTGTTCTTTCTTGTCAGCAGAGTATGCTTTGAAATTAGATACAGGACTTGTGGATATGATGTTGGAAGTTAAAACGTCTTTTAACTTTTCCCCAACTGCAGCGCCACAATTTCTGTTGGAGTGCAATTCCTATTATCCCCAGTCCGCATGGGTGATAATCAAAAGTGATGGGAGTTGTCGTTCAGTAACATCTGAGGACCCAAATGAGGTAATAACTAAAGAGCACCAACTACTGTGTAAAACAATACATAGTTGCTCCTCAGTATCCAGGATTCTCCATCCATGGATTCAATGGCCCTTTGATGGGAGCTGTAAGACTGATGTGGCCTATGATGACAATGAGTTTGATACCCATGCTGTAAGGAGATCTCTCACCACTGAGAAGGCTTTCGTATTCTCTTTTTTAGAAGTCACAGTTGAGAAATTGCATGTGTCTGGGCATGTAGTCCCTATCGTTGGAGGAACACCATTCTCTTTAAAAATGCAATATCTGATTATTTATCTTTATGTAGAGCAGTGGTTCTCAACCTGTGCGTCCCCAGTTGTTTTGGCCTACAACTCTCAGAAATCCCAGCCAGTGGAGCCCCCGGTGGCACAATGGGTTAAACCCTTTTGCCAGCAGGACTGTTGACCAACAGGTCAGTGGTTCGAAGCCAGGGAGAGCAGATTGCGCTCCCTCTGTCAGCTCCAGCTCCCCATGCAACAACATGAGAGAAGCCTCCCACAAGGATGGTAAAACTTCAAACATCCGGACATTCCCTGGACAATGTCCTTGCAGACGGCCAATTCTCTCACACCAGAAGTGACTTGCAGTTTCTCAAGTTGCTCCTGATATGGAAAAAAAAAGGATTTCTGGGAGTTGAAGGCCAAAACATATGGGACCCACAGATTGAGAACCACTGATATAGAGACTACCTAGAGAAAACTACTGGTGGAGTTTCAGCCCAAAACAATTGCTGTTCTCTGTGCTTCCAACCTCAGTACACAGTTTTCTTCCTATGGTTCAATTCCTTTAAAAAGCCTCAAAGTCACTGTCTAAGTACACTGTACCAGATTATATGCTAGTTTCTTCCATCCTGTGTCCTGATTCCCAATATCCTAAAAAAAGAAAAGAGATATCAGCAGTAGCAACAGTATGTCTTCGACTGTGCTAGTCTTCTCCAGTTTCTTTTCTCGTATGTTATTGCTGAGAGAATCTCAGATCATCTGCACTTAGATTTTATTTCTCCTGCCAATATTCCAGCAGCTGTAACATTATCTCCCGTGTTATTCAAGTCAGCTCTAAAAGGCCTATTCTCTTCCTTAGAATAAAGCCTATGAAAGGCCTGTGGAATTTTTTGCTTTCAGGAAGTTTAGGTTACAGTTCTCATAATTCTTAACATTGACTGTGGGGCAGGGATTCTGAAAGACCAGGGTTTTTCTTTTTCCAAGAAGGCTGTCTGTACCTGGAGATCAGGAATGAAGGAAGAACTGGAACAATAGGAATCATGGAGATGGAAAGACGACAGATTGCACCGAAGTATTTTACTTACTGGGAGAAACCAGAATCAAATGGCATTAACAGGAAAGATGCTAATCAATCACTTTATTTACTGAATCTGCTCACAAATCTTTTCTTGTTGTATTGATTTTATGTTGCATTTTCACTTTGGGTTTAATCCTACGTGTAATGCATAGGATTTCTACATTTTACCCTTTCCTGAATTCAGTGGCTTCACACCAATTGGTAGAATAATTCTTCTAAAGTTTACATCATTTGCAGTACATTAAAGTCTTTCAACTTACAGACCGTGTTAAGCCAATGCAATGTAGTGGCCTTTTTGCTGGAAGGTTAATCAATGTGGTGCAGAACCAGGCAAAAAGCTGCCTTCTATGACACCCCAATGGCATAGGACCCTTTAGGGGAGGCAGAGTCCATGGACAACACTTCTAGAGAAAAGTCATGTAGGTATCTAGATTTTGTATTTCTTTATTATGACTATAACATGTATATCTTCAGTCACTGTGAGGATAATGTATTGTCGAAAGCTTACATGGTCGGAATCACTGGGGTGTTGTGAGTTTTCTGGGCTGTATGGCCATGTTCCAGAAGCATTCTCTCTTGATGTTTTGCCTGTATCCTCAAAGGTTGTGAGGTCTGTTGGAAACTAGGAAAATGGGGTTTATATACCTGTGGAGTGTCCAGGGTGGGAGAAGGAACTCTTGTCTGTTCGAGGTAGGTGTGAATGTTTCAACTGACCACCTTGATTAACATTTAATGGCCTAGCAGTTTCAAGGTCTGGCTTCTTACTGCCTGGGGGAATCCTTTGTTGGGAGATGATTAACTGGCCCTGATTGGAATTCCCCAGTTTTGGGGTGTTGTTCTTTATTTACTGTCCTGATTTTAGAATTTTTTAATACTGGTAGCCAGAGTTTGCTCATTTTCATGGTTTCTTCCTTTTTTGTTGAAATTGTCTATACACTTGTGGATTTCAATGGCTTCTCTGTGTTGTCTGACATGGTGGTTGTGAGAGTGGTCCAGCATTTCTGTGTTCTCAGATAATATGCTGTGTCCAGGTTGGTTCATTAAGTGCTCTGCTATGGCTGACTTCTCTGGTTGAAGTAGTCTGCAGTGCCTTTCATGTTCCTTGATTTGTGGTCCCTATGTAGACTGAAGATAGTTTTAAACTGCTGTATTGTTTACTATAATATCACTGGGCCACTAGATGGCACTCAGCAAAAAGGCTAGTTGAAGAAGAGGACAAGTGTGTGGGAAGAGGAAACATTCACTTGAATTTTAATTGAGCATAATGTCTAGACTCTGTTAATTCCAGAAATACTGAAACACTGTCTCTTTTCGATTATTGTCTGATTTCACTCTGTCCCAAACCCATCCTGAGCATTTTGGTCAGGGAATGATAATGTGTACATGGTGCTAGAGTACCTGGTACTGCTGGGAATATGGAAAATTTAGTGCCATTTGAAGCTTCCTGTTTGTTTGATGCTGTACCCTTTAACAAACAGGACTTAAGTCTTTTGAGAGGCTGCCACATGAGACTGTCTGTGAGGATTCAATTTCTGCCCAGTCCCCATTTGGCCATTCATTCCAATCCTACGCCGTGCAGGAACACACAATCAAACAGCTCTTACCATCAGAAATGGGCTCAACGCCAACCTTAAAAACTCTGGCATAGACACTGAGAACTGGGAAGCCCTGGCCCTTGAGTGCTCCAGTTGGCAGTCAGCTGTGACCAGCAGTGCTGCAGAATTTGAAGAGGCACGAATGGAGGGCGAAAGAGAGAAACGTGCGAAGAGGAAAGCGCGTCAAGCCAATCCCGACCGGGACTGCCTCCCACCTGGAAACCGATGCCCTCACTGCGGGAGAAGATGCAGATCAAGAATAGGGTTCCACAGTCACCTACGGCTCCACCCCAAGGTTACCACTCTTGGAGGACCATCATCCTCGGACTACGAGGGATCGCCTAAGTAAGTAAGTAAGTAAGTAAGTACCATCAGAAAGTTCTTAAAGTTTAGGTGCAATCTCTTTTCCTGCGATTTGAATCCATGGCTCCATTTTGTCCTAGACTCCAGAGCAGTTTTTCCCCCCTAGGTTTACTGAAATTGGTTTTCTTACATCTAGAATATGTGTCCGACTATGCATGACTTCCCCTTTTAGCTGTGTAACAAGGAGAACACGGTCATTTCCACCTAAGAAACCTGCCACTTCCCCTTCCATTTACCTCTTGGCTCAGATCAAGTCTAAAATAGCCAATCCCCTTGTTTTCTCTTCCACCTTTGGACAATGAAGTTGTCTGCAAAGGAAGTGAGAAGTTTGTTGGACCTGATATTCTTGGCAGAATCTGTCTCCTAACAGTTATCAGGGTTGTTATAATCTCCCATTGTTTTTGCAATCTATGGTCATCTTCTCAAGGAAAGCATCATCCAGGCCCTCAGTCTGGCTTGGAGATCTATAGTAGATCCCCATAGTAAGATCCCTGTTGTTTCTTCCCCCTTAATTTTTACCCAGATATTCTCAACTTGGCTTCTAGGATTTATGTCATGGATAAACAGGTATAAACATCCTTGATATACAATGCTGCTACTCCTCCTTTCCTGTTTGATCTATTTTTCAGAAATAGGTTATACTCCACTATTACTACATTCACAAGCCAACAAAATCAAACTTTTTGTAATAATCAGAAATGAGAGTAGCACAGTTTAAATCAAATTTTATGCTGATTTTAAATGTCTTTATTTTTTCCGCCACCATCTCAATTTTAAAAAATATGATGAATGACACATTACAGCGGAATACTATAAAATCTGCACATTTCACATCATATTCATGTAACACAAGCCAACAAGTATTTTTCATCAGATATAATTTTAGGACATTTTTGTAGATATTTTTTTCTATCAGGTGTAGTTTTTGCGATGAAGCTAATTGAATACTTAATGCATTTATTCACTAATATCAATAGAATCTAATTAACCATAAGCCAACAAGTATTTTTCCTCAGATATTATTTTAGGTCATGCTTATAGAGTTTTTTGTGTTGAATTCAGATCTGTGTTTCTTTTTTCTCTATCGTGTAGTTTTCGCAATGAGGCTAATCAAATACTCAATGCATTTATGGACTGATATCAATAGAATCTAATTAACCATAAGCCAACAATTATTTTTCATCAGATATAATTTTAGGTCATTTTTATAGAATTTTTTGTGCTGAATTCAGATCTGTGTTTATTTTTTCTCTATTGTGTAGTATTTGCAATGAGGCTAATTAAGTAATCCATGCATTTACACACTGATATCAATTAGATTCTATTGATATCAGTGCGTAAATGCATTAATTATTTGATTAGCCTCATCACCAAAACTACATGTGATAGAGAAAAAATAAACACAGATCTGAATTCCGCGCAAAAAATTATAAAAATGACCTAAAATTATATCTGTAGAAAAATACTTGTTGGCTTGTATAAGGAGACGCATCTCACCAAGTTTCTGTGATGGCAGTTATATCATATTTGCTTGGTTACTCTTGTTTATTTCCTCTGCTTTGTGCTTTAGTGTTACTAGTTATTGGAGATCATGGACAATCCCCCCAGCTGCTCATTTAATGTTTTTCCTCTTTTCTTTGTTGAGTTTTTGTACTTTCCGCCCCGTTCTTTGTATAACAATCTGTGTATTCTCTCCTGATAAACTCCTGCCTACACAATGCTGTTTCCCTTCCTCAGATAACTCAGTTCAAAGCCCTCATGATCAGGTTTGTGAGGCTCTTGGCAAAAACATTTCTGTGAGGTGCAGGCCATCTTTTTCCAGAAGTCCAACTTCGTTAAACATCAGATTAGCATTCAGAAAGCCAAATTGTTACTGATAGCACCATCTGTGAAGCCAGTTATTCAATTTCATTATCCTTCTCTCTCTTCCTGAGCTGTGTCCTAGACCAGGAAGAAGAGATGAAATAAGAACCTTGTGTATCAAGGCCCTTCGGTTTCCTACCCATAGGTTCACAATCTCATGTAATCTCCCAAGGGCGATGCCTTGCAGTGTCATTAATTCCCACATGGGACCAAAAGGAAGGGGCAAGGGTCTGTGGGCTTAATAAGCCTTGTCAACCCCTCTGTTACATCTCATATTTTTGCTCCAGGGAGACAGCACACTTCTTGAGTCCTCAAACCACTACTTCTGGTCATCTCAAAAGGGAGTCCCCTGCCACCACCACACATCTTGGAAGATTGACACAGGCCATTCCATGTACTAACTCTTTCCGGGGCACCCACTCAAGCCCTGTTGCGCCTCTTGTTGTTCTACATCATCACTGATGCTGGAGAGAGCTTTGTACTGATCTTGTAGCTCCAAACTTACAAAATGATTCCTAGTCCTTCTACTCATATGTGCAACATATCTCCTGCGTTTACCGAGTCCCATCCATCTCAACGGAATCCCCTGTATAATTCTTCGGAAAGACAATTGCTCTACTGGATCGAAAGCAACCTCTTTTTCAATATGTTAACATTTGGATATATGGGCCTCCTGGCACTGGATCTTCTCATTCAAGAGGACCACAAACTAGTACTTGCTGCAAGTACAGCTATCCCCATCCTCAGACAAAAACACAAACAGTCTACAGCTGTTGCACTCTACAGCTCCCTCGTCATACATTTTTAACAGAATTAAAGAGAAAATGGATCAGAAATCTGGATTTCAACCTCTCCCACCGAACCCCCTCAACAAATACTCCTGGTTGTCTCACCTTTTCATCTTGTTCTTGTATGCTGAGCCTGTGTTGTATTAAATAAAGTAGCTGTTCTTTTTCTTTTAGAAGCTGGCATGTATCATTGAAAATGTGTAGGCATATATCATCAGGAAGACCCCTAGCTTTACCTAACACAGGCTGATGGCTCATACCTCTAGGCCCAGAAATAAAGGTCTATGGTCTATGGCTAGCTTCCATCACATATCCTTCAATCAATGCCAATAAGTGTCTTTAGAGATGTTAAGGGTCTTGGGAATGGGGACCTTTACCTTGCAATAATTACATCCTCTTATGATGTTTGTTTAGGGCAGCGTTTTTCAACCTGGGGGTCAGGACCCCTGGGGGGATCGCGAGAGGGTGTCAGAGGGGTCGCCAAAGACAATCAGAAAACATAGTATTTTCTTTTGGTCATGGGGTTTCTTTGTGGGAAGTTTGGCCCAATTCTATCATTGGTGGGGTTCAGAATGCTCTTTGATTATAGGTGAACTATAAATCCCAGCAACTACAACTCCCAAATGTCAAGGTCTATTTTCCCCAAACTCCATCAGTGTTCACATTTGGGCATTTTGAGAATCCATGCCAAGTACAGATCTATCCTTGTTTGAATCCATAGTGCTCTCTGGATGTAGGTGAACTACAACTCTAAAACTCAAGGTCTGTGCCCACCAAACCCTTCTAGTGTTTTCTGTTAGTCATGGGAGTCCTGTGTGCCAAGTTTGGTTCAATTCCATAATTGGTGGAGTTCAGAATGTTCTTTGATTGTAGGTTAATTATAAATCCCTCAACTACAACTCCCAAATGACAAAATCAACCCCTCCCCAACGCCACCAGTATTCAAATTTGGGCATATTGGGTATTTGTGCCAAATATGGTCCAGTGCGTCGTGCATATCAGATATTTACATTGTGACTCATAACAGTAGGAAAATTACAGTTATGAAGTAGCAATGAAAATAATGTTATGGTTAGGGGTCACCACAACATGAGGAATTGTATTAAGGGGTTGTGGCATTGGGAAGGTTGAGAAACACCGGCTTAGAGTATCTAAGAGCCTCCTGCGCCAGCCCATTAAATCAAGTGGCTTTTGGGCTGTCCAGTTGCCTATGCCACTAGCTCAGAGGTATTGAAGAATGTCTCTGTGCCCATTTTAGACAGTCACATGGGGGGCTATCCCCAGATGGATTCCTCATTCCTTCCTGAGGAATCCCCCCCACTATGACATGTGGGGGTTTAAGTATCGATGTCAAGCAGTTGCAGGCTTACACCTGTTGCTGGGCCCCAAACATATGATCTAACACTGAGGAAGAAGCTGTTGCTGCTGCTAAGCAAACCACTGGAATACGGCTCCTGGAGGCAGAGCCCCACTCGCTACATTTGCGGGCCATAAATCTAGCGGGCAAAAATAAAATCTTCCTAGCAAATGAGAAAAATGGCAATTTGCAGCAGACCCCACATGCAAACAAATTGCAGCATTGTTAAAACTTGATAACACCCATTATCCATTACACAGCATACATAGCCAATGCATGTAAATTACATAAAGCAAGTGGAGAAAAACCATAGTAAAGAAAGAGAGGAAGAAAAAAGTAGATAGAAAAAGTATTAAGGAAAAATTATGAAAATAATAACAATAAAAAATAGTTAAAAAAGTAAAAACACACACACACATATATATATCACCCAGAGTATGTATATGTGTATATATAATAAAAGAAAAAAGAAGAAGGAAAAAAAAGGATTTGTTGACTTCCATCTAGTCTTTGGTGGTCTTTGCATCTTTCTTCCTTCTGATCACTTATGTTAAAAAACCGTCTGCTTCTCCTCTGTCGTCTTCTTATTTATGATTTATATTTTTAAAAACTAATGATTTCTATTTTCAGTTGTTTGAAGTAGTCCTTGACTGGGTTCCAATTTGTTTGTCTTTTTGGTGTCCCCTGATTTTGAGATAGCCAGTAAGTTAGTTTGTCCATGTTCATGATCTCCAGGACCTTGTTCAGCCATTCCTCTCTTTTTGGTATCTCTTTCAATCTCCAATTCTTTGCATATACTATTCTGGCTGCAATGACCAACAAATTAAACAGTATCTCTTTATTTTTGTCTTCTTCAAGGTCCAACATTCCTAGTAAAAAAATATTCCGGCTCCTTTTGAATTCTCATTTTTTAATTTTTTTGTACGTCTTCCTGTATTATATTCCAAAATACTTTTGCTCTTGGACAGCTCCACCAAGCATGGAAAAAAGTACCTGTTTGTTGTTGACATTTCCACTTATTTGATGTATTCTTATAACATTTTGAAATTTTCTGTGGTGTAATATAAGGGTAAGGCCACTATAGACCAAAAGGTAATACAGTTATATACTTACAATAATGTATATCCAGTACATTGAATGTTTTAGTACTATAAACTTAGTATTATAAGCATTAATATGATATATATTATTGTGAGTATATAACTGTATTATTTTTTGGTCTATAGTGGCCTTCCGCCTTTGTATTTCGGGGAATCCTTGCTCTCTACTGTGGTGTAATATACCATCTATGGGTCATTTTGAGCCAGTTTTCTTTTAAGTCAGAGGAATAGATATATTTGATATTTTGGTTCCAGATTTTCTCCCATTTATTTAATTCTATTTGGTGACCAATATTTTCTGCCCATTTTGTCATACATTCCTTTATCTGTTCTCTTTCTGTTGCCCATTCTAGCAATTTTTAAATATATTTTGCTAATTATTTTGTTGTCCATCTTCATAATATCCCAGAAGCAATCTTTATCCGCAAAGTCTAATTTTTTGTCTATCTTGAAGCAATCTGCTATTTGTCTTTAATTGAACCACGAAAGATTTGTGAACTTTTCTCTGACTTYTTTTTCTTCTTTTAATTCAAAAAWTCCTTTTTGTTTCTTTATTATATCTCCATATGTGGGCTAGATTTTCCATCCTAGTTCTCTTCTGTGGAAAGCTTRTAATGGTGACAACCAAAGRGGTGTGTTTCCGTAGAATCTTGTTTTATATCTTTCCCAAATTTTTATTAATCCAGCATTTTGATAAGCATATTGTTCAAAAYCAATGCAAAAGATCACCCCACATTTCACCTGATCGCTACTGGAGGAATTGTARCACTGCTAARCTCTGTCRCTGYACTGAATGWAATGCTRAAGCRRAGAAACACAAAGGCTGTTCTTCTGACGGATATGCAGACTCRGGCAGCCTGAAGTCCCTTGTGAGTTTCAAACCCTGTTTTTTTTRRTTCTTTAAGCATGAAAGTGATGATTTGATATGCTCCCGTAAAGAGTATCACATAGTAGGAGATGGTCTACATGACAWCTAAGGAAGGTTGCTTGTAGCAGCCAAGTATGGCTGCAATGGCATGCAGGGAATGTGTGCCTTGTGCCAGGCTCTTATCCATCTGAAGAGTTGGCTGTGACAGCAGCTGTCTGTCATTCTTGTAGTAACCATTTCCCCTCCTGCTTCAACAACTTTTCAGATGCTTTTCTTGAGAGGGGAATTAGCCTCTCAAGATCAAGTTTTCCCCCATAATATGTGTGTCCTTTACAAAGCTTCATGTGAAGAGGCCCTCTCCAACCACAAGAATGGATAGCTTTTCAAAGGGCGCGATCACATCAGCTCTGGTGTTTCGCCTAATCTTACTCAAGGCCTTCTTGCTCTTTCCTATACACATGCTTCTCTCCCATATTAATTTGGGGGCCTTAACAGTTGGTGAATTAAGGCAGCTACACTTAATAAATGTGATGCGGTTTCCCAAAAATGGGATGGTAAATATTCAAGATTGGAGTGAGGATGTGGTGCAGCTGGCCTCTAAGAACACAGCATACTCTGATTTAATCTTAGCTGCTAAAAGACATTATAGGGCATAAGAGCACAAAGTTTCCATTAAGTTCCACAAAAGAATAAGAATAATAAAAAAAAAACAAATGCCAGACTCTGATCACAACAGGAGACTTCTGAGTGACTAATTGTTCAAATGTTGGTACTTCACTCAAGTATTCGCAGGGACAAAAATGAGAGATGGTTGGATAAACCTGTCCCCATTCCCCTTAAATAGACTCTGAAGTTAACTTTAAGCACAAACGTTGGTACCAAAATTACACTGCCATATAAAATCCAGATTATCTGGTTTGAACTGGATTATATGGCAGTGTAGACTCAGATAAGGTAAAGATAAAGGTTTTCCCCTGACATTAAGTCCAGTCATGTCTGACTCTGGGGTGTGGTGCTTATCTCAATTTCCAAGCCAAAGAGCCAGCATTGTCCATAGACACCTCCAAGGTCATGTGGCCGCCATGACTCCATGGAGTGCCGTTACTTTTCCACCAGAGCGGTACCTATTATTCTACTCACATTTGCATGTTTTCAAACAGCTAGGTTGGCAGAAGCTGGGGCTAACAGCAGAAGCTCACACCGCTTCCGGGATTTGAACCTGCGACCTTTCGGTCAACAAGCTCAGCAGCTCAGTAGTTTAACCCACGGCGCCACTGGGGGCTCAAAGGTAATGTGGATAATCACTTCAAAGATAATATGGATTGTCTGATTTGATATTCTGGATTATATGGCAGTGTAGAAGGGGCCTCAACGATTTGAGGGATATCTCTTCATCTTCCCCACAATTTATTGAATTCATAACTTGTTAGATTTTTTTAAAGAGATTAGTTAGTCTTGACAGTGTGGGTTTCCACTGGCCACTGGATCAGAATGGTTTTAACCCAGAATGCTTACAAATTCTCTATAATCTGGGTTAGCTCGGGTTAGATTGTATAAAAAGTATAGATTGACCTATACTTTTTGAGATCCCTCTCTGCTCACTTCCAAGATTATTATTATTATTATTATTATTATTAATAATAATAATAATACCAGTACAGGTGGTCCCAGTGGTCATCGGCATAGTGGATGCCATGCCAAAAGATCTCAGCCGGCATTTGGAAACAATAAACATCGACAAAATCACGATCTGTCAACTGCAAAAGGCCACTTTACTTGGATCTGCGCACATCATTCGAAAATACATCACACAGTCCTAGACGCTTGGGAAGTGTTCTACTTGTGATTTTGTGATAAGAAATTCAACATATAGATCTCGTTTGCTGTGACATACTGTACTTTTGTGTCAATAATAATAATAATAATAATTTATTTATAACATGCCCTATCTTCCCGCAGGAAGATTTGTGTGTTTTCAATGCAATAGTACCTTATCAATTCCCCAGAAGGTTTCAGAGACAGCAGATATTATCACAGTCATATTTATGGCAAAACATTGTTCCATTTTCAAATTATGTACTTCATTGTTTATTTAACTGTTCAAAAAGCATGTTAGGTATACAAATATTCTAGCCCATTGTTACTTAGCTTTTACCAGAGCTAAAGTTGAGAATAAGTGGCAAACATTAGCCCAGAGAATGCCATTTATTTTCCTGCTGTAGTCAACTGTGAATTGCACATAATGGTATTTCTACTCCTGAGCAGTCCAGCTTCGGAACCTTCTAGAATATAAAAAGAGACATTTTTACTCCTCGCCTCGTCCCGCCCACCCCCCTCGAGTATATATAGCCCGTGGGCAGGGCCAGCCACCAGTTCTCTTCATCCGCTGCTTTGGCATCAACTGGAGAACCTTCGCTTGCGAGCTTAAATTTTGGACTGTTTTCTTTCTTTGATTCTGGACTGTTTAGCGGCTTTGTGAGGTACTCTGGACCCTGGACTGTTTTCTGACTACTCTTTTGGACATGTCTACCACCTCCTTTAAAAAGTGTACTAGCTGCCCCAACGTCTTGCCTGACACAGATGGGCATTCCCTGTGTCTGACGTGCCTGGGAGAGGGGCACCTCTCTCAGGCTTGCTCAGTCTGTATGGCTTTCACACCACAGACAAGAAAGAACAGGGAATCGAGGCTAAAGGCGGCCCTGTACGAAAAGGCCCTCTTGCCTCCAACCACTCCTAAACAGGGAGCCTCTACTGATTTTCTTACCTTACCATCGGAAAAATCGCTTCCTCAGGCCGGCCCACTGAAAAAGAAAGCCAAAAAGCTGAGGGAAAAGGGCCGCCAAGATGGCCGCCTGGGTCCTCAACTCCTTGTTAGTCCTTCCAAAAAGGTGGGAAGCTCCTCCACCACTGTTGTGAGGGCCGCTATTCATACCATTATGTGCGAATTCACAGGTGACTACTCAGGAAACTACGGTTACAGGTAATTAACCTATAATTATTTACTTTACTTACTTAATTTCAACCCTGCCTTCCCACCTGAAGGGACTCAAGGCGGCTTACAATTCTGTCAAAAATTCAATATCAGTAAAAGCCAGTGCTAACCATAAAAATTAAACAGATAAAAATGATTAACATTAAGCAACGATAAACATCAAAAAGTATACAAATTTGAAAAGCATATTTCAATTTGTCCATAATCCTTAATCCAGACTGTGTCGAAACCATAGAAACTTATTCTTTGAACGCCAAGTCTTCAGCTATTGGTTGTTGTTCATTCGTTCAGTCGTCTCCGACTCTTCGTGACCTCATGGACCAGCCCACGTCAGAGCTCCCTGTCGGCCGTCACCACCCCCAGCTCCTTCAAGGTCAGTCCAGTCACTTCAAGGATGCCATCAATCCATCTTGCCCTTGGTCGGCCCCTCAGCTATTGGATCCTACTCAATTCTAGCCTACCTATCATGCCTACAAAAGCCCCCTGAAGTCTGTTATTCAACTCACTTTAATTGATTTCCTCCTCCAAAACTCTCGATTTTTGCCTGGAATCAAAATGATCAGAGGAGTGGTCAGATGAAGCCTTACCAGCTCCTTTTCCGCATCTATACTCCAGCATATGAAAAGCACAAATATGTAGAAAGGAATAGCAGTATATTCAGTAATAAGATTTTTATTGAAGCTGAATAGCATTAACATCTATCTACAGTCATGACCACATGATCCATATGTCCTAGGAGGCATCTACAGAGAACACTGGCTGTTTGGTTGAGAAATGGAGATGAACACCAACCCCCAGAGTCGGATTCAACTAGATTTAATGTCAAAGGGAAACCTTTACCTTTACCCTACAGGTAAAGAAACAGGTTGGATGACACCTTAAGATGATCTGGGTTCTGGAAGAAGGAAAAAAGTGAAGTGTCTCCACTGTACCTCTTACATAGTAGACAGATCTATATATATAAAAATGCTCTGTGCATAATGAGTATCTTAAAAACAAAAGAACCAATGAACGAAATCACACCAAATTTGGCAACAAAACGTCTCACAACACAAGGAGTGACCATCACTCAAAAAATTATGATTTTGTCATTTGGGAGCTGTAGTTGCTGGGATTTATAGTTCACCTACAATCAAAGAGCATTCTGAACTCCATCAACGATGGAATTGAACCAAACTTGGCACACAGGACTCCCATGACCAACAGAAAATATTGGAAGGGTTTGATGGGCATTGACCTTGAGTTTGGGAGTTGTAGTTCACCTACATCCAGAGAGCACTGTAAACTCAAACAATGATGGATCTGGACCAAACTTGGCACAAACACTCAATACGCCCAAATATGAACACAGATGGAGTTTGGGGAAAATAGACCTCGACATTTGGGAGTTGTAGTCACTGGGATTCACAGTTCACATACAATCAAAGAGCATTCTGAACCCCACGAATGACAGAATCGGGGCAAACTTCCCACACAGAACCTCCATGACCAACAGAAAATACTTAAGGCCATCCAGTCCAACTCCCTTCATCAGGGTAAGAAAATGTAATCAAAGCCCTCCTGACAAAGAGCCATCCAGCCATAGATATAGATAGATAGATAGATAGATATTATTCATACACACAGAGATATAGCATCATAGATTTGAAAGGGTCCCCTAAAGAAGGGCAATGATATCTTGCATGTTCCAGGGTGGGCAAACCAAACACTCTCCACATCAACATTGATGAAGAAAAAGCAAGAAATACTGCTTACCCACAAGGAGAAAGACATTACGTATATTAGAATCCAACAATTTCTCATTACTTTATTTTCCAGATCAACAGACTGGGCCACAGCAACGCGTGACAAGGGATAGCTAGTTAGGAATAAAATGTTTCCTCAACTCAACATGTTACTCTGAGTGACCAAGGGCCCTTCCACACAGCCATATAACCCAGAGTATTGAGGCAGAAAATCTGTTTGTACTGGGTTATCTGAGTCCACACTGCCATATATTTCAGCTGAAAGCAGATAATGTGGGATTGTAGTCAGCTGTGTGGAAGGGGCCCAAGATTGTGTTAAGATTAACACTGAAGAGGCATTAAGTAGGGAGTGGAATTGTCTTTTGTGGGTATAAAAAGTAACTTTACCAACTCTGGCTTTTAGTTGCCAGTCTGATTCTACTTGTGTTTTGATTCAGATGATAATTTTGTTTATGCTTTTAGTCCTTTTGGAAGTTTCCAAGACTTTAATATAAATTTTGAGAGCAGCTTGAAGAGAATAGGTAAGTTGTTTGTTTTTTTATGTCTTCTGTGATATATTTGTGAAACATATCTCAAATGTGGTATCGTAGCCCATTCCGTATAGTTCGATATGTTACTCTCTTGCTTCGTGGAATTTGATCTTTTGACAGCGGTAGTTTGAATGCTTTAAAAAATATCTTGGGAGTGTTTTATTGTTGACATTCTTTTGCTTCCTTCTGTCGCCTTCTCATGCTGAGCGTCTACAGCTGTTGCTTGGATCTGAAAGTGACGTTCAGCGGCTTCATTCTACAGCATGGAGGCACCCCAAGGTTTTATTTTCCTTCTCTAGAAGTTTTAACACTTTTGTTTTCAAAGAAGAAATTCTAGCATACACTTACCAGCATTTCAATGGGAAGTGTGGGCTTGCTTTTGGCTGATGAGATAGCTGAGTCAATTAGAATTGTTGTCGTTGTGTGCCTTCAAGTCGTTTCAGATTTAGGGTGACCCTAAATCTAAAGTTTAGGGTGGGGGTAAGGTAAATGACTTTGGAGGACCGCATCTGGTCTGCGGGTCTTAGTTCAGAATTCCTTGATGCAGATTAACTTCATTGAACGGGATTATATGGCAGTGTGGACTCAGATAATCCAGTTCAATGAAGTTAATCGGCATTCTGAATCTGGATTATATGGAAGCGTAGATCTAGCCATTGTTGTTGACTCAGCATCCACAATCTATATAAATAAAAATGTAACGTATTGTCAAAGGCTTTCATGGCCAGAATCACTGGGTTGTTGTAGGTTTTTTCGGGTTATATGGCCATGTTCTAGAGGCATTCTTTCCTGACGTTTCATCTACATCTATGGCAAGCATCCTCAGAGGTAGTGAGGTCTGTTGGAACCAGGAAAATGGGTTTATATATCTGTGGAATGACCAGGGTGGGACAAAGGACTCTTGTCTGTTGGAGTTAGGTGTGAATGTTTCAATTGACCACCTTGAATAGCATTTGGTCTGGCAGTGCCTGGGGGAATCTTTTGTTGAGAGGTGATTAGATGTCCCTGGTTGTTTTCCCTCCGTTGTTTTGCTGTTTTAATTTTAGAGGTTTTTTTTAATACTGGTAGCCATATTTGGTTCATTTTCATGGTTTCCTCCTTTCTGTTGAAATTGTCCACATGCTTGTGGATTTCAATGGCTTCTCTGTGTAGTCTGACATGGTGGTTGTTAGAGTGGTCCAGCATTTCTGTGTTCTCAAATAATATGCTGTGTCCAGGTTGGTTCATCAGGTGCTCTGCTATGGCTGACTTCTCTGGTTGAAGTTGTAATGTAATGTGATGTTCGTTTGTGGGATTATCAAAACCCAAAAACCACTGGGCGAATTGACACCAAAATTGGACACAAGACACCTATCAGGCCAACAAGTAACCATCACTCATAAAAACACTGAGAAACACAGTGGAAGAGACTTAAAAATCCATAAAATAAAAAATACATTACAGCGCATGCACAAAACCACATATATACACATATATACACACACAAAACACATATACACAAACTGGGCCACGGCAATGTGTGGCAGGGGACAGCTAGTACAGATATATATATATATAGAGAGAGAGAGAGAGAGAGGGCGAAATCTATCCCTAGGAAAGGAAATTCACTCCTGAAAAAGTTATCACCAAGAAAGGTGTCTCCATTGAAGCCTGATCACCAATCCTTGTTTCCACAACAAGCCACATTTTTCAAAATCCAACGACAAAAAATTTAGAGTTTTTTAAATACTGGTAACCAGTTTTTGTAGAGTTTTTTAATACTGGTAGCCAGATTTTGTTCATTTTCATGGTTTCCTCCATCTGGACAATTTCAACAGAAAGGAGGAAACCATGAAAATGAACAAAATTTGGCTACCAGTATTAAAAAACTCTAAAATTACAACAGCAAAACAACAGAGAAGAAACAATCAGGGACAGCTAATCACCTCTCAACAAAAGATTCCCCCAGGCACTAACAAGCCACACCAAAAACTGCCAGCCTTCAAATGCTAATGAAGGTGGTCAGCTGAAACATTCACACCTAGCTTCAGCAGAGAGCTCTTTGCCCCACCCCAGTATTCCACAGATATATAAACCCATTTTCCTATTTCCAACAGACCTCACTACCTCTGAGGATGCTTGCCATAGATGCAGGCGAAACGTCAGGAGAAATGCCTCTAGAACATGGCCATATAGCCCGAAAAAACCTACAAGAACCTAATAAATAAATAAATCCCCATTTATAAAATGGGATGTGTGTGGTGGTGAACCCTTACCTTTAACAATTTGGATATGGGCCTAGTGAAGCCCCGGCAGCCATTTTAGATTAGGGAAACAGGGAGACGTCATCTTAGGTTAGGTTTTCTTAGAGGGGGCGTGTCCTTGTTAAGGAAGAAAAGGGTAGATGGCCGGGATTGGTTAGAATAGGGGGCGGAGCCGAATATTCAGATAAAGAAAAAAAGGTACCTTTTTGAATTCTGAGGCTTGAGTTTTGGCAGTTGGGTTTTGACAGTTGGAGTATGGGGATAGCAGTTAGGAATTGAAAAGGGGAAAAGAAGGAAGTTTAGCTTGTGATAAATTCAAGGAAGAACTATTGGTGCAAACAGACCCTGGAGAATTGGGCTGTTTGTATTGGAGCATCTGTTTAGTGGAATAATAATAAGAGTTTCCCCCTTTTTACCTTTGTTTTTTTACTACCCCCCTCCATGCAACCCCCACCAGCCCCCCCTATCCCAAACACATTAACCCTAAATTGTATGTTTACCCATGGAAAAATAAAGATGATTTTTTTAAAAAAAAATGCCTGGACTTCAAGTCAATCACTGCAGTTGTCATTTCCACTGCAGAGGAGCCAGAACGTTAAAGCCACGGCCTTGGAAAGATAAGTGTTGGGAATATAATTTCCAGAATCTCTGAGGCAGAGTGACCGATGGCCATGGTTGACTGGAGGAGCCTGGAAGTCAAAGTTGGGAAAAGTATCATTTCCAAGTGTCAAGTCTAAGGCACAGTCTCAGCTTCCACAGGGAAGGTTGATAGGTTTGGCCCACGTTGCCTGGAAATGGCTTCTGTAACCCTGTCCTCTTCTCCAGCTCCATCCTGCTGTGGCAGACAATCAAGAGCAAGGGTTTTGTGGTGTGGAAAGCAGGGAAGGCACAAAATAATATTCCTTCCTTGCAAAGAGCAGCCTAAAGCATAGGCACTTGGCCATCGTTTAAGACTCTTCTTGGTTATCTCTCTTACACTCACTTGAAAACACAGAACAAGACAAAACAAAGCCACGGTGAATTTTGAATTTATTGGATTAAAAAACAATTTATTCTGCATTTAAACATATTTAGAACCCAAAGTGAAAATAGAAACAGCTCAATGTAAACACAATACAAACAGCAACCGTTTAAAACCTCCCCCCACCCCCCACCCCCGGCATAGATGCCTTTAAACATTAAAATGTTGTTCTTCAGATCTGTATATCTCAAGAGAGATGGCCGACCCACAACGGGGACAGGGTTCAGTGTCGCCATTGGGATCCTTGGGCATGACCATGATTATCCGAGGGAATCTGTTGAATCTAAACCAGCATTTCTCACTGAGAATCAAGATGGCGCTTGTGATCTGGAACCCCGAAGAAGAAATCCCCACGAAGATGGAAGACCCAACCTCCTGCTCATAGGGAAGATAGGGCAAATCAAACCTTTCAGGGAACACAATCCCTTCTTTTATAAGGACGGACTGCATATTCCACAAAAGTGGGATCAGCATGATAAAGCCAGAAAATAAATTGAGAACTCCCCCAGAAAAAAGTAACCAATACAATTTGAGGTTTCTCTTTGCGGAAAAGCTTCCATAAGGAAAAAGACACAAAAACTAGACCTAGGGATCCCACAATGCAAGCTAAGGACATCAAGTCCTGCGCAACAAAAACTTCAATGGGGAGGGACCACCATTCCTCTAAGAACTCCAGGCACTGCCTCTCCGTGGGCTCGGCTTCGGGTCTCTCAAGGCAAACGCCCCAGATCTTTCCAGCGTTGATGTCAGGCTTGGGGAGCCAGACTCACAATTCGTCCATTCTCATGGCAGTCAGGCACAGGACCCAACTGATGACTGAGAGGACAAAGCCCAAGAGATGAAGGTAGGCCAGCTGGATGAGGGGAGGTGCTGCTGGGAAGTCGCCTTCGGCCAAGCCTAACTTCCGCCTTATCCACTTGTCCATGCCGAGAAATCTGTGGATAATGAAACAAGACAAATGGTATTTATGGAGTTATACACATTCTCTCACATGGGAACCTCTCCCCTGTTTCAGAAAAACTGTGATACATAGGCAAACCCTTCTCATGGTTTTCAAAAATGCTTTTTCTATGGCAGAGTGCCCCATGCCCTACTTGACCCACAGAAATGGATAGCCCACTGTGACACATGTCGAAATGAATTCCCTCTGTTGACATTTTGTCTGTTCCCAGTAACGGACTGGATGAGGGCAAGGAAATTGAGGAGTGATCCAGACAACACAGGAGTGCTCCTGATCAGTCCCAAGGCGAGGGAATGGGGACCGGGCCTGCGCGGGATGGGATTCAACCAGGGAATAGATATCAACAAAGAGTGGCTTCTCTGGATCTTTCAAATGGGAGTCTGACCTGAAACAGAAGACTCGAATCTGGCTGGTGATTTGTAAAACGAAGACCGGAAGATGGTTTGGGCTCTTTGCGACACAAGAGCTGAACCTGGCTTGCGATCGGTCCAAGATGCCCCTGAACAACGGACCAACTGCGATGATCTTTGAACGGGACGCCGTGGAAACCCCTCTTTCGAGTTCTGAAACTGCTTAGAATGTTGTCAATAACTGAAAACCTGAAGACCGAGAGATCGAAGGCAGATTCCATCCGGGACATTGATTGGGGCCTTTTCAGGGGTGGGGGCTTCTGATCCCCCGGGTATTGAGGAGGAGTCCCCCTTAACACCCGGCAGACAAGGAGGGACTGAAGGGAACAGTAGTTTCAAAGCACAGGTGCCCCAGGAGTATATTATTATTATTATTATTATTATTATTAACTTTATTTGTACCCCGCTAACATCTCCCGTAGGACTCGATGCAGCTTACAAGGCCAAGGCCTCAATAAAACAACAATACAAATATATATATTAACTGGGTTTTTTTTCAAATAGATTAATTATTTTTAACTTTTGTATCTTGGGAACACTATATTTTTAATTTGTTGTAAAACAACTTTGAGTATCAGATTGGAAAAAGATGGGACATACATTCATCCTCATTTATAAAATGGGGGGGGGGGATCTTTCACAACACCTCCTATATCATGAAACATCCTGATAAGTCAGGAAACATCCTGCTGCAGGACAGCAACTTCCATCATCCACATCTAACATAGGACTGATGGGCCTGAGATCGAGAAACATCTCAAGAGGGAATCCTGTTTCCCTGTGCAGTGCCTACTGAGAACGTTGCCAGTGCATAAGAGGCAGATATGGACAGGTTCAGGGAGATCCAAAGATCAAAAGAAGAGGGCACCACAATTGAAGGGAGATGTTGTCAAGCTGGAATGTGTTCAGAGGAGGGTGACTAAAATGATCAAGATCTCGACAACAAGCCCTATGTGGAGCGGGCTTAAAGAGCTGGGAATGTTTAGCCAGTAGAAGTGAAAGCTGAGAGGAGACATGATGGCCATGTATAAATATTTGAGGTGAAGTCATAGGGAGGAGAGAGCAAGCTTGTCTATATAAATACAAATGTAATGTTCATTTGTGGGATTAACACAACTCTAAAACCACTGGATGAATTGACACCAAATTTGGACACAATACAACTATCAGGCCAACGAGTGACCATCACTCATAAAAACACTAAAAAAAACACACAGCAGAAGGGACTTAAAAAGCAAACAAAAAACGATGCTACAGCGCATGCACAAATGACTCCCCCTGGCAAACAAAACACACAATAGCATATCCACACTCTCTTCCTGACTACAGCTCCCAGCATCCTCTAGACCAGGCCCTGTAGGAGAGGAGGATGATCCAAATGCACTGCTTCCAAGCTGCAAGCTTTCTTCTCCTTGGATTTCTTTGAGAGCATCCCAATCCCTGCATATAGGACATTTTATTTCCCCAAAGTTACATTTTATTGCAAAACCCACACAGAACTAGACTCCCAATGTAGATATGCCATGGTGTTGTCATCTCAACATTTGTAAACAGCTTCTTCAAATCTACAATTAAAAAACCTATAAAAATATGTCACACCAAATTACTACAGAAGTATTTTAAGCCCGCCCCCCATTCCAAAGTTGCTTCTTTGTTTAAATATAAATTATTAAGCCTATCAATGAATAAACTTAAAACTGATTTTTCCAGAACTTCAGAAACTCAGCTGGAGGGCCATGTGGAAATATTTCTGTTCCAGCAAACACCATCAACAGATACCATATATTTATTAATTTGCCATGGCTGGTATTTATACATGTAGATTTCAGTTGGTACGTACATCAATTTATCCATTAATACTAGTGTCCATGCTATAGAAAATCGGACCCCAAAATTATGAACCCCATAGTCCACGGTGTCATAGAGTTGAGTTAGGGTTCCACGTGGACGTGCCTCCTAGTTTTTACAGTTATTTTTGTTAAACCCCCTGGAGTGTTGCACAGACACCATACACTCCTTAAATCTCAGGGGATGGCAACACCTTAGTTAACATAATACCCTCAGAACACCCTGGGAAGACATATGGAATGTACAATGGACTTGCACAAGAGTCTCTCGTTCTTTTCCTCTTTCTTTCTGATATAATCTGGTATTATTCTTGAGATGGTTTCCTCATCCTTGTCACCAAACTGAACTCTTTTTGGGGATCCCATTGAAATTGCCAACACCCTGGGCACCTTTTGTTTCTCTGACTGACACCCATTGTATTAACTGGAACTGGGATATCAAAATCCATTTCAGCCCATTATTTCCTGCCCCACCACATTCCTTTCTGCTCATGCCCCTCTCCTAGGCTGACCAATAAGCAGACACAAATCTTCAAAATAATCCAATTGTTGTAGCTCAGAGGATTTGATGGATGAAGGGTTTGATGGATTTCAAAGTGATGAGTCTGTCAGTGCTAGGAGGGAATTGCAAGATGTTGAGGCTGATGTTTTACATTCCTGTGATCATTCCAATAAAACCAGTTCTCTTGGGAAACAGCCTTCGGCTGTTGGAGAGTTTTTCTGAGAATCTAGATTAGGTTTGAGAACGGAGGGAGTGAAAAATAGACTAATTAGATATTTTGAGAGAATTTGGGAGAAGAAGTCCAGGTGCATTCGGCATGATCTCATGGCTATTTGGTCGGGCTTAAATTAAGTGGTGTTAGCTTTATGCCTCTCAGAGAAATCATAGAATCATAGAATCAAAGAGTTGGAAGAGACCTCATGGGCCATCCAGTCCAACCCCCTGCCAAGAAGCAGGAATATTGCATTCAAATCACCCCTGACAAATGGCCATCCAGCCTCTGCTTAAAAGCTTCCAAAGAAGGAGCCTCCACCACACTCCGGGGCAGAGAGTTCCACTGCTGAACGGCTCTCACAGTCAGGAAGTTCTTCCTAATGTTCAGATGGAATCTCCTCTCTTGTAGTTTGAAGCCATTGTTCCGCGTCCTAGTCTCCAAGGAAGCAGAAAACAAGCTTGCTCCCTCCTCCCTGTGGCTTCCTCTCACATATTTATACATGGCTACGTTGCCATAAGGATGACTTTCCTGTCTTGGCTTTCAAGTTCACTATCTAAGTTTCCTATTGGCTTGGGCGTTTGTTCCCTGAAGGGTTTGCCTTGGGAAAAGTCTCTGTTTTCCTGCTTGTGGATTTACATTTGAATGACTGCTGTGGATTTTGGCTCTCTGAACTTTATGTACTTTGTCATTTTTGGATTGCTGCTATTTTGTATTCCCTATTCTACTGCCCTTTTGGGAACTGCCCTTTTCCCTCTTTGTGCATGCTTTCTTTAATAAACATTTGTAGATAGTACTGAAGTCAATACGGACTTTAGGAGGGTCTCCCCAGTAAGAGAGACCCCTAGAACCGCACCAAAGAGGGTCCATGACCTTGGCGAGCCGTCAGAGAAGCCTGATTCCAGCAATTTTATTAATATTAATAATTGAAATTAGACTCTTGCCAAGGCGAAGAAGTGGCACCGAGGTTTATTGAGCGATTCAGCTGAAGCGGATGCAATTGCAGTGATCATTCACATGCAAGCATACCAGTACATTGATCGGAGGCATATTTATAGCAAAATACAGGTTTGAAAGTTTCAAAACTCCCTCTTCGGCTCCTTAGCAAAACAGGGAGAGGGAGGCGGGATGGAAGAGGGACGATGTGTCCAGAAAGGATTATGACATTCCACTGTCCTGGATTTCCTGTGCCCGAGGGATCAGCCAGCCAAGGAAACTAGTTTTTTTTTGTTCTTGTGATGGATCAGTGATTAGGGATAATCATTTGATTCAGGTTTTCCCCTTCCAGGATCAGATAAGGTAAAAGGTGAGGCTGGGAAGGATGTTTGTTGTGAAGGAAAACTTGGCAGAGGAAATCACAGTCTGATGACCCCCTCCTAAAGTCAAATAGTAACTCCAGGTCCCATTGTTCAGATGTGAGTTCTAAGTAAATAGGTGTTTTTGTGATTCCTGATTGCCTTTTCAGCCCAGCGGGCTGCTTCCTGATCAGCCTCCCAAAGGGCAAAAGAGTTCATGGCTGGGTCAGACTTGTGAAGGAAATACATAGAAGGAAAGTATATAGAAATTGCAGGAAATTCATATCAATCACCCCTTCTCCATCCCACCCACCAGAGAAATGTAATAAAGAAATTATTTTCAAGCAATGTGAGTCCATAGTTCATTTTGAGGGAAGTTCATGAGCGGGAAGGATGTCCTTGTGAGTCCAAAACATTAGGCAGAGCTGCCACGCTGGGATTGAAGCTGGTCCTTGGGAAACTACAACTCTCATGAAGGGCAGAAGTCCCAAGATCCAATCATTCCCCCAAAGCCTCGTGGGGTCCTTGTTGTTGTCAGTGCCTTGGCAATGTGACTAAGACTTAACCCCTATTGTGTAGTCTGGTGCCCTTGCCCTTTGCAGAACTATAAGTCACTATCCCTTATTTGGGGGTGTGTGTGTGTGTGCTCGGCTTCAGTACTACTGGATTCTGGTGTGATGCTGCGTGAAAAGGTGTTTTAGTGCTAGAGTGCAACACAAATGACAGTTTATTACAATTTCCCATCACAGCTGGGACCAACCAACGATGATGTTGAATGGAACCCTGGACCTATCAAGAAGTGGATACTAATCGGCACCATTTCAGACCAATCAGGAGCAAGTGGCAGACTTGAATAGTTGTCAAAGTACTATAAATACATCTATGTTCGTAATTGAGGTATGTCAGCTCTTTGGAGCTTTATCTGCTGAGACCCTCTTTAGCCATTGAAAATGAAGCCTCTGATTTTGCCGGCATCCTGTCTGTCTCATTTCACTCTCTGAAAACTTGACACGCTGGACTCTGAGCCTGCAGTTCTTGCTGAACCTGAAATCACATAACATCCATATCCTGATTTACTAGTTTCTCGGGGAGAAGTTTTCTGCATCTTTCCAATGTTTGGAGATTTCTACATCTATAGTCAAGACTGAAATAAATTCTTTATGATGGAGAGTCAGATTTTGGCCCTTATATATGGAGAACATCAGTAGTGCTAACAACAGTGCTCCACATTTTGGGCTCTTTTATGTAACATCTTTAATAGGGAAAAAACATTGTTTTTGAAACTGGGCAGTTTAACCATATATAGTGCATTGTACCTTGTTCATTACATTCTCTCCAAGAGAGTTTTGTGTCCCAATATGGGACCCAGTGTAGAAATGGATTATATGAGTCTATGCTGCTAGTTCAAACCAGATAATCTGGATTTTATTTGGAAGTGTAAATGGGACCTGGGAGAAAGGTGGCATACAAATAAAACAACAACAACAATCTAGCCCAGTGTTTCTCAACTTTCCTAATGCCACGACCCCTTAATACAGTTCCTTATGTTGTGGTGACCCCCCCAAACATAAAAATAATTTTGTTGCTGCTTCATAACTGTATGTTTTGCAACTGTTATCAATTGTAATGTAAATATCTGGTGTATTTTCATTGACTGAACCAAATTTGGCACAAATACCCGATACACCCGAGTTTGAATACTAGTGGAGTTGGAGGGGATTTATTTTGTCATTTGGGAGTTGTAGTTGCTGGGATTTATAGTTCACCTACAATCAAATAACATTCTGAACTCCACCAACAATGGAACTGAACCAAACTTGGCACTCAGAACTCCCATGACCAACAGAAAATACTGGAAGGGTTTGGTGAGCATTGACCTTGAGTTTTGGGAGTTGTAGTTCACCTACATCCAGAGAGCACTGTGGACTCAAACAATGATGGATCTGGACCAAACTTGGCACGAATACTCAATATGCCCAAATGTGAATACTGGTGGAGTTTGGGGAAAATAGACTTGACATTTGGGAGTTGTAGTTGCTGGGATTTATAGTTCACCTATAATCAAAGAGCATTCTGAACCCCACCAACAATAGAATTGGGCCAAACTTCCCACACAGAAACCCCATGACCAACAGAAAATACTGCATTTTCTGATGGTCTTCGGCGACCCCTCTGACACCCCCTCGCGACCCCTCCAGGGGTCCCGACCCCCAGGTTGAGAAACACTGATCTAGCCCCACACTCCATAATTTGAAAGTACATCTTTTTAAAAGTTATTGAAGGCATAACGAAGGCCCCATTTATTCAGCCATATAAAACCTAGATAATCTGACTTGAACTGGATTATATGGCAGTGTAGAAGTAGCCTAAATTCAAGTGGCTTCTTTGACAAAGAAAAGGTTTGTGGCTTTCTAACTGCCACTTCTATAATGGAGAAAGAAGGGACCATAATGGCAAAAATATGATGTAAAGAACTGGATGTAAACAACAGCAAAGAACTGGATTCTGGATTGATCTTGGTCCCCAACTTTTGGTGCATATAAGGCTTGCTGTAAAAGTGACAGCAAGTTATTGTTAATTTGTCAGGAAAGTAATAGCATAACGAAAATATGCACAACTCAGAAGAAACTAAACTATTCTCTTTCCTCCTCTGTGGCAAAATATTTCCAGTCTATTCAGTAGAATCACTGAATTCTAGAAGCCAACTGAAGTGTGGGAAGAAGAGGTCTGGCCAAGGGAAAATACCATAGGATCCCACATTAAGGAATGCGTATGGAATCATAGAGTTGAAAGATACCACATGAGTTTTGGTCGTGTCAGGAGTGACTCCTGGTGTGAGAGAATTGGCCGTATGCAAGGATGTTGCCCAGGGGACGCCCGGATGATTTGATGTTTTTATCATCCTTGTGGGAGGCTTCTCTCATGTCCCCGCATGAGGAGCTGGAGCTGATAGAGGGAGCTCATCCGCCTCTCCCCGGATTCGAACCTGTGACCTGTTGGTCTTCAGTCCTGCCGGCACAAGGGTTTAACCCACTGCGCCACTGGGGGCTCCTACCACATGGGTGATCTAGTCTAACCCCCTGCCATACAGGAAAAGAACAATCAAAGCACCCCTGACAGATGGATATCCAACCTGTTTAAAAGCCTCCAAAGAAGCAGCTTCCACCACCCTCCGAGGCAGAGAGTTCCACTGCTGAACAGCTCTCAAGGTCAAGAAGTTCTGTCTGATGTTCAGGTGGAGTCTCCCTTCCAATCATTTGAACTCATTGTTCTGAATCCTAGTCTCCATGGCAGGTGAAAACAAGCCTGCTCCCTTTTCCTTACGGCATCCTTTCACATGTTTATACATGACAATCATGTCTCCTCTTATCCTTCTCTCCTGCAAGCTAAACATGCCCAGCTCTTTAAGATGCTCCTCATAGGAACTCATGGTCCCCAGACATTTGTTCATTTTAGTCGCCCTCCTCTGGATACCTTCCAGCTTTTCACTCTACTCAAAACCTCACCCTGGAGAATGGGGAGATGTAGAGTTGTGTCACACTGCAGGGAAAGCAACGTGCAAAGAGCTAATCCCTTTATCTCTGTACATGGAATTCGTGCCTTTATGTTTGGGGGCAACAAAGCAAACTTGGAGTTCTTCCTTAGACAATGTCCAAAGATTTCCAAGATGTTTACAATTCCTCAGCAATAAATCAGAGTCCTCAGCAACCTTTCTGACTCTGGGAGTCTAACTAATTTTGTTCAGGCAAATATAGAACACTTCATACTTTGGTTAACCTTGGGAGGGTATTCATATCACATCAATCCAGCATATAAAAGAAAAAGGAACTCCCTCGAAGAGGAAGGAAGGAAAGACGGACAGACGGACGATGAAGTGATCAAGGGTCTGGAGAACAAGCCCTATGAGGAGCGGCTTGGGGAACTGGGCATGTTTAGCCTGAAGAAGAGAAGGCTGAGAGGAGATATGATAGCCATGTATAAATATGTGAGAGGAAGCCACAGGGAGGAGGGAGCAAGCTTGTTTTCTGCTTCCTTGGAGACTAGGACGCGGAACAATGGCTTCAAACTACAAGAGAGGAGATTCCATCTGAACATTAGGAAGAACTTCCTGACTGTGAGAGCCGTTCAGCAGTGGAACTCTCTGCCCCGGAGTGTGGTGGAGGCTCCTTCTTTGGAAGCTTTTAAGCAGAGGCTGGATGGCCATTTGTCAGGGGTGATTTGAATGCAATATTCCTGCTTCTTGGCAGGGGGTTGGACTGCATGGCCCATGAGGTCTCTTCCAACTCTTTGATTCTATGATTCTATGATTCTAAGTGTTGGTATACAATTTTCACCATTTCTGCATGCTCTTTGGGAATGGATCAAAACAACTGAGAACCCAAATTTGGGGAGTCTGTTCTCAACAGCCATATATGTGTCTTTCACTATTCTATAAAGCTATTCCAGAGATTGGAAGATAACTAGTCAATATAAATAAAAATGTAATGTTTGTTTGTGGTATTAACATAACTCAAAAACCACTGGACGAATTGACACCAAATTTGGACACAAGACACTTATCAGGCCAACGAGTGACCATCACTCATAAAAACACTGAAAAACACAGTGGATGGGACTTAAAAAGCCAAAAAACCCAAAAAGACTTAACATGGTTGTAGGGGAAATAGTATTGGTTATACATATTCTTCAAAAATTAGCATATTTGTTCAAAGTGTGATCTATGTATCTTATACAAAATTATGTCCTCAATATGAATGAATGACTTTTATTGCTTGCAATTAGTAGCCAAACATAATATGCTATTGTTATATACCTTCACATCATTTCCAACTTTTGACAACCTTAAAACAACACTATCATAAGATTCAATAATTAAAAAGTGAAAGGGGAAAGGATCTCAACTCTACCACAGTATTGTGATGACTATCAATTAAGACAATGTTCAAATTATAGGTCTTGGGTTTCCTCTAGAGTTCACATTAGAGCAGAGTTAATAACCATTTTGCCATTCGGGTTATGTAAGGAAAGTTAATTAGAATGATTTAGAATTCTAAACCCAGTACCATCTTTATGAACATCCCTTCTTATGTAATCCCAAGAGATAAAATACTAATGAACAGAAGACTGGGAAAAGCAGGAAGATTTGTAGCTAGAGGCTTTCTTTATTTACTTCTGACTAAAGAATAGACTCTCCCGCTAAAATGAGTGCATAAATAAGGGATGAGTTGGGTCCACCAACAATATTATTCAAGAGTACTTCTCACATACTTCAAAAACAATAATTAATAATTAATATAGCAGATTGATCAGTAGGAGTTACTTGAAGTATATATAACATGCTATTTTATGCTAAATTCAGAAGAAAGGGAGCTTTCAGATGGGTATGGGGTAAGGATTTATGTCACTACATAAGCAATAACACCATGGGGAGTTTAGTGGTCTAAACCAGGGCTTCTTAATCTTTTTCCACTCGCAATCTTTTTTGCCCAATAAATTTTACATGACCCTTTTTATGTATATAGCAAGCTCATTGTCAAGGGGTTGGTTTTGGGGTTCAAATCACCCCCGAAAATTTTCTGGTAAAAAAAAAAGGTTTACTCATGAGTTTTAACAGCTTAACCAAATCCCACTTCCATGTCTATGAGAAGCAAAAATTAGAGTCTCTCCAGAACTTCAAGAACTATCTCAACCAAATTTTGATTATTCACACTATCATTACCTACAGTACCTTTCTACCAATTTACATTGCAATAGCAGCAATAGATGGCATAGTGGAAGTGACCAAGTTAGATTACTTGCAGCCAGTAGGCAAAGTCTATAACACACAGGGGATGGGGGTGGGGGTGTTGACCTGAATTGCAGGTGAAAACTGGGGAAACTGTGAAACTGAGGTGTCCATCACTGGTTCATCTAACCCAAGCCCTTCCCAAATGAACCCTGGAACAGGAGCAAAGAGAAGAAGCTGTGTCATTGTTAGACCTTGGATTTTATATGAATAAGGCTTTTTCTGATGACCATGTGAAAGCTCAATTAGTGCAAAATCCACAAGCTCCATTGCTAGGATATGTATTTCCTGTGGATAAGAATAGGCATCTAAGATTTCAACCCAAATGGTTCAGCAGATTTCCCAATTAACCTACTCATTTCATGTACAAGGTGCACTCTGTAAGTACTGTGTGGTGTTTGGAGGAGAAGTTGGGAGTAAAGGTGGTCATCAGAAGTTTGGCGCATTGGATGCTAAATCATTTGTGCAATGGAAAAAATGCAATATAAATCTTCAATAGACACCAAAAACAGAATACCATCAGAACAACTTATGCTTGGTTGAAAACTTTTTTGCTAATTCACCTTGGAAAACGTTGTGATGTAACCCATCATCATAATAAAGGAAATAAGGAGAAAGCAGAAGAAAACAGAAAGAAAATTCTGCCAGTTGTGGAAATTATTGTCCTTTGTGGCTGACAAAAACGGGCTTAAAGAGCGAGCAATGATTCAGGACGTATTACCTGTGAAGAACTTTTGCACAATGATGTACCAGATCAGGAGGCACTGACCTGAAAAGTCATCTCAGGAAAAAAAAATCAACCCCTCCTGAATATTCTTGCTGGCTACGGGCCTGTTATACAGGTATATAAAATAGGTATAAAAAACAAACATTTACTGATAATAAATCATCATTTGCAAAGCATGCTTAACAGGCTGATTTTTCTTTCTGCGGAGTATAGCTGAAGTATTTTCTGTAGACCCTGCATGTTGTTGTTAACAGATTTGTGTAAATGGGTGGCATCCTGAAACCTTTCACTGGTTACAATTTTTTTGTGACCCCAACATTGAGCCATTTGGGTCCCGAAGCTGTGGACTCAACCGTCAAGGTAACCTGTTTCTTCTAAAATAAGATATTATTCAAAATAATAAACTGATGGTGCATGGCCCAAGTTATGTTCTGGAAAATTTAATCATCTGTGATGGTTGGCGAAATGAGAACATGGTGTCAGGGCAGAGCACACCTATTAATTTGGAGATATTAAAAGCTCTGGGAAAAAGATATTCCCGCATGACAGATTATAGTGCAGACACATCCATTTACACGGGAAAGAACAAAGATTTGTTGCACAAACCGTTGTACGCTTTTGGTCAGACTGTGGCCAAGTTAAGAATAGTAAGAGCATAAAGATGGAACAGCAAATGTCTTTAAAGCAGAAAGCAAAGCTGAAGATAAATCTTGTAATGGAAAAAGCAAAGCAACATCTCTACATGAAGGATACGTTTTATAAAATGTGGTTTAACATCCTCACTTATGCCAACAGAAACAAAATGACTCTACTCCACCCTTGTCATACAGAGCCTTGTGGGAGTAACATTCAGATTTTTTAAATAAAACAGTCAGTATTAGGACTTTCTTGTTGTGAACTTGTGATACTATACCATAAAATCATGGAGTTGGATGAGATTGCAAGAGCCATCTAATCTAAGTTTCTTCTGTTCAGGAAAACACAGTTAAGTAGTCCCAAAAGATGGTAATTCATCCTCTAAAGACCTAAACAAAAGGGAAAGGAGCACACCAACCTCCAAGATAGCGTATTCACCATTGAACCATTTGCATGATCAAGAAGTTCTTCTTCATGTTTAAGTGGAATTGCTTATCTTGTAATCTGAATCCATTGGTTGATGTTCTAGTCTCTGTAACAGCATAAAACAGTCTTGCTCCGTCTTCTACCTGACATCTTTTCAAGTATTTCAATTTTCTCCATGCTGATATTGAGAAACCAGATCACCAAATTATGAAATATATCAGGATATGTATCAAATAGAAGCGACCACTCCACCAGATCTAGCGAGTATGCAGCCATGACTCACCTAAACCTTTGTTATAAATTCCCTTTGGAATGCTGTCTATTCACATCCAAAACCCCTTCCTTTAATTTCCATATTCTCTTCAGAATGAACTGGGTGATAGCGAGAAATTACTCAATTAGGGCTCCCCAAGTCCATTTCCTGTTCCCATTGGAGGGAAATGGAATGAGGATGCTCATCTCTAACCTTCACCACAACTCCAGATGATGAGTTACTGACGACTGGCACTGCTCGTTGGCTTCTGCTAGCTTCCTGCTACACAGCAGTGATACCAACTTCTCCCATGAAAATTCCCCACGAGAGCTATGTGCCTTGTAACCTTACTTTCTATATAACCCTCGCATTTGAACCAAATGAGTAAATACGGGATATTCGTCGCAGAGCCCTACAAACCCTCAGATTGCCCAGTATGACTAACAGTTTATTTAAATAGCCAAAAAATGTTTTTTTTTACAAATTCTTAATCATTTTTAATTATTTAATTATTAATTATTAAATATTTTTAATTATTTAAGTATTTTTAATTACTTATTTTTACCTTGAAGTCCATTAGACAGCTTGGCTATTTGAATGTAATCTATTAATTTTGCTCTCCCTTCCATGATTTTGCTATAACCATTCTTGCTGCAACAAAGCTGTATTGGCATATTTCTTTGATCGTCCTTCAAAGATAGTTCAATTATAAAACACAGAAGGTCTGCCCCTGCTCCCTACCATTATCCTTCCAAAGGCAGAGGACAAAACACCGCTGGAATTGAAACTGGAAATGACATATCATTTCTGGTTACATCTGGCACTTCAGGGTGATGCAATTGGAGCATGGAAGTGAACATTGGGCTTCCATCTTTGTCCTCTCTGAAATTGCCCATGCTTGCTGTAAGCTTCCTTGTTAACCACTGGTAGAAATTTGGGTTAATTTCTATAGACTGATGCAAAGTGCAAGTAAAAATGAGATTGAAGCAGTTATTTTAATGTGTTTAATTTCTGTCTCCCAAGCTATTTAGCATCAACATTAAACTAGCACTTTTGTCAACATTGTCATTCAAATTTCTATAAGTCCTTACCCATCTACAGGTCTGGTTATGTTTTTTTACCCTTCTTTGGTAAATCATTGTGTATGTGTGTTTTACAATAGCAAAAATGATGGGTGGAGAAAGATCTCTGTAGCTTCTTCCCTAGCTCTGAAACAGTCATCGACTTGGCAGCTCACTTGGAGCTCGTGATGCTTGTAAAAACACTCTAGTAAAAGTGGAGAGATCACACACAGATCTCTGGTTTTTGAATGACAACCTTACGCAGTGAAGCTATAATGGAACTTTCCCTCTTTTTCCAAGACACCTCATCACTCTGGTTGCTAATGACTATTTTTGAACACACACTCCCAAATATGGCAATGCAAAGCACCACCCAGGTTTCTCTGCATAATCAGTATGTCTTTGAGTACAGGCTTTGACTTGTGTGACAAAATAAGTGGTTCATGCTTCATTCCATCTGATGAGTGAAATTCTCATCAAGTTGCAATCTCAGGTTAGTAGATCTTTGTGAGGAGAGTTTATTCTTCTCCTTGTCCTATTCCCTGAAAGTATAATGCTTCCACTATTTGTACGAGAGTGGAACCAAGCTAAGGCCCATGGGCTGGATACAGCTCTCCAAAGTAATTTACTCCCCTCCCCCCACCATAACCTTTAGGCTTAGGGTTATTCGAAGTCTGAATTGACTTGAGGGCACACAACAATCCTAATAATTTGATTATCTCATCAGCCATGACAATATTTAGGCAGAGATGAACCAAACTACCAGTTTGTGCTAAACAATTTAATTAAAACAGCACTTACTTCCTGGCTGTTTTAATAGTCCAAAATATAAAACATAAAAATAGCACTCAGCCACAGAATAAACAAAAACTGACAGCAAACACTGTTGCAATTCAAGATAACACCGTAGTCAAAAGGTTCAGTCCAGTGGTCAAATGCCAAGAGTTCAATGAGCAAGTCCAGGGATCAAGAGTCTATACCAGGGGTCCTCAAACTAAGGCCCGGGGGCCAGATGCGGCCCTTCAAGGTGATTTACTCGGCACTCGCTCCGGCTCAACCTAAGTCTGAAACTACTTGAAAGCACACAACAACAATCCTATCTCATCAGCCAAAAGCAGGCCCACACTTTCCACTCAAATACTAATAAGTTTATATTTGTTAAAATTGTTCTTCATTTAATTATTCTATTGTTTTTAAGCGTTTTTTGTACTACAAATAAGATGTGTGCAGTGTGCATAGGAATTCATTCATGTTTTTTTTTTCAAATTGCCCTCCAACCATTTGAGGGGCTGTGACCTGGCCCTCGTTTTAAAAAGTTTGTGGACCCCTGGTCTATACCATAGTCAGAAGCCAGTCCAGAGATTCAAGGTTCCAGGGCTCCAAAGGTTCAAGAGACAGGTCAGGACATCAAAAATCGACAAACCTGGGGAAAAACCAGCAGCATCTACCACCAAAATAAGACAAATACTTTTCTCCTGAAGATCAATCCCAAGGCTATCTCCTTATATCCAGAAACACCCAGCTGCAACCTTCTCTTGCACACCTCCACCCTTAATTGCTTTCACCCATGAACTCTTACTTACAGATTACTCAACCCTTTAGACCTAAAACTTACATTAACCCTTCCATCACCAACTGCTAGGCCTACCACCACCAACCACCACCAACCACAGAACATGATACATGACAAGCCAGAAACAGGTCCACACTTCCCATTAAAATACTGGTAAGTTTATGCTGGTTAAAATTGCTCGTCATTTTCAATACATGGTTGTTTTTTTGAACTACAGATAAGATATGTGTAGTGAGCATAGGAATTCATTTGTGCTTTTTTCAAACAGTTTGAGGGACCGTGAACCGGCCCTCTGCTTAAAAAGTTTGAGGTCCTCTGTTCTCGAGGAAGAGTGGATATTTTATTGTTACAGTAGAGTCTTGCTTATCCAACCTCCACTCATCCAACATTCTGTGTTATCCAACGCGGTCTACCTCCCGCCCAGATCCACAGCTGTTTCAATACATTGCAATGTTTTGGTGCTAAAATCGTAAATACAGTAATTACTACAGAACGTTACCGAATACTGAACTGCTTTTTCTGTCGATTTGTCATAAAACATGATGTTTTGGTGCTTAATTTGTAAAATCATATTGTAATTTGACGTTTAATAGGCTTTTTCTTAATCCCTCCTTATTATCCAACATTTTCGCTTATCCAACGTTCTGCCAGCCCATTTATGTTGGATAAGAAAGACTTTAACCATAACCTTTTCAGAGTATAGAATCTCCAGTGCCTGTTTACTTCTCTGGTAGCCCCATCCAACCCAATTGCCTTAGTACTAAATCCTGGGTTGCATGAATGAACAACACTGACCAACAGTGGGGTGGGGGAAAGGGGAGAGATTGCTACAAAAGTGAGGCTTCTGCAAATATTTCATTCTAAGTAACCTCCAATCTATTGGCCGAAAGGGACACATGTGATTTAGTACTTGTTTCTAAAGCTACTTTGTAAGTCAATGAGAACTAATTTTATTCATATCTGATTAAGTATTCAGCCTTTGTCCAGATATGGAAGAAACTACATGCTAAATGCATGCCTGCGGCTACTCAATAAGATAAGAGAAACTGCATCTGAATGGGCCTTTGCTACTACAAAGAAGCAGCGTTCCTGTTAAAAAGTGCTCCTCATCCTCATATTGGTAAACTTCCACCAAGTGGCAATCATATTAGTTATAACCATTTGATCAGATGAATGTCAAGCATTCATATGTTTTCAGGGATGCTATTCTATTATATTCAGGTGCAGTTCAAAAAACCGATTTGGACGAATAAAAGATTACTGTAGTGTTTTAGTCTAGGATAATTCTAGAAATTTGTTTTGGTTGTGCTTTGTTTGACATTGAGGTTTATGTAACAAAAATACAGGATGTTTTCCGATTATTCCAGAAAGTTACAGACTAAACCACACAGAATCAAATAGAACAGAGATGCTCTCTGAGATTAACATGTTTCCAGAAATAGCTGTTGTCTATATGAATGCAGGGAGGAAAGTTTTAGCTGTATTTCTAAAATACGTTGATGTCAGTAGTACAGAACTGAGGTTGTTTATTGTCACCAAAGATTATTCTGTTGTTGCTCCTATTCCTTTCTCCTCCAAAATATTTTCTTATGCTAATATTTCTTCAAAACCTATTTTTAAGACAAAAAGAGACTGAAACTGAGATAACATCCACCACTTTTTTCTTCATCATCAACATGAGTAAATCCAGATAGGTTTTTAAACACACTTTGGTATATTATTGTAATTTTTTGTGGCGGACAGTGGAATGATCAGAGTGGAAGAACAAAACATCCTTCCAGTGTCATGGTCTGATCACTATCTGGTCAGTTTTAGACTCACTGCGACCTCCAACCTTCGCAGGGGTGGAGGACAAATTAAGATGGTCCGCCCCAGGAGACTGATGGATCCAGATGGATTCCTGAGGAATCTTGGGGTTCTTCCTGCCATGGAGCCTGGCGATCCTGTTGACGCCTTGGTCGACCTTTACAACAAGGAGATGTCCAGGGCGATAAATACGATCGCTCCCGAACGCCCCATCTCGTTGCGTCATGACAGGCCGTCTCCATGGTTCACCGAGGAGTTGGCTGTGATGAAGCACACGAGAAGGAGGCTAGAGCGCAAGTGGAGAAGATCTCGGGACGTGTCTGATCAAGCACGGGCTAGAGCCTCTCTTAAGGCATACTCCGTGGCTATACGGGTGGCCAGGGAATCTTTCACAACCACCCGTATAGCGTCTGCAGCAAATAGGTCATCAGAGCTGTTTCGGGTTGTCAGGGAGCTCCTTCACCCACCTGTGGTGGAGGAGATCTCAGACGACCCAGCAGCTCGGTGTTGCGATTTCGCACACCATTTTGCAGGCAAAGTTGCCCAGATACGTCTTGAGCTCGACTCCAATTTCATCGCAGTGCCAGAGGAGGTGACTGAGGCATCTGCTTGTCCAACCTTGTGGGATTCTTTTAGGCTTGTTCTTCCTGAAACCGTGGAGGAGATTCTTGGGGCTGTGAGGGCGACCACCTCATCTCTAGACCCGTGCCCATCTTGGCTCATTAAATCAGCCAGGGAGGGGTTGGTTGATTGGTTTGTGTTGATTATCAATGCATCGTTGGAGCAAGGGATTTTTCCATCTAACCTGAAACAGGCTGTGGTTCGTCCACTTCTCAAAAAAGCTTCCCTTGACTCCACGGTGCTGAGTAATTATAGGCCAATCTCCAACCTCCCTTTTCTGGGTAAGGTGCTGGAGCGGGTGGTCGCCTCCAGCTCCAGGGCTTCCTGGACGACATCAATTACCTAGATCAGGCACAGTCTGGTTTCAGGCCTGGTCATGGCACCGAGACAGCCTTGGTCGCCTTGGTGGATGACCTCCGTAGAGGACTGGACAGGGGGAGTGTGACCCTGCTGATTCTCTTGGACATCTCAGCGGCTTTCGATACCATCGATCATGGTATCCTTCTGGGTTGCCTCTCTGGGATGGGTCTCGGGGGCTCGGTGCTGTCGTGGCTCCGGTCCTTCCTGGAGGGACGAACCCAGATGGTGAAGCTGGGAGATGCCTGCTCGGACCCCTGGCCTTTGACCTGTGGGGTCCCGCAAGGCTCTATTCTATCTCCCATGCTTTTTAACATCTACATGAAACCGCTGGGAGAGGTCATCCGGAGTTTTGGAGTTGGGTGCCATCTCTACGCAGATGACACACAACTCTACTACTCTTTTCCACCTAATTCCAAGGAGGCCTCTTGGGTGCTAGACGAGTGCCTGGCCGCTGTGTCTATCTGGATGAGGACGAACAAGCTGAAGATCAATCCCGACAAGACAGAGGTCCTCCTGGTCGATCGCAAACCAGACCGGGGTATATAGGGTGGCAACCTGTGTTGGACGGGGTTACGCTCCCCCTGAAGCCACAGGTCCGCAGCTTGGGAGTCCTCCTGGACTCATCGCTCACGCTTGAGGCTCAGGCGTTGGCGGTGGCCGGGAGGGCTTTTGCACAACTGAGAGCTACGACCATACCTCGCTAAGGCTGATCTGGCCGGGGTGGTCCACGCCTTAGTCACCTCCAGACTGGATTACTGCAATGCGCTCTACGTGGGGCTGCCCTTGAAAACGGCTCGGAAACTCCAATTGGTCCAACGGGCAGCAGCCAGGATGTTAACTGGGGCCCACTACAGAGAGAGGTCAACCCTCCTGTTTAAGGAGCTCCACTGGCTGCCGTTTATTTTCCGAGCCCAATTTAAGGTGCAGGTGCTTACCTACAAAGCCCTGAATGGTTTGGGACCATCCTACCTGCGTGACCGCATCTTCGTCTATGAACCCACGCGCCCACACGCTCACATCAAGAGAGGCCCTGCTCGTGATCCCGCCAGCGTCACAGGCGCGTTTGGTGGGGACGCGAGACAGGGCCTTCTCTGTGGTGGCCCCCCGCCTCTGGAATGCCCTCCTGAAAGATCTCAGACAAGCCCCTACTTTGGCAGTCTTCAGAAAGAATTTGAAAACCTGGCTGTTCCAATGTGCCTTTTCAGACTAGGAACCCCAGTACCAAATCCCAGAAGCACTTTAGTTAGAACCAAGATCACCGCACACCGCACTTATACTATAATCCCATATCCCTCCGACACATCAGCACTTTTAATCCTGTACCCCTACTCTGGCCGGCTCAGTTTTAATAATGTCTTGTTGTACTGCTTTGTTATTGTTTTTGCTTAACTGTTTTTATTTGCTAGGTACTGTATTGTTGTATTGTTGTATTGTGTGGGCTTCGGCCCATTGTAAGCCGCATCGAATCCCTTGGGAGATGCTAGCGGGGTACAAATAAAGCTATAATAATAATATAATAATATTTGGAATATCAGAGCCCTGTTACCCCCAAATCCTCCAAAGAGGAACAGATTTTATTCGAAGACACAGACAGGTAAATGTGGTCGTTATGGTCGTGTTGTTTATTTAGAATACAGAGATTAACGAGATTGAGAGTGCCAAATAAATCTGGGACACGAAGCAATGAAACCAGGCATTTCTTAAAATGGGCTAGTGTTACATGCACACCAAAATAAGAGATATATGTGGGCCAATTGCTAAACGGCATCCAGGTGAATGAGTATAACCCCCTTCCATGTAATCAATCAACAGTGAAGTTCCCTGATATTACAACAGTAGGAACTAGAGGGGGTGCATGGTTTCCCAACAGCCAGTCCATTAAAAGCTGACGTGTCTGCCTGCCTTAGACGAGGAGTTTGCTGTCATTTTAGGATGTGGTGGCTTCGAAACTCCATTTTACGCTCTTGCTCTCAACACCACTGATTCCAAAAAATATTAACCCCCTTTCCTCTTCTCTGCATGGTTACAATATGCTCCTGCACCTAGAAATCGGGCAATTAACTATTTGCTCTTTGTCACAGTTTAAACCATTCAGCAGTCTAGAAGAGGATTGCCCAAATTGTGGCCTACAAGCTATATGTGAATACAGAGGGGCATTTTTGTGGTCTCCCAGGACGCCAAGGATTCAAATTTGTTTTTGTCTTCTTTTTGCCCCAAAACGCGTTCTAAGATATATGTGGGCATTTTCTCCTCCCCATCCCTGTGGCCAAGAGACGAGTTTGTTTGGAACAGGAAATGATCAGATAGTGACTTCCACTCACTTCCTCTTGCTAAAAAATAGCCTACGATGATCCAGGGGGTCTTAATGTGTAGCATCCCAAGGTTTTCCAGTGGCCTGATGCAACCCCTAAGCCTCCCATGATTGTCCATCCCTTGTTTAGAAAGATAACATCATGATCCATCATGGCTTTCTGTTTGATGATGGTTGGACACGTGTTGGACTTCTGAGAAGCCATGTTGTTTTTGGCAAGTTCTGCAATGCTATGACTGTTCCCAGGTCAATGCAGTACCTAAGACCAGATCTTCCTCTGTGGTCCATCACAGTTTCCTGACTGCTTTGTTTATATAAATTTGTTTCTATATCATTATGATATATGTTGCATTATTCACAAAACGATTGGGATGTTGTGTGGTTTCTGGACTCTTTGGCCGTATTCTAGCAGCATTTTCTCCTGACATTTCGTCTGCATCTGTGGCTGGACTCTTCAGAGGATCCTGTGATTCCAGCCATGAAATCCTTAGACAATATATATATATATATATATATATATGATCTCTCTCACACATTATGCGGCTACTGAATTTTGCAATGAGCAATCCCTCATTGTCAGAGTAGGATAGTCTTCCAAGATCAGTGTACTGGTGGGTGCGTAGGTGACTGTGGAGCCCTATTCTTGATCTGCATCTTCTCCCACAGTGAGGGCATTGGTTTCCAGGTAGAAGGCAGTCTCAGTCGGGGTTGGCTTGACGCGCCTTCTACTTGGCACATTTCTCTCTTTTGCCTTCCCTTCATGCCTCTTCAAATTCTATAGCATTGCTGGTCACAGCTGACCTTCAGTTGGAGCCCTCAAGGGTCAGGGCTTCCCAGTTCTCAACAATATATAGGAAAAGATGATTAGGGAAAGTTATATTTCAAACACATCTTATATTAACATGACTATGTCTGGAAACATATGATGCAGAAGTAAAAATTATCCTTTAATATAGTCATTACTGGGGGAAAACCCCACTTTTATTAAACTTATGGGGACTGAGATATGCAATGAAAAGACCTTCTGTATGTATAACAAGAAACTCACCACTCTGTCCAGCAGTAATGTGCAACAAATGATAATAACAATAACTAAAATTGAGCATGGGAAGTTATGAAAGAAGCACTCTAGATATTCTGTAAGCTGGGCTCAAATGGCAGAATGCAAGTACAAGATCGGTTAATTGAGAGCGTATGGGAGGTAAACAGCAGATTCTGGAATGCTGACTGCAGAAGTGCTAGCAAATTAGACAGGTGGTTGCACTAATGTAATGCACTGTATGCAGGGTTGCCCTCGACAAGTGCTGGGAAGTGACAGTCAATGCAAAATTCAGTAGCCGCACAATGTGTGAGAGAGATCATATAACACTAGCCTTACAAGACCTGCCCTGGTTTCGAGTAATCATTGAGAAGGGAACAGCCTTGGTTGCTACTGGTCCCTTTTTGGTTACAGTTCAAAGCACACAAAGCCCTACATGGTTTGGGTTCCGGCTACTTGAATGACCACATTCTCCTCTTTGAGGAAGCCAAGTTGTTAAGCTCCCTGAAAGAGGCCCCTCTATCAGTGCCACACTGAGTGAGAGACACTGAGAGAGAGAGAGAGAAGGGGGGAGTGGGAAAGGGGAGACGGAGAGAGAGAGCGGGCACCTCACCAGGAAGGCTTGGCCTTTGCCACCTCCTGCCAAGAGAGGCTAGAGCAGCTCTGTCTTTGCTGCCTTTCCTCTAACAGGCAGAAAGTGTTGTATTCAGACAGCCTTTGGCACCTATGCTTATTTGCAGCAGAAAAGGATTACACAACCTAAAAAGTGTTGTTTAAGTGTTCCTAGGGTTATTTGAGGCACTGATTCAAAAAATTGTATTGGATGGACCACATCAGCTCTAGTTTCTTAGATGTGGTTATCATGGTTTTCTATTATAGGAAATATGATATACATAGTCAGTTTTATCATATATTATCATATTTATTTACTGTCTTATTTTAACTTACTACATAGAGTGCAATCAAGTCTTATCAAGCCTTGTTGTTTTGTTTGATATTGTGATATGGCCTAAGGGTTAATAAATAAAATTACTACTACTATTTCTACTACTACTACTAGGCATATGTTTCTGTATCTCAAGGACTGGAGCTAGAAAAGGGAAACTGGTGCCATTTTTTAAAAAATATAGCCAGAGACAGGGCAAACATAAAGTTTTCAGTTCTGTTGTATTACTAGATGTTTTAAGTATTAATATTAATGATATTACAGTATAGTGGTATAGTACACTATAGTAATATATAATGCTAATATTGTGCTATGCTAATAATATAATTGTATATATTGTATGTACATATAACTTGTAAACCACTCCGAGTCCCCTTCGGGGTGAGAAGGGCGGGATATTAATGTAGTGAATAAATACATACTTTTAAAAGGGAAAAGTTAAGATAGAGATTTAATAAATAACAATTTATTTTATACATAAATATATACTCCCTATATAAACGTTAAAGTAAGTATAGGTAAAGGTTTCCCCTTGACATTAAGTCTAGTTGTGTCCGACTCTGGGGGGTGTTGCTCATCTCCATTTCTAAGCTGAAGAGCCAGCATTGTCCATAGACACCTACAAGGTCATGTGGCCGGCATGACTGCACAGGGCACCATTACATTTCTGTCAAAGCAGTACCTATTGATGTACTCACATTTGCATGTTTTCAAACTGCTAGGTTGGCAGAAGCTGGGGCTGACAGCAGGAGCTCACCCCGCTCCCTGGATTCAAACCACTGACCTTTCGGTCAGCAAGTTCAACATCTCAGTGGCATGTATGTTTATTTACTTGTAGCACATGGGCTCATGCTAGATAAAGAGTCCCTCCATGATGTCATTGGGAAGCTGTATTGTTAGGGACCTAGGGGTGTCCCTTCTACACTGCCATATAATCCAGATTATCAAAGCAGATAGTCCATATCATCTGCTTTGAACTGGATTATATGAGTCTACAGTGCGATATAATCCAGTTCAAAGCAGATAATCTGGATTTTATCTGGCAGTGTAGAAGGGGCCAGAGAGAAAGCAAGGGGAAGAAGAAAAGGAAGGAAGGAAGGAAGGAAGGAAGGAAGGAAGGAAGGAAGGAAGGAAGGAAGGAAGGAAAGAGGGAGAAGGTGTATGAGGAAGGGAAAAAATGAAGGCATCACTAAGAATATTCACTAGTACATAAAAAAAATAACATTAGAATGTATCAAACAATTTTATTGATTATCCAGTTGGCCTTATCAAAAACAGATAGTGCAAACACAACATACAACATACATCTAGTCCTCTTAAAATAAAATAGAAATGTACAGGTATTTGTCAGCTTGAAACCAATGCGGAAAATTAAGGTGCATGTGGACCTGGTTAGAGACCGGCAGTGGTGCCTTGAACATCTGTGATGAGGCAACCAAACATTCAAGACATCTAGGAAGTGGTCACTGATTTGTGGCACATGCATTGATTTGTGGTTTTAACGTCATATGTAGCAGGTGTTCTCCATAGGAGTGTTCCTTAAAGATATGGCAAAAGATAATACGTCTGTTGCTTACAACAACCATCCAACTTTGCCATCTGTAGCCAGCTGTTTCATGGCTACATGAATTGGCATCTCGTGTTGGCTGCTATAATGCACAGGCATCTCCTAAAATATGAATGCGTTCTCACCAAAAATATATAAAGCCGTCAAAAGGAAGAGGTATATTTAAATTTCTCTTTATTTTAATTGTTGAAATATATCCCACTGATTATACCAATATCAGGGGAGATTAGAGCAGAGAAGAGGAGAGATACTTAGCATTTTAAAAGGTATGAATTGGGAAACACTAGAACTGAGAGACTTAAAACGCTTCTTCAATTGAATTCTGCTGCCACCATTCCACTATTAATCAGGCTGAGGTAATATTGTGAGTTTGTTCTATAACACACACTGTGCCACTATAGTTTCATAGTGGCTGCTGTGACCACAAAGGTACGCACACTGAGGCTGGTATAAGTTAATAAAAGAACAAGAAGGTTTATTGAACAAGCTTGAAATAATTCAGGTACAAATGCTTAATGGTTTCAGAAAATACTGGCACGAAAAGCTTGTGGTTGCATTAGAGTAAAATCTTAAACTCTTCTGGGTTACAAGTCTTCAAAGTTCCACCACAGAAAATTACTTCAGGAAATTAATCTCTGAAAGTAACTCCCCAAAATTGCCCCTCAGAAATCTAGCCAAAAATACCCTGAACTAGACTTCCTTAGGAATTGAACAGTCCACTAACTGGGTACTGCTCCACCACAGTATTCTAGCTATCTACTAATAGCTACTCTGAATACCTCATAAAAGACTGACCCAATCTTCTTCTCTAGACCCAAACTCGCTCTGAACTAACCAACTCTCCAACTGCTCTCTAACAACTCCAAGCCCAACTGACTAACTGGGACTTCAAGCCTCTGTTTTTAAAAGGACTCTTTTCCCTTCTAAACCCCATCTTTCTAGCCAATTCTAGCCTCCTTATTTTCCCTCTAAGACTTGAACACGCTTCCTCAAGGAAAACCTAACTAAAATGGCTTCCACCCGGCTCCCTTTTCTAAAATGGACGCCGTGGCTTCGCCAGGCCCACTCCCTTAGGCTTCAGCCAGCCAGCTAAGATAAGGAATTCATTACAGCTGCCTACTCAGTATACCTCCATCCATGAGAAAAGAACCCATAAATCCTATTCTCTCCATGAAATTACTGTATTTCTTCAATTCTAAGACACATTTTCCCCCTATACAAACATCTCTAAAATGGGACGTGTTTTAGGCCCGTTCTACGCTGCCATATAATCCAGATGATCAAATCAGATAATCAACACTATCTGCATTGAACTGGATTATTTAACTCTGCCTGGCTTTTGTAAATCTAAAATGCTAGACCCATCTTGAGCGAACAGTGGAACCAGTTCAGAAAGGACAAGACTCTATTTACGTAAACCCCATTATTAGACTACTTTATTTGGAATCTACACTTGCATTTTAAACGCTTATATTCAATGAAGGAGCTGGGGGTGGTGACGGCCGACAGGGAGCTCTGGCGTGGGCTGGTCCATGAGGTCACGAAGAGTCGGAGACGACTGAACGAATGAACAAATTCAGTTCAAAACAGTGATGGGAATAGTGGAGGGGAATCTTGAGAGAAACGTGAAGGACATTTTCGTAGCTTGAAAACATAACAGATGCTCCAATATTATGTCTTTATGAAATTAGAATGTACATTGTGTGACTATAATAATAATTGTACCTTTCCCCACGTATGTAATATGTATTTCTTATTTTAAAAAATTACATGGTGGCACAGTTGTGAGTCCCTTTTGTCTCCTAGCAACCAATATTTTAGAGCCAGTCTAAAAACAGCAGAAGAGTACAGAAAAATGAAAATGATATATGAAACGTTGGCTTCGGCCCCTTCCACACAGATGAATAAAATTCCACATTATCTGCTTTGAACCGGAATATATGGCAGTGTGGACTCAGATAACCAAGCTCAAAGCAGATATTGTGGGATTTTCTGCCTTGATATATCTGGGTTATATGACTATGTGGAAGGGCCCTCAGTTTGGTCAGCACATATTGCTGGGTCTATTTGACCAAAAATGATTGGTATTGATTCCAAAAATGGTCCCCCTTTCCTCCCATCACCTCAAGTTTTGGAGATATAGACCTTATGCCATCTGCTCACCCATAGAAAACCACAATAACCATGTCTGAGGGCACTTCGACTCAGCCATATAACCCAGGGCTCTTCCACATAACTATATAACCCAGAATGCATGCAATAACATCCTGCAGAAACTTACTGGCAGCACATGGGATGCTTACCATAGATGCAGGCGAAACGTCAGGAGAGAATACTTCTAGAACGTGGCCATATAGCCCGAAAAACCCACAACAACCCAGTGATTCCAGCCATGAAAGCCTTCGACAATACATTATTATTATTTCGTATCAAAAGTATTGCATAGATTAGTATAAAACTGATAAAAATAGAAGGACCAAAAGCGGGCAACAGCAATGGCTTTGTCTGTAGCCTCCAACAATTCTTCCTTTGTACATGAGGCAGAGCATAGTGGACAAGCATACAGATGCAGAGTTGTCTGTTCAGGAGAGAATACTTCTAGAACGTGGCCATATAGCCTGAAAAACCCACAACAACCCAGTGATTCCAGCCATGAAAGCCTTCGACAATACATTATTATTACTTCGTATTAAAAGCATTGCATACATTAGTATAAAACTGATAAAAATAGAAGGACCAAAAACGGGCAACAGCAATGGCATTGTCTGTAGCCTCCAACAATTATTCCTCTGCACATGAGGCAGAGCATAGTGGACAAGCATACAGATGCAGTTGTCTGTTCAGGAGAGAATATTTCTAGAACGTGGCCATATAGCCCGAAAAACCCACAACAACCCAGTGATTCCAGCTATGAAAGCCTTCGACAATACATTATTATTATTTCGTATCAAAAGTATTGCATAAATTACTATAAAACTAATAAAAATAGAAGGACCAAAAACGGGCAACAACAATGGCATTGTCTGTAGCCTCCAACAATTCTTTCTCTGTGCATGAGGCAGGGCACAGTGGACAAGCATACAGATGTGGAGTTGTCTGTTCTGCTCTAGTCATACAAGGTGTGGGATTCTTTTAGGTAGTGCCATTTTAACAGATTGTTTGTTCAGTTGTCTGTTCAGGAGATAATACTTCTAGAACGTGGCCATAAAGCCCGAAAAACCTTCAACAGCCCGATAATAATAATAATAATAATAATAATAATAATAACAATAATAACGGTTTGGGACCCGCCTACCTGCATGACCGCATCTCTTTGTTCATCTGGGGAGGCCCTGCTCACAATCCCACCTGCATCGCAAGTGCGATTGGTGGGGACGAGGGATAGGGCTTTCTCGGTGGTGGCCCCTCGACTCTGGAACTCTCTCCCTAAGGACATCAGGCAGGCCCCGTCGCTAGCAATCTTTAGGAGGAGCTTGAAAATGTGGTTGTTCCAGCATGCCTTCCCAGAATAAGGAAACACCTAGCATTATGTCCCAACACACTTTATCAGAGATTTAGGGTATCTGCATGCCCATCCCCCTCCAAACACTCCACCTGGTCACGCCCAGCACTTTTTAATTTTAATTATTACATTTGGCCCTGCCAGTTATTTTAATTGCGTCATTGTGTGTTGTTAATGTCATTGCTTTGTTTTTTGAGTTATTTTGCTGTTGTTATTGTTTTTACTATTGTATTTGGGCTCGGCCTCTTGTAAGCCACACCGAGTCCTTCGGGAGATGGTAGCGGGGTACAAATAAAGTTTTATTATTATTATAACCCAGAATATCAATGCAGATAATCCACATCTACTTTGAACTGAATTATCTGAATCCACACTACCACATAATCCTATGCAATGTGGATTTTATACAGCTGTGTGGAAGGAGCCTAAGAAACTTGAGCACCCCAAATAACCCAAGGAACAGGCCTAAAAAACAAAAAGCAGACACTAAAAATATTTGCTGTCGTTGTTGAGACAGAGTAATTAATGGGTTGGGTGAGAAAGAAGGATGGGGAATGCTTTAACTGGAGAAATAAGCCTTCCTCTATGAAGACATGAAGGGAAGATTGAAAAGGAAGCCTTTCCCGCCCTTTTTTTGGGTGCTGCTTCTTTGCCCTGGGCTTTCCAAGGGTGGGCTGGGAGGCGGGCCATTGGCCGCGCCCTTCTCTGGCCCCGCCCCCAAGCCGCGCGCCTGTCCCTCCGCCGGGCGATGTCAACCAATGGGAGCGCGGCGTGGGCGGGGCCTCGTGCGGCGTGGGCTGACAGGCGGCGGAGGGCGCGCACTCTACCAGGGACGCCCGGCTTCTCTGCACGGCTCCCTCGTTCCCCTTCGCCGGCCATGGCATCCAAGTGCCCCAAGTGCGACAAGACCGTCTACTTTGGTGAGTGGGCCCTTCTTTTCCCTCAGTATTCCAGCCAGGCAGCCGCGCGCTTTGTCCTTCTCCTCAGAATATACTCTATTTAAGATAGCTGGTTCCCATATGGGTTTGCGTCCCCCCTCTAACTCCCCTCTCAGCCATCATTTCGGTATCAATAGCACCCCCCTTAATTCCATCCCCAGGAAAGGAAGGCAAGCCTTGCATAGATGCCAGTTTTCCTTTCTTTTTTTACTCCGTTGCTAAGTTACCATCTCCACCTGCCAGTCTTTGTTCTACGACTGAAACAGGGAAGAGCATCCATTGGGTGCTGTGCATCCAGTCAGCAAACGCAGGTCTGGATGGAGGGAGCCGCAAAACTCTTTGGACCCCTCTCAGGCTGGATCTATATTGCCATATAATTGTCCAGTTTCTGATCAGCTTTGAACTGGATTCTATGGCAGTGTAGACTCTTACCATCCCATTCGAAGCAGATAATATGGGATCAGATGCTGGATAATTCTATGGCTGTGTAGATCCAGTCCCTCCAGCTCTTTGGGACTCTTATTCTTTCCAATAGAGGGTTAGGATTGTGACTGTTTCCACAGGGCTTTGTTTTGGGCATCCTGCTGTCTCAGGTTGGCAGCGCACATGTCTTCGTTGTTTAATGAATTGTATAATGTGGTTTTGAAATTATTTTTAATGTTTTAAATGTAATTTTTGATTGTTTATATGCTGATATAAACATTTGATGCTTATGTAAGGCCGCCCTGAGTCCCCCTTTGTATGAAATGTATGAAATAAATAAATAATAAATAAATTGATGGTGTCCATCCATCTTTTCTCTGGACCCACAACATCTGAGGATGCCTGCCATAGATGCACGCGAAACATCAGGAGAGAATGCTTCTAGAAAACCTACAACAACCCTTTGGCTGTCCACATGGTTGCCATCCTGCAATCTCCAAATGCAGCCCTGTTTGTGTTACTGATCTTGGTTCTCTTCTCAGGACACTTGGCTTGACACTTGGTTAGACCACACCTGGAATATTGTGTCCAATTCTGGGCACCACAATTGAAGAGAGATATTGACAAGCTGGAATGTGTCCAGAGGAGGGTGACTAAAATGATCAAGGATATGGAGAACAAGCCCTATGAGGAGTGGCTTAAAGAGCTGGGCATGTTTAACCTGAAGAAGAGAAGGCTGAGAGGAGACATGATAGCCATGTATATATATGTGAGAGGAAGCCACAAGGAGGAGGGAGCAAGCTTGTTTTCTGCTTCCCTGGAGACTAGGACGCAATGGAACAATGGCTTCAAACTACAACAAAGGAGATTCCATCTGAACATCAGGAAGAACTTCCTGACTGTGAGAGCCGTTAAGCAGTGGAACAGAGTGTGGTGGAGGCTCCTTCTTTGGAGGCTTTTAAATAGAGCCTGGATGGCCATCTGTTGGGACTGCTTTGAATGCAGTTTTCCTGCTTCTTGGCAAGGGGTTGGACTGGATGGCCCATGAGGTCTCTTCCAGCTATGATTCTATGACACTACCGCCGTAGTCTTGCTTCCTGCATTTTCTTGCCAGCCTCTTTTCTTCCTAGTCTTTGACAGATGTCATTATTTGGCACATGGTCAAAAAGTGTCATGCCAAGTGTCCATCTCAGTATTTCCATTTCCATCATGTTATGGGCTTCATGTTTCTTTGTTGCTGGCCAGCACTCTGCCCATAGAGGGCAACTATAGTTTACATCTTAGCCTTGAGTTGTTCAGGCATTTCTGAGTCACACAGAATGTTAGTAGTTTGCCACCATTTCAACCAGGCTGCATTTATTCATGGCCACACGTCTGGCATTGTTTTGCCATCTATGAAGACCAGTGACCCAAGGTATTTAAATTAGGTGGTGACTTTAGCACTTGTCCATTAATTTGGATTGTTTTCCCAGTTTGGAGGCCACATTCCAGATACTTTGTTATGGGTATGTTCAATTGAAGTCCATTTTTACTGAGTCTATCACTTCATATCTGCAGCTGTTGTTGGAGGGCTGCGTGTTTTTGGGACTCTAACTCCCAGAATTCCTGACCATTGGACAAGCTGGCTACGGCTTCTGAAAGTTGGAGGTCCACACAATTTGAGGATGCCTGCCTCCATGACTGTGGAGACCAGGGTTTGGATCCCTGCTTGGCCATGGAAGCCCCACTGGGGGACTCGGTGTGTGTGTGTCACACTATCTCAGCTTTAGAGGAAGGCAAACCCTGTCTGAACAAACCTTGCCCAGAAATCCCTGTGATAGGCTTGCCTTAAAGTTGCCATAAATTGGTGCCCCAAATGTTAGCCCTTCTTCTGGGTATATTTGATCTGCTGACCCCAGTTCCTCCTTATTGGTTTTTGAGATACAGAACATATGCGATCTATCATTCGCCATCTGCTCGCCCATAGAAAACCAGGATAACCATATCTAAGAGACTAGAGATGATGCTGTCTATCCAAGGCAAATTTCTGGATCAGCTCCCCAAAGAACCCAAAAAACAATCTTACAAAAACAAGATGCCAAGAAAAAAATATTTTGTTATTAGATTATTTTCTCTACATTGGCAAGTCACATGAGAGCATGGATAACCTCTCGTTCGGTCGTCTTTGGCCCTGACCTGAAAGTTAGGTTTTCCAGCACAGAATGGCAACAAAACAGAACAAAGCTGTTTAACTCGTATTCAAGATTAATTACGTGTCACTAGTTCGCAGATGCCAAAATTGGCAGGTTGGCTCAAAATATTTCTGACGTGTTCAATTCATAAGATGCTGTGTCCCTCAGATGAACAGGTTTATATATTCTGGATCACCGTTTATTTAGTTCAGTCTGTTAGTTGAACGAAATACTGAGGCCAAGTTCCTTTTTATTGTAATTTTCCTGCATGCCTGCTTTTGTGAGGGAAACATTATGCCATCTTTTTTTTAAAAAAAGCAGCAGATGTTTGGGTCCAGAATGTGAGTTTGTTGCCACCGTTCAAATTCTTTTGTCTCTCCGGACAGCCTTTCTTCTGAGAACTATTAGAGGCTTAGAGGAGCAGTCTCTACTCGCCAGATGATTTTCTAATGGCATTAGTGTGTAGTATTGCCTTGTTACATCCAGCCATCCATCAGTTCCATGCTGAGGATTTGTTTTGCCTCTCCGCTTCCTGTAATTGTTTGAGATTCAGAAAAGCAAATGACATCACAATAGTCCATCTTCCTAAATCCTTCCTGTTTCTATTTATTAACGAGGTGTATGCACGCAAACCCATTTGATCTTTTTTGTACCGTCTCCACACAAAAAAGGAAGAGAGATTTACTGACTATACTTGGAAAATGTTTGTGCAGGTGTAGCAAATCTCATCATTTCCCTTTAGTTCAAAATTATATAGAAATAACATTTCTCCTCCCCCCCCCTCCCCCTTTGGAGAGTTACATAACAAAGAGATCTATGGAGCCTGAAAGAGTAGCTAGTTTTATTTGGCAGGAGCTTTTTTAGAATCCAGTCCAGTGGTGCATCTGATGAAGTGCAAGCTTTTGCCACATTAAATGTGTTGCTTTGGTTGCATCAGGCTGACCTAGCCTCCGCTTTCCTCCTAGACGTGTCTTTGGTAGGAATACTGTGGAAGAACACATGTGGGAAATGGCCTTTTCAGGAAAGAGCTTTTCACAGTTTGAAAAACTGATCTGGGAATGTGTGCTTTTTTTTTCTTCATCTGTATGAAAGGAAAGCTTTCTTGGCTTCCGAAGCAACAGTTTCCAGTGATGTCTGAACTGGTGAACTAGTTAGAGATTTCCTAGCTTGATATGTTCTCAAGGCTTGCTTTCCTGTGAGAAAGCTGCATTGAAACTCTGTATGAGAGTTGAGGACAAAGAGAGAACAGTGAGGAGGGATCATGTAGGTGTGCAACTTGTTTGATCATTACTCCCGAGACACAACCCACATTTATTATTGATTTGATTTAATTTATATCCCACTTTTCTCCTATTATGGGATCCAAAGATATTTGTTGCCCTATTTTATTTTTTTTGTCATGTCAGGAGTGACCTAAGAAACTGCAAGTCGCTCCTGGTGTGAGAGAATTGGCCGTCTTCAAGGACATTGCCCAGGGGACGCCCGGATGATTTGATGTTTTATCATCCTTGTGGGAGGCTTCTCTCATGTCCCCGCATGAGGAGCTGGAGCTGATAGAGGGAGCTCATCCGCCTCTCCCCGGATTCGAACCTGCGACCCGTCGGTCTTCAGTTCTGCTGGCACAAGGGTTTAATCCACTGTGCCACCGGGGGCTTCCCTATTTATGGATTATTAATGAATGTTTTGTCTCCATTTGCCTTTTAATTTTGTTTTATACATCAGCCAAAGTTTCCTTGTGTTATTTATTTATTTCATATCAAAAGCATTGCAGACATAAATATAAAACCGATAATAATAGAAGGAGCACAAACGGCTAGATAATTTTTGACCAGAAGCAGGCAAGAGCAACTGCATTGTCTGTAGCTTCATCCTCTGTGGATGAGGCAGGGCATTGGTGCAGACAAGCATACAGGTGCAGAGTTGTTTGTTCTGCTTCACAGTCGCACAAAGTATGGGATTCTTTTAGGTAGTTCCATTTTACCAGGTTGTCTTTTGATCTGCCCACTCCACTTCTGAGTCTCTTCAGGGATTTTCAAGTTGACCATTATTGGTTTGCCTCTAGAGGCAGATCCTCATGGGGGGCCATCCAGTTGGAATTGCCTGGTTTAGCTGCCTTGTGTTGGGAAGCAATTACCAATATTGCATTATATTTCTCAAGTTTTTTTTCTGGACCCAGCCCCCTGTATCTAACCCAGTGGTTCTCAACCTGGGGTCCCCAAATGTTTTTGGCCTACAACTCCCAGAAATCACAGCCAGTTTACCAGCTGTTAGGATTTCTGGGAGTTGAAGGCCAAAAACATCTGGGGACCCCAGGTTGAGAACCACTGACCAATGGCCCAATAGGAAGATTGACTTCTGTTGATGGAGAAACTGCTCCTTTTGAGGCATTTTTGTTTCCTCTTGTTTTGGCCTCTGACAAGATGTACTGGAGTGAGCATTCCTGAGGTTCAAAGTATTGTGGGAATTTAAAATAATCTGGAAGATGCATTCTCAGCTAACAGGACCTTTGTTTAGAGCAATACCATTCCTAGTATTTATAATAAACTGGGGGGGGGGGGAGAAATATGATTAATTTTGGAAATACAAAAACAGTAAACACAGCTCTTTACTCAAAGCTCTTTCTTGGGGCCAAGGCCGTACAGGCTTCTGTTTTAACTTTCTTTGTTTTGTTGGAGTTGCTGAAGCAAGGCTCCTGTACAAATGTTTCTTAACTCGCCCATACAAAAGAGGTCTGCCAAAGAATTTATGTGGGTCATTGACTATGTTAGCTTGCTCCCTTCCGCAGGTGAATGGAGCAGTGCAGCTGTTGGAGACTTCAGTGTTGATTGTAAATCCTGAAAGTGCTCTTTCTCAATTTCCTCCTAACATGTAAATCTGTAGCAAATGCCTGTGACATACTGTTCATCTCTGAGGAGCCTGTTACGGAGATAAGAAAAATGTCCCTGAGTGTTGGTTTTCTGTAAACTGGATTGGCTGGGAAGAGAGTAAGAATGTGTGGAGCAAATTGATAAAAAATTAAAAATGGATCATTTCCAGGCACCCCCCTTCCTCCACACATAGAGATGAATGGAGAAGGAGTATTTTGAAAAGGAAATCCTAAGCAGGAATATCCTTAATTACATCCTTCCTGAATTTAGCATGGATGGATTTCTAGTCATTTCTGTGTAGGTTTGCAAGGTCAGTTTTCCCAGCCTTTAGTCAAGGTTGCTGTTGATCTTCTAGACCAGACATGGGCAAACTTTGGCCCTTCAGGTGTTTTGGATTCCACCTCCCACAATTCCGAATTGTCTAGACTGTTTAGTCAGTTCAGATTAAAGCACCCATTATTCTTCTTAGTTTGGATGTACAGATATTTGAAAGTAGCTTGTTCTGAGTTAGGACATCAGCACGCTTCACTCAATATTGTCTGCTCTAATTCCTCTTTTCCTTTGGGCTCTGCTACCAGAAGTCTTCCTATTTAAAAATGCCAATGATTTAACTTGGTGCTCTTTGCATAAGTATATACCATTGTTATTTGGCAGTTGAATTTATCTACTACCCTGAAGTCAGAAATAACAACAAAAAGCACTAGAAATTACAGTATAAAAATAAACAAAGGGGAACAGTTCTTGTAAAAGCTATGTACAAATATAAAGAATCAGACAGATTAATACATATAAAGGAAAAAATTCTTCATTTGGCTGCTGTCAATAAATGTTGCCAGGCAGATGCTGATGCTGTGTGAGTTTCTGTGCAAAGACTATTTCATAGCCAGTGTGCTACCACTATAAAGACCTCGCCACAAGTAAACATATAATAATAATAATAATAATAATAATAATAATAATAATAATAATAATAATAATCTTTATTTTTACCCCGCCACTATCTCCCCAATGGGGACTCGGAGTGGCTTACATGGAACCAAGCCTGGACAACATAATACAGCAATAAAATCAAAGCATATACAACAGACAACAACAACATTATCAAAGTGACATTAAAATAATAATAAAATAATAATAGTAATAATAAAATAAAAATACATAAAATAAAAATTCCAATAGACACAATCACAATAGAAATGACAATGGGCGGGCCACATATTCTGAATAAAAGACATACTGTGACACACTCTTAAAGCAAACCAGAGAAGGGCCTTTTGAGCTGTGTGTGTGTGTGTATTTCAAGTTATTTATCCTCAGCCCATAAAGGTTGTAAAGGTTAAAACTAAGACTTTGACTTTGGCCCGGAAATTCAAGAATAATAGACTCATATCATAGAAGCAGAGTTGGAAGGAGCCTTGTGAGCCATCAAGTCCAGCCACTTCCCCAGTTAGTGCAGAACATCCATCTCGAAAACAAGAGCCAGTGGGGTGGATGAAGCACTTAGGACTTATATGGCTTAAACTCGGCTGTCTTAAGTAATGTAAACCCTATCTTCCAGGATTTGGCAAGTCAATACTTAAGTGTTCCATTGGTTCCCTGGATTTACTTTAGTTGCAACTGACACATGGATTTAGTATCTGGTCATTATGCCTGATTCCACCTAGCTGCTATATTTGAATCTCAATATAGTTTCCAGATGTTTGGACCCATGTTGTATATTACTGAGGGGAAGATATGATTTAGGGGTGCTGCCTTTGTAAAAAGCACTTGGAGGACAGAAATCGTGGGCTACATTCTAAAATGAAAAGATACCTACAGTATCTCAAATATTGAGATAGAATCTCTTTTCTTGTAATTTGAATCCATTGCTTTGAGCCCCAATCCCTGGAACAGCGGAAAATGTGCCTATTCCATCTTCAATATGACATTCTTTCAAATATTTAAATATGTCTAATGCCACCTAATTAAACTTCTCTTCTCCAGGATAAACATACCCAGCTTCCTAAGTCACTCTTCATAGGGCGTGTTTTTCAGATCTTTTACTATTTTGGACATATTCCAGCTTTTCAATGTCCTTCTTGAATTTTGGTACCCAGAGCTGGACACAATATTCCAGGTGACGTGTGACCAAAACAGAACAGAGTGGCACCTTGATTTCCCTCGATTTAGACACTGTACTCCTATTGATGCAGCCTAGAATCACATTGACTTTTATAACTATTGTATCACACTGTTGACTCATATTTAGCTTGCGGTCTACCAGGGCTTCTAGATCCCTTTCACACATTGACACACAACATGTCACCCATCATATCTGTGCATTTTTTCCTGCCTGAATGCAGTATCTTCCATTTCTTCCTGTTGAAATTCATTTTGTTAGTTTTGACCCAGATCTCTAATCTGTTATTGTCATTTTGGATTCTGATTCTGTCTTCTGGGGCATTATATTCTTATTCTGGAGTCATCTGAAAATTTAATAAGGATGCCCTGTATTCCCTCATCCAAGTCATTGAGCCCAGGGCAGATTTCTCCCTCACCCACTACTTACAGGTCCCATCTCTTACCCAGGATGAAGAGGAACCATTGGCAAACACCCTTTGGATTTGGTTGGTCAACCAGTTACAAATCCACATAACAGTAGATTTGTGTCTTCCACATTTACTATCTTGTTTGCAAGAATATCTTGTAAGATGGCTTACTGAAATCAAGGCATGCTATATCCACAGCATTCCCCTCATCTGCCAAGCTTGTAACTCTGTAAAAAGAAAAGAAAAGAAATAACTGTAGTTTGACATGACCTGTTTTGCAAAAGCTCATGTTGACTTTTAATGGCCATGGCATTCCTTCTCTTACAAACTGTCTGTTTAATGATCTACTCTTCAATCTTTCCTCACATTGATATCAGGCTCACTGGGCACAAATTTAACTGCCCTCCCTCCCTTCTAAATAGCTTTTAGGACTTATGGAGTGTTGAATTATATTTGCTGGTGTGGTGCACTTATCCAAAAACTCCTTATTCCAAATTAACCCTAAAATCCTAAAATAGTCGCCCTCAAATAAGACAACATTGGCTTATGAATGTGGAAATCATGACAAAGAAGGTTCCCTCACCCCCTTCCTCTTGTCAGTATTTTTGCTATTACACTTTTAAATGCATTAGCTACCAGGTCTGGAGATCTTATATAGCTGAGATATTTGAAATCATGTCTATATTTTGTGAGTTGCCTAAGGTGTGTGTGTGGGGGGAGGGAGTTCAGGCTGTATGCCATGCACTCATTCTGCCTAAAACTATAAATATTGAAGTGATTAAATGATGCATTAAGAAGGAAGTAACTTTGCCTGCTGCATAGACTGCCCTTGGCATTGTTCTTCTACTCAGTCTTGTTCATACTGCGTAAGCTGGCAACCTTAGCTTTGCACCTGACAAATGACATCAATTAGTAAGTTAGAGTGTAGAGGAAGCATAATACTAGGCAGGGTAGGAATTGTGGTGACGTGGGAAAACAGCCTTGAGCAGGTCCTTCTAGGTCACATTCACATCTTTCCTGCCCTTCGCTTCTCCAAAGAGTACATGAAAGCCAGTTATCTAGCACTGGAATAAGAGACCATAGGCAGAGAAAGACTCATTAAGGAATTGAAGGGCCTAGTACCGTGGTGGCGAACCTATGACACACGTGTCAGCACTGACACACGTATCCATTTTTGATGACACGCAGCCGCAAACAGAAGTATGGGGCTGCATGCCGAGAAGGACATTTCATCCTCAGCTCCAGCATGGCCAGGTGCAGTAGCTGAGAATAAAACATTTGCTGTAGGGTAGTGTAGACACTCTGCCGGAGATCTGTAAGCCAGAACTCTGGCACAGAGTGTCTAGTTCTGGGACTTCTTGTTAGGCTGTTAGGCGATCTTTGACCTCACTTTTGGCTGGTGGAGCAGAGAACAGAGTGCCATGGGGGATGCATCACTTTTAGCACCCTGAAAAATATAGCAGTGGCTTTACTCACAATTTTTTCCCTTTAGGTACTTTTGTGAGACCTTATTCTCAGTGTTAAATAATATCAAAACCAACAAAATAAACAGATTGACAGATGAAGTTAGTATCACTTGCTTGGGCTTGAAGTGTACAAAATACCAACCTTCAGTTGAAGATTTAGCCAATTAAATTCAGCAACAAAAATCACTGAATAGGTAGGTTAGTTAAAGAATTCCCCCTCCTCTTCACCTATCTTAGTTCACGGCACCCCACACAAGTTAAATAATATCAAGACCAACAAACCGACTGATAGATGAACAAAAAAGTCACTAAGCAGGTAAGGTAAATAATTAGTTTTACAGTTTTACAGTTATATATTACAATTATACATTTTTATTATTTAAACTATAAATATTGCAAAATTATGTGTTTTTTTTCTCAAAGTGACCCCTCACCCGAGTTATGCTCGGGTTTTTTTGGCGAATGTTGACACACCAAGCGCAAAAGGTTGCCCATCACTGCCTAGTAGTTAGAATAGGAGGCACGGAGCCCTCTTTTCTCATTTGGAATATTTCTGTTCCAGGGCTTTCTCACCTGACTTGGTCAGATTCAAAGTCATTCCTTGCTTTAGGTATTTAGTAAAGAACAAAATTGGGAGATGTTAAATGCGTAATACCTGCTCAACATCCGAATAGCTTGGATTCCAGCTGCTTCACGGTTCTGAAACTGTAATATCTCATATTTTATTGACTACCATTCCCAAGAGAAAAATCTGCAGTTCTCAGTGTGATACTTGACAGCCCAGCAGTGTTTGTTAAGACTGATGGACAAAGCGGCCAGCCAAGTGTCAGGGAAAGAAAACAGATGCATTAGGAAAAGGGGAGGTGAAATGTTAAGTGTCAATTGTATTGACAGAAGCAGCCTTTTGAAGGTTCTGCCTTCAAAGGCATTATACAAATATTTTAAATACAACAGAAGGATGATCAGACGGAGTGAGGAAGCACCCGGCAGGGGAAATGCTGCCACAGCTTCTGGATATAGTGAAAGCCAGCTCCTTGGTCTCAAAACTACCATTCACTTGACAAATACAGCAAGATACTAGAGGGTCTGTGTTTGTTCCCTTGTGCTGAGAAGGGAAAAAGAGGGAAGGAACTGAGTAAAAGTGAGTGAGGATGAACGCATTCAGGGGAAGGGGAGTGGAAAGGAACAGGGCTCCTCTGGGGAAAAGAACACAAGTGATATTGAAGAAAAGTGGGAGTGTAAAGAGGGAGGACAAGAGATGGAATCTGATAGGGGAGAAAATCAGTGTAAAAGCAGGAGGAAGAAGGTAGAAATGAAAGAAACTTGGAGTTGCATGATGGGATGAAAAGAAAATTGGGGGGAGGGGAATGGCAGGTGAGAAACCTTTTGAAAGGCATGGGAAAGAGGAGGAAGAAGAAAATGCTTTAAAGCTCCACGGATCGGCAAATTTTGATTAGAATGAAAAGACTGGATCATGATTCCTCCCTGAGACAATGCCTGTACATCATCTGATGATATTTCAAATATGAACGAAAGAACGTTCTGCTCCAAGGAGAAAGAGCAATTTCCAAATGGTCTTAAATTTCAATATAAACTAATATTGGTAATTGCTACCAGATTATTCCAGATTCTCCCACCATCTTATGGCTGGTTCCAACCTGTATTGCCTTACTAGGTGGGCCTCAGTGATTTTCTCAAGGAGATCTTAGAGGCAGGCATCCAAAAAGTCATTTAGAGATTGGTTGTTTTTATTCCCTCTGTAATTATTGCTTCCTCCTGAATATGAGGTTTCTGCAGCAGGAAAGAAGCAGGGGACATCCTGTGAACAAATGAAGAGAGCATGAACTTGAATTTGTATTGGATTTCTAATGTTGGAAGCATTCATATTGAATTCCTAGCAGACCTGTTTCTATGTTGTTTTAATAATAACAAGCACTAGATGCACTGTTGTCCTCTGATGTATCCAGACCCTGATTTTTTTGTGAATATTTTGTTAACTTGAAATGGGAGCATTCAGCCTGCCTGCCTGAAATTCTGCTTCCTTGGCTCCAGAAGCGATGGTTGTGGCACCTTTAACTTAACAGTCATCTCAAATCTTTCCATTCAGCATGTTCTCTAGTGGCGTGATGCTCTCTGATCCCTCGCTCCAGGGCTTTTTTCCTTTTTCTCAGAAGAAGGTGTTAGTGTTGCATGAGAACTGCTGGAGTCATTGCTGAATGAAGCATGGCATTTTCTTTCTTGGGTGTGAATGATGGACTAGGGATGCACCCACTTTTGTAGCAATTTTGACATAGCATCTAATAAAATAGACTTGCATAAGCATGCAGAAGCCATGGAGGGTGGTGCCAAGTTGGAGCCTGCATGTTTGTTTAGTTAGTGTTTCCATGGTACTCTGTATTACGTCACTGAGATGTATCTGTGAAGATAAAGGAGCAAGTGAAAAATAAGATGGGATGCTGACTGAGATGGGAAAGAGTCCTCATTTTGCCTCTGGCTCTGTAAAAGAAACAGGAGTCTACTGCTGCTTCTCTGAGTTCTGAATGCTACCCTGCACAAGATTTTTTTTTTTACACAGGTGCATGTTTCTTGTAAGAATATGGCGTGCACACACAGTAACATGGAAAATGCATGTATTGTGTTTTTTTGTTTTTTGTTCTGGACAGCACCTATGAAAAACACTGCAATTTGCTGCAAGATGTTTCTCACACATTAGGCATCAAGCAAAGCTTTTGTTGTGCAGCTCAGTGTCCACCTTACAGACTGGGGAGAGTATTGAAAGACATAGCCATGTTAGTCTGGATCATTATGGAAAGAGAATTTGAACAAAAAAAATTATGAACCTAGATTGGAAGGAGAAAAAAGTGTGATAAAAAGATCCACAAAGCCGTCATAAGTCTGGGATATTAGCTAGTATTTTAATATACTGGGAAACCGGTGTGTCTGTTCAACCCACCACCAATGAGTCAGAGTTTGTGGCTATATTCCAATCCTGCTATTTTCTGGTTCTTGCTAGCATATTACATCCCAATCACTCCTGTCATCATTTCTATGGTTGTCTACTCACTTTGACTTTAGGCAACATCTTCACAGAATCATAGTACTGGGGGATACCACAATGGCCAGCCTGACGAACCGCTTCCCACTCAGGAATACATAATCAAAGCACTCCTGACAGATTGCCATTCAGGTTCTGTTTTTAAAAAGGTGGTTCTACCACACCCGAACCAGTGCATTCCACTATCAAACAGCTTTAACCATGTGGAAGTTCTTTCTAATATTCAGATGGAACACCTCTTTCTGTATGAATTCATTTCTCTGTGTCCTAGTCTCTTCCAGCAGAAAACAAGCCTGTGCCATCTTCAATATAACATCCTTTCAAATACTTAAACATGGCTATCACATCCCTTCTTAGCCTTCTCTTCTCAAAGCTAAACATACCCAGCTCTTTAAGCCACTTCTCCAGACCTTTGATCATTTGGCCTGCCTCATCAGGACACATTCCAGTTTCTCTTGAATTGTGGTTCCCAGAATTGGACACAGTATTCCAGGTGAGGTCTGACCAAAGTAGAATAGTGGTACTATTGCTTTCTTTGATATAGACACTATACTCTTATTGATCACACTATTGATTTCTGTCCAGCTTGTGGTATGGTAAGACTCCTAAATGCCTTTCATATATACTGTTGTCATGCTGGGTATCATCCATCCTATATCTACATTTTTTTTGTCCCAGTGTAGTACTTTACACTTAGAATATCCCTTTGCACAAAGTGGAGTATGTGTAGACACTGACATTGTAGGTGATCAGTCATGGCTGAGTATGATTGTCTTCCAAGGGCAAAGTCTTGGCAGTGGGTCCATAAGCGACTGTGGAGACCTATTCTAGATAGTCTGTCACAATGAGGACATAGATTTCCAGATGGAAGGTGGTCACAACAAGGGTTTGGTTGACATGCCTTCCTCTTGGTATATTTCTTCCTTTCACCCTGTGTTCGTGCTTCCTCAAAACCCATAGCACCATTGGTAACAGCTGACCTTTGGTTACAACACTGGAGGGCTAGGACGTCCAAGTTCTCGGTGTTTATTCCACATTTTTTAAAGATTAGCCTTAAGCCCATCTTTAAATCTCTGTTGTTGCCCATTGGCATTCTGTTTTCCTATCTTGAGCTGAGAATAAAGTAACTGTTTTGGCAGATAGTAATCAGGTATTCGGACAATGTGATCGGTCCAGCAAAGTTGATGGCAGAGGATCATCGCTTCAATGCTGGTGGTCTTTGCTTCCTTCAGAACGCTGACATTTGTCTGTCTGTCTGTCTTCCCAATAGATTTGAAGGATTTTTTGAAGGCAATGCTGATGGAATCTTTCCATAAGTTGAGAGGGATGTTTATAGATGGTCAATGTTTCATAGGTGTACAATTGAGTTGGAAGGACAATAGCTTTATAAACAAGTTTCTTGGTATCCCTATGGATGTCCTGATGCTCAAATAATTTTTGCTTCAATCAAAAAAAAAAGCTATACTCGTTGAGCTCAGATGATGTTGTATTTCAGCATCAGTGTTGACTTTTGTGGAGAGGTGGCTGCTAAGGTAGCAGAAATGGTCAACATTTTCTAGCATTACACCATTAAGATTTATTTCTGTGTTACCAGCTGTTAGGATTTCTGGGAGTTGAAGGCCAAAACATCTGGGGACCCACAGGTTGAGAACCACTGTTCTAGATTATGCTTTGGCTGTTTGATAGGACTAGTTGTGTGTTCTGCTTGAGTGTTGTGGGGTTTTTTTAAAAACTTTTTTTGCCACCATTACATTTGCATGATAACATTCAGTACAGCTTCCTTAGTTGGTCAGAAGCCTTTTATGCTCTGTCATGCAAGGACGATTTACAGACCACTCAACAGTCTACTGTGATCAATTTATACAATACTTTGTAGATAAAATCACTCTGATCTGCTCCAGCTTGGATGCAGCTAAAAGTGGTGTGTCAGCTATGACTGTTCCTTAAGATGTTAGATCAGGCTACAGTGACACAGACCTTGATTACATTCCATTTGGATTACTATAACAAAGACTTTGTGGTGCTTCCTTTGGAAACTGTTCAGAAACACCAGTGGGTGCAAAATGCTGCAGCCAAGCTGCCCAATGGGGCAGATTATAAGGAATTTATTGCCCCTTTGTTGCAATGGCTCAACTGGTTGCTGATCCATTTCTGGGCACAGTTCAAAGTGCTGGTTTTGACTTTTAAAGTACTACAAGGCTTTGGTCCGGACTATCTGAAAGACAGTTTGTATCTCCTTAAGTGAGTTTGTCTGAGCTTTATAAAAATCAGGGGACAGGGACATTCTCTTAGTGTCACCAACTTCTCTGGCATGGTTGGCGAGGACATAAAGTGTTTCAATGTTTGTATTAAGAAGGCGTTTAAAAGTTGTATTGTTCATTTAAGGTGTACATCACCTTGAATTGCATGCTAGGAGAAAGGTTGGATATACATTCAATTATTTAATTAATTTGGGTGTCTATGCTTTTGTGTAGGAAGAGGGCTACAATGCGTTGAGAGAAGTGCAGCAAAGGGATGTAGAAAGCTCTATTTGTCCAACTGTTGTGAACCTTGACAGGAGTGGCTTCTCTTGGTTTAAATGGAAGATTCTCCAAGTCGGTGTAGCAATGTCATTCAGGGTTTCTCTGGAACTCTCTCCCTAAGGACATCAGGCAGGCCCCATCGCTGGCAATTTTTAGGAGGAGCTTGAAAACATGGTTGTTCCAGTGTGCCTTCCCAGAATAAGGAAACTCCAAGCATTATGTCCCCAACGCACTTTATCAGAGATCCAGGATATCTGCATACCCATCCCCCTCCAAACACGTCACCTGGTCATGCCCAGCACTTTTAATTTTAATTATTACATTTGGCCCTGCCATAGATTTTAATTGCGTCATTGTGTGTTGTTAATGTTATTGCCTTGATTTTTGAGTTATTTTGCTGTATTGTTGTTGTTGTTGTTGTTTTTACTGTTGTATTTGGGCTCGGCCTTTTGTAAGCCACACCGAGTCCTTCGGGAGATGGTAGCGGGGTACAAATAAAGGTTTATTATTATTATTATTATTATTATTATTATTATTATTATTGTCATCCTGGCCTGTATTACTCTACAGTTATTATTATTTCCCTTAAGTAGAAAATAGTCTTGGCATAATTGTTGTAGTTGTAGTTACTAGTAGGTTGTCGGTAGATGGGTGGACTGGGATGGAGAGAGAGAAAAAAAATGATTAAGAAAATGCAAAGTGGAAAAAAGTGTTCAGAGATCCAACATCAGTTTTAATAAACTCGAAATCAGTCCAGAATTTCTTGTGTCATGTTCTCTTCCCTCTGCAAGGACTGCCAAAACCAATCCCGAGTCTTTCTTTTGAAGTTTCCACTAAGGCTTTCTAGATTTGCAGTCCTGTTTGGGGAAACCTACATTTGTTCCCTACAGAATCAGCAAAGGGAGATTCTGTGGCAGATGGTTTATAAAGAGAAAAATAATTGGGTGGCTGGGAGAGAAAAGAGACGTTGATGCTCTGGCAGCTGGCAGCTTCATTCCCAGCTGCGCTCTAAATGCCCAGTGCCCTGGAAAGAAGAGCCATGTGCATACCGTGTTTCTACTCTGACTAAGCAGCATTGATGAAAATCATTGGTATATGACATTTAGGAGAGTAACTTTTAAAATAAGTGTCAAAATGGTTAATGATATCAAGGTAACAGGTTAGCTTTCCAGCTCTGGGATGAATGGATTAGCTGTACAGTTGCAAAAACTAATAACTACACCACTGCTTCTTAAACTGGGTCCTGACCCCAAATGGGGTCCCATTATCTTAATGTTAGGATCCTGAAAAATTGGTAGCAGTAAAAAATTTCTGAACATCACCTTGTAACTGCTTTAGGAATTTATACAAATTTGTTGTTCAGTGTTTACAGTAGACTCCACAGAAGATGCTTCAGCCGTACTTCATAAATCAGCCTCCTTAGCAAGCCTAGCAAATGTTGATTTATCACTAGTAATTGTTTGATGTTGTTCATTTGTTCATTCGCTTCTGACTCTTCGTGACCTCATGGACCATCCCACGCCAGAGCACCCTGTCGGCCATCACCTCCCCCAGCTCCTTCAGAGTCAAGCCAGTCACTTCAAGGATGAGATCCATCAATCTTGCCTTGGTCGCCCCCTCTTTCTTTTTCCTTCCATTTTCCCCAGCATAATTGTCTTCTCTAAGCTTTCCTGTTTTCTCATGATATGGCCAAAGTACTTCATCTTGGCCTCTACTATCCTTCCCTCCAATGAGCAGTCAGGCTTTATTTCCTGAAGTATGGACTGGTTGGATCTTCTCGTGGTCCAAGGCACTCTCAGAACTTTCCTCCAACACCACAGCTCAAAAGCATCTATCTTCCTTCGCTCAGGCTTCCCTATGGTCCAGCTCTCACATCCGTAGGTTACTACAGGGAATACCATGGCTTTGACTATGCGGATCTTTGTTGCCAGTGTGATGTCTCTACTCTTCATTGTTTTATCGAGCTTGGACATTGCTCTCCTCCCAAGAAGTAAATGTCTTCTGATTTCCTGGCTGCAGTCTGGGTCTGCAGTAATCTTTGCACCTAGAAATACAAAGTCTGTCACTGCCTCCACATTTTCTCCCTCTATTTGCCAGTTATCCATCAAACCGGTTGCCATAATCTTGGTTTTTTTTATGTTTAACTGCAACCCAGCTTTTGCACTTTCTTCTTTCACCTTGGTTAGAAGGCTCCTCAGCTCCTCCTCGCTTTCGGCCATCAAAGTGGTATCATCTGCATATTTAAAGTTATTTAATGTTTCTTCCAGCAATCTTAACTCATAAATATCAATTGTTTGATATTTATACCTATTTTGTATTCCTATATACATGGGGTCACATAAAAAATTATTGGCATCAAAAGGGCCCCAAGTGAACAAGTTCCAGAAGTTCTGGCCTATACAACTGCCCCAGGTCTGGCGGGCTTTTATGGCTTCATCATTTGGAAGCTTCCTAGAATTGCACTTCTCCAACTCCCCACCCTTGTCAGCTTTCAAAAATGCAGTTACAGCTGTCTCCCGATGGCAGCAGAAATATCCAGACCCATCTGTTTTTATTTCCCTGTCTCTCAATTGTATAGGGAGGACAGCCAGGACATACAGTGGGACAGAGACAGGAGCTGCGGCTCAGAGAAAAGAAAACTTCTGGGGAGGAAGGTAGCATTCCCGACAAAGCCTTGATTCATTAACTTTCCTCCTGGATTCCTTTGGAGCTGCAGGGCATGGCCTTGACTCAGCTGGGTGGAGCAGGGAAATTCTGGAAGGGTAAGACACTATTTCAGACAAAAGAACTGGCAAAACCACCTCAGAGCATTCCTGGCCTAAGATATTCATGGGGTCATCATAAGTCGACAGGCAGCTTGAAGGAACAGACTTCCATACAAGCCTGCAGTGTTCCAGGCAGGGGATATAGCAATAGATGAACAGGTCTTGGAATCTTTCAGCCTCTTCTTTGCCTGTACACCTGAGTATTCACCCTGCATTCTGCAATAAAAAGCAATTTATTGTGGCTCGGTTGCCAAAAGAGTCCTGTGTCAGCTTAAAGAATAGTAAATCTGTTTTAGTGCACAATTTCATGGATTGTAGACCACTTCATCTGTAAAACTGTTAGTCTTTCTAGTACCACAGGACACTTTGCTGTTCTCGTTGTTTACCACATGAAGATAGGCATAATTCAGAGACATAGCTGTATTAGTCTGGAATATCAGTATGTAAAGAGATCTGGTAACACTGTGGAGACTTATTGAGAAAACGAATTTGGAATGCTGATTTATTGGAATTTGGATTTATTTATTCATCGTGTCAGGAGCGAACCAAAACAGTTGTATTGCATTAAAAACAAACAAACAAACAAAACAGAAAGTTTGCAGACTTGGTATTCTATTAAATGGCCTTTGACCATAGCTGGCTACTTGGAGTGCCTCTGGTGTTGCTGCAAGAAGGTCCTCCATTGTGCATGTAGCAGGGCTCAGGTTGCATTGCAGTAGGTGGTCTGTGGTTTGCTCTTCTTCACACTTGCATTTTGTGGATTCCACTTTGTAGCCCCATTTCTTAAGGTTGGCTCCTCATCTCGCAGTACCAGAGCGCAGCCTGTTCAGCGCCTTCCAAGTCGCCCAGTTTTCTGTGTGCCCAGGGGGGAGTCTCTCATTTGGTATCAGCCATTGATTGAGGTTCTGGGTTTGAGCCTGCCACTTTTGGACCCTTCTTGCTGAGGTGTTCCAGCGAGTGTCTCTGTAGATCTTAGAAAACTATTTCGTGATTTAAGGCGTTGGCGTGCTGGCTGATACCCAAACAGGGGGTGGGCCGGAGATGTCACTGCCTTGGTCCTTTCACTATTGGTTGCTCCTCCCCGGCTGAGGTCAGATGGTGCAATACCAGCTAAACAGTGTAATTTCTTCAGTGGTGTAGGGCGCAGACAGCCCGTGATCATGTGGCATGCCTCATTAAGAGCCACATCCACTCTTTAAGCATGGCGAGATGTGTTCCACACTGGGCATGCATACTCAGCAGCAGAGTAGCATAGCGCAAGGGCAGATGTCTTCACTGTATCTGGTTGTTACCTTGCTTTATAAATCATTCAATCCCTTTTGCCTTTTCTTAATCTGTGGTGATTCACAGGGCCATGCTTAGCTTAGAGGGATTTGCATCCAGATATTTGATATGGTTTGGGCTAATACAGCACTTGGAGTAGTAACTATGGGTACTCTAAAAGTTGTTGATAAAATACCTGTTCTTGTGGTCTGTCTCCGGTCTTTGAAACCAATTTGTCTGCTGCGGCCTTCAGCTACCAGGTCCGAAAACCACAGAAAAGAGAACAGAACTTAATCAGTGTCCTGACTTAACTGTTTCACTCTATACAGTAGGAAACATTTCTCCGCTTGGTGACTAGCTCCATTTCCTCTCTGGAGAAAACAGTGTGCTTCTGTCCTGGCTTTTGGCAGGGTACCACTGGGGCCTAGGAGTGGGACATTACGTCATTGCTGCTTCCTGCACCGGCAAATTACTGGATGCTAAAATTTGCTTTCTGGCTTGGATTTTGTTCTTTATACTTAGGGCGTTGTCTAAGTGGCCCAGCAAGTCCTTCAGGCTAGCGTCCTGCTTTTCTTTCTTCCTTTCTTCCTTTTATATGTTCTGCACTCATTTCTTTTCCACTAGAAAGCTCCTATTATGTGATGGAAAACCTCAGTGCTTTCTGAGAACCTGTATATGAAATCCATGAAAATCAATGCAATAAAATGAGTGTATATGTTGCAGTGAAAATATGAAATCACGGAGGGTCTTGAATTAGTGTGCCAGTCCTCTGAAGTCACAGTAAAGTGAATAAACTTGTTGACATTTTAAGTCTGTGTTGTGTAATGAAGAAGTAGAAGCATTTTCAGTTTCACTCAGATATGTAGGAAAACCTGAGAGGTTAGTTGAAGGATTGCAACACTGGGAGGTAAGGGTGTTTGTGTAGATGTGTTCACATGACTGATTTCTCTTTACATGTGCCTATTGGGAGCAGCTTGTACATCAGTGTTTCCAAAGATCTTGGAGTCCTCGTGGACAACAAGTTAAACATGAGCCAACAATGTGATGGAGTGGCAAAAAAAAGCCAATGGGATTTTGTCCTGCATCAATAGTGTCTAGATCCAGGGACGCCATGCTTCCCCTCTATTCTGCCTTAGTTAGACCACATCTAAAATAAAGTTCTTCACCACAGTTGAAGAGATATATTGTCAAGCTGGAATGTGTCCAGAGGAGGGAAACTAAAATGATCAAGGGTCTGGAGAACAAGCCCTATGAGGAGTGGCTTTAAGAGCTGGGCATGTTTAGCTTGAAGAAGAGAACGCTGAGAGGAGACATGATAGCCATGTATAAAAATGTGAGGTGAAGCCATAGGGAGGAGGGAGCAAGCTTGTTTTTTGCTGCCCTGGAGACTAGGACACGGAACAATGGCTTTAAACTACAGGAAAGGAGATTCCATCTGAACATTAGGAAGAACTTCCTGACTGTGAGAGCTGTTCAATGGTGGACTCTCTGCCCCGGAGTGTGGTGGAGGCTCCTTCTTTGGAGGCTTTTAAGCAGAGGCTGGATGGCCATCTGTCGGGGGTGCTTTTAATGCAGTTTTCCTGCTTCTTGGCAGGGGGTTGGACTGGATGGCCTATGAGGTCTCTTCCAACTTTATGATTCTATGATTCAAACGACTTTTTCTCTGGATTTGTTTTGTTTACTCACTTCTGAGTGCTCATTGAAACCATTTCCAGTTAATTGCAAAAATGATTGTTGTGGTAGACCATTCTAGCACAGAAGTTCTCTACCCCCATCCCCACCCCTTTTAGTGGAAGAGGGATTATATGTATATTTCAGTTAACACATTCAGTGGTAGCTACGTTGGCCATATGTCAAAATGCAACAACATCCACAAACCAGTGATAACTTTAGTTGTCCTAGTAAAGGTATCACTGTTGTGTGAAATTTTGTATTTTCTTGTGTGTTAGGTGTGGTTCCTGGGCATTACTACCAGAAACTTTGGTAGCAGAGGTAGAAATAACATGGAATGAATAGGGATCGTTTCTGCCCCACAAAAAGGAAGAGCACTTCAATAAGATTCAGCAAACTGAAATCCAAAACTAACAACATGTACATGTGAAATGAAACAACTAGGTCAAGTAAGTCTTGCATAAGTAAACAAAACCCTTTACAGTATTCTAGAGACCACTTGAAAACTTAATTCAAAATGCATGCAGGGACATTTTTTCTTTCTTTCACCAGTCTCCACCTTTCTCATGATTTTCATTTTAGTGGCCAAAATTATAAATCTATGTGTCTCCCCACCCAATTAAGGTCCTTGAGGTATGAGCTAACAAGCCAAGCTCAAGTTTAGAGACTGATGGCCAATCTCTCTTTTAGGTGATAAGTTTTAACATAGATTTCTAGGTTATTTTTCTTGTAGTCCTCTTTGGATTGGATGCGATGAAGAGTGTCCCTTGCCCAACAGACCGGATATTTGATCCCTGGATCCTTGTCCTATGCTGGGCCAAAACTTACGTAGCAGTACATAATAAAGATTTAGTCTACCAGGTTGTGTCCAACCTGATTGCTCCCCTATGCTTTTGCCTAGCTTTTTATCCTCCTCCCTTCATTGAACATGACATATGTTCAAGGTAAACCCCCCCCCTTTAATTAGGGAGTCAAACCAAAATATATGAAGGCATAATGGCTGATCCTGGCCTCTTCCCATTGTTGATGTTCATGGGCATGAGAAGGGTTGGTGTTAGGTAAGGAGAAGTGGACAGCCATTATTGTAATCCACAGTCACTTCCATCTTGTTTGTACTTGGTTCCAGTCCACTTGGTTTCATTCACATACTGGTTTGCAAAACAAAAATAGAGCTAGGTGTGATATTGATATCTGTCAGACCTCTGGATAGTTTCATTCTGCAGCTTCATATAAATAGCAGAGTTGATAACACTCATCCATGCAACGCACCAAAGGACATTTCCAAATTTGTACAGACTCTGCCATCATTGGCCTTTATGACAGTCATGACCCATTCCTGAAATCAACTTCTTGGAGATCTCATGGACAGTTCACAAGAACTTTTGAGCCTGTTTTGTTGACAGCTTTCTGGAGTCATATATTTGTTATGGAGATGATTCTATAACAAAAATATTCCGTCTTTTCTTAAAGCCAATAGAGTAATAATCAACAACTATTCAATCAGAAGTTAAGTTGTTTTTAGTTCAGTGCATTAAGTTGAAGGTTAGGGAGAAGAGTGTCTGACAAAACTGGATAAAGATTGGAGAGGAATAAATAATGTGTATGCTTAAAAACCTTTCTATTATATTAGAAAATACTTTGGATGGAACTGTTGAATTAATCATACAGTAGTTAATATTTAAATATTTAATTGTTTTAAGAACACCAATTGTATTAGATAGGATTAAGTAATAAGAGGAAAGTATATTAATTTTTTAAAGTATAATATAAAGCAGTATGTAATTATGATATCGAGAGATGGATGTTGATATGGCTTTGTTAATAAAATACATTTTAAAACTAGTGTGGTGGAGTAGTTTGAGCACTGGAAAGCAACACTGAAGACCAGGATTTGAATTCCTCTTAAGCTACTGGATAACTTTTTGCAAATATATCAGTCTCAGAGGAAGGCTAAAACAAACCCTTGTGAACAAATTTTGCCAAGAAAACACTACTATAGGTGTGTCTTTGGGTTTTAATGAGTCAGAAATGACTTGAAGGCACAGAACAGAAATTACAACAATTAAAATTAAGTAGTATTAAATTATACTACAGGTTAAATATGCCTTATCTGAAATGCTTGGCATGAGCTTTGGATATGTATTTGCATACTTGTGCATGGAGATGTAGTCTAAGTTAAAATGGAAATTAATTTCATATACACCTTGTATACATAGCCTGAAGGTCATTTTATACATTTTTCATAATTTTATTCATGAAACAAAGTTTGCATACATGAAATCATCAGAAAACAAATGTGTCACTTTCTTACCTCACCTGTGATTTTTTAAAAAATATTTTGGATTTTGGACTTCTGGATAAAGGATGCTCAGATTCTCTAAAAAATTGAAGACTTCGATAGAAGACCAAGAGTTGTAATTTGTGTGAAGCAATATTTGCAACAGTACTTGGACAAATCACAGTTTTTGTTGTAAAGCTTTTGATGCCTAAGCAATGTTGTTGTTGAGATATATTTCAGTTGGTTGGATAGTGATGTTGTATTAGTTGCAGTCAGCCCTACATATTTGTGTTGGGTTGGTGGCACAGAAACCATGCAAAAGTTGGGAAATTGTGAATATTGTGGAGGTGGGGCCAGGCTTTGGGCGAGAAGATTGCTGGTAGTCCACTTAACTGAAGCCACAAAGCACTACACACACAGCATGTCTTGAAAGGAGTTGGCAATTGCTTGTGGTTCTCACTTCCCTCAAAGTGAAAGGCTATCACATAAATGTGCACAAGGCCTCAGGAGAGAAGGGGCAGAACCTTTGAAAATTCTTCTCTTGTTACTAAGGCAACCTCTGTTCCTTTTTCATGTGTTAAGAGTGCTGTTTGTTGGGCTAAGGAGCTTGTCCCTGAGCACTCCCAAAACAATCATAATTTTGAGAAGAAATTGTCCAAGGTCTGTGCCATGGCTGATGCCAGTTTATATATGGTTCGGTTTGCTTCTTTTGCCATGGCAGTGGCTGGGCTGCTTAGGAGATAGTTCTGACTGAAAAACTGGTAAGTTGATAATAAATCTCAAGAGTTTTGCTAAAATAAAAAAGAGTTGAAAGAAAATTTGAAAAAAGTTAAGAAAGAGATTTAAAAAGTAGTATATGAACTGGTGTAAGTGTAAAAGTAATTATTGATAAAGTGGTGATTCTGGTTTGTAAAATTGATACTGTCAACAAAGGGATAGAAAAATCAGTGGATAATATTGGAATTGAGACAGAGAAGTAATTCTGTTTGAGATTTAGAGCAGTTTTGGAGGACCCTGGAGAATGTATTATGGAAAAGATTTCCTGGAAAAAGCGGAAGAGGATATGAATTTGGCAATTAGTAAAGTTTATAGAATAGATAAGACTTCCAATGTTAAGAATTTTCCCTACTTTGTAAGAAAAAACCACTTAAATTGAAGAGTAGCAATACAAATGTATAGTGATTAAGGAAATAATGTTCAGAATATTGTGTTGATTAGACTTTCAAAAGGGATCCTTAGATCAAGACTGAATAAAACCTTACTGAAGAAGATGGTGGAGGATTGTAAAAAGAAGTTAAACTATCTGAAAAAACCCCCAGCATTTATCATTTATAAAAATATAGACCAATATCATTATTGAATGATGATGATGACGAAAGTTGTTTGCAATTATCAGAGAGATTGAAAATAATTCTACAGAACTATTAGTGGATGTGAATGTGGTTTCTACCTGAAGGACAACTAAGAGAAAATACCAGAAACATGTTAGACATTTTGGAATATTTACAACAGCATAAAGAGAAACAAACAACTTTGATTTTGGATGTGGAAAATGCTTTTGACAATCTAAATTGGACTTGTTTACAGTTTTCAGGGGGAAAAATTGTTAAATTAATTAAATCAGTGTATATGTCAGTGAAAATTCATATAATTGTTAATGGAGAGTCCGTATGTGATTTCAAAAGGTATAAAGTAAAAATGTCAATTCTCTCAATTTTTTCTTATTTCAATTTTGGAACATTCAATAGAGATGTGAGACAAGGATGCTGGTGAAAATGTGAAAAATGTGAGAACTGAATCAACTGTATTGTCGAAGGCTTTCATGGCTGGAATCACTAGGTTCTTGTGGGTTTTTTCGGGCTATAGAGCCATGTTCTAGAGGCATTTCTCCTGACGTTTCGCCTGCATCTATGGCAAGCATCCTCACTACCTCTGAGGATGCTTGCCATAGATGCAGGCGAAACGTCAGGAGAAATGCCTCTAGAACATGGCTCTATAGCCCGAAAAAACCCACAAGAACCTAGTGAATCAACTGTATTTGATGGAAAAAATGGTTTTAAGACTATCTTTTAAAATATGTATTTATATTGCACTTTTTTTCCAAAGGCTACTCAAAGTGACTAACACTAAAAATCAGAGTAAATTAGCCTACAGTAGATAGTTTCATAAATAAATGGCAAGCAATGCCTCTCCTCCGAGGCAAGGCATGTAGTGCTTAAGGACAATTCATGATATTTTGACTATCACGTCTCCCCACATTTAGGGTGTGTTATGTGAATGGCGTGACCCTAACAGTAGCAACAACAAGATTAGTTTTATGTCTGCCTAATTTATGAGTAATCCTGGGACTTCTAGAGAGTGCTTCTGGAAGTTGACTGGGAATCATCTCACCCTTGCATCCGTTTGCAAGTGGAAACTCTGCTTATGTTTGTGTTCCTTTGGAGGGGACTGGTCTTTGTTTCAAAGCAAAATAAATAGCTACAATGACTGATAGGCGCCATGCAATTCTGAGGGAAGTTCTCACAAGTCCGGTTCACTTTCTCTTTCAATTAAAAATTTTAAACAAATTTTGCCCTACGTGGGATATAGAGAGTGGATAAAATGAATGTTATCTTATGCCAGGCGTTTATTGGAAGGGCACAAGATAGTTTTTTTTTAAAGCACCTTGGAAATTGCAGTTCTTTAGCTTTTAAGATGCACTGCTGGAGAATGGATTATGGATTTCAGATTGTTTCTCCTGATGCTGTGCACAGGACCTGCCTGGTGGAGCTGTGATAAGGCAAGTTATGGTACATGATAACCACATTTTAGTTTCCAAATCCGATAACGCCATTCTGTGTCTCTAAAAGGATATTGTCACTTGTTTGGTTTTCTCTTGTGTTAATCAAAGGCATATAAAATCCATATCGTACTTTTAAATGTGTACTCAGAAGGACTGAGTACTGCTGTGTCCATTGAATATTACTCCTGTGTAAGCTTAGAATTTCTTACTTAGCCACTGGAAGAAGTCTTACACAGTTAATTATTTTACCTGCCACTGCAGATAATGAAGAAGAAAAACAATATTGATTCCTTTCTGCCTTTGAAGTCCTAGATGAGACAAAAATAGGAAAAATTGATATTTGTTTTCCTGGCCCAAGTATTCTGTATAAGAAATAGCTCCATCATGCTCCCTGGCAGCTGATAGAGTTGCAGTGGAGGTGGAAGGCCCAAGCAGATATGCTTTATCTTGAGAACAGCCTAAAATATTAAAAGGCAGATACTTGATCCAGTGGCCCACACGGTATCGGTGAAGGCTTCAGCTATAAGGGTAACTGAGATGGGAGCTGCTTTATTGTGTTCCCTAATCTTGTCCTGTTGGTTTACACTCGCCCTGTATTCCCTGCTGCTGATCTGGAAGGAGAAGGTGATTCTTGTGCTTAAATGTCAGGAAGAAGACTGTACTGGATAAGCGTCAGTTCTCTTGTGTCAGCATGATTGTCCTTTTTGTGTAAGGAGTAGGGTCAAACTGCTTTTGAAATGACAACACAAATGGAGAAGCAATGTCCCTGAAATTCATATTTTGCTGTAGACATATAACTAATCTGTGTTAAGAGCAGGGCTGCCAGATCTCAGGGTCTTGTTATGCGTCTCCACTTTTCATGAGTCATCTCCAGGCAGGTGATGAGGATGCAAACGCTCCAGTTTTGGTGGGTTCAGCTCCAACCAAGAAGCAAGGGTTGTTTGAAAATCTCCAGCTCAACTGATAGAAAAGCATCCTCCCACAATTTGAAAGTCTTAATAATTGATCTGTTGCTGCTGTTGCTCTCAAGATGGAGCAGATGCATTTACTTAGCTAATTTCTTCCTTCCCTCTCTGGCATGATGCTGCCAGAGTTTACGTTCTATCATGCTTTGTATCCACCTTCTGACTAGAAGCAACTATACTATTTCATCATGCAATATTTGCATTTTTATCCCTTTTTGTGGGCAAAAGAAGGGTGTGACTGTTATACAAAGAAAATTGTGCTAGTGTTACATACTGTACTTGAAAATCAGTAGCACGTGCAGACCCTGGGGCCCTTGTGCTATGTGACTTGTGCCCCAAGGGTACACTGAGAGAATGCCACTGGGCCTCTTGGGTACTGTGCCGCCTGCATCCCATGAAAATCCCTCTATCCCTGCAGCTCCTTCTAGGCGCTTTGATCCAGCTGGATGAGGGGCTGCTCTGTAGGGAGATTGTGGGTGGGGGGCTTTCTTCAGATAAGATCCAGTCTGGCTGGGCCCATCACATCTGCACAGCCCTTTTACCAGGGTGTTGCCCTTGCTATTGGGAACGGTTTGTCCTCACCTGCTCTCTGCACCCAGCAGATAGAGGAGGACCGCTGCTGAAAGCCGACATCTTCCCAGTGCTTTTAGACTCAACCCAGTGAAGAGAGTGGCAATACCCATGCGACAATTATGTGAGGAAATAACCCTTTGAGACTCAAAAGGGTGTGTGTGTATCTATTGTGCAGTCACAACTATTACACAGTAAGATACTGTATGCTCAAGGAAATATTCCTTTTCTACCATCTCAGTTCTCTATTAAAGCCTCAATTCACCTTAATCCGAGAAAAGCCCCTTCTATTAGGGTACAGACACAGAAGTTTTGTTGGACTCCACATCTAAATAAAAGGTGCACAAAAGAATGCACATATTGTAAAACGAATGTGATTGAAATGCACATAATTGAAAAAGGTTTGTTGTGTACTTTAGTCAGTAGAATCAGTTAGCCTAAGTTAGGTAAGTTGCACAAATAAATGTTGAAAATGCTTCAAAATGTGTGAATATCAGTATAGAAAGCAGGGCACACACAGAAAACAGCAGGGGGGATTCAGAGAAACTCAACAATATCAATTGTTTCATATTCCATCCAACCATGGAGATGGAGTGCTCATCACCTGGATGCCACCCTTAGGAACTCGAGGCAGCAGTTTACTTCAGGCCTCTGATGTCACAAACAAGTTGCATAGTTTCTAATTATTATCTATTTTTGATTGGCGCTATGAAATTTATAAAATCATTAACTGTAAAATCTGATCCTGCCTTTTTATAAATGACTCAATCCCTACTGTCCACTATTTTGTGACATCTTTCATCATTTTCAACCCTCTCCAGTGGACCCTGGGGGTGGGCAGTAGAGAGTTTGAGAATCCCTGGTGTGTGGATTACTACAGTTCCATAATTTCATTGGTTTCTATCCTTTTGTTTCTCTCCTATTAAGCTGAAAAAGTAACTTCTTTGGGGAAAGACTGGCACAAGTTTTGTCTGAAATGTGAGCGTTGCAACAAGACCTTGAACCCTGGTGGACATGCTGAGGTGAGATGGTTCTTGTGCATGTTATGTCTTAAATCTTGGTTGTCTGCATTTTGTCTGTAAACTGAATGAAGAAATATTAAGGCATGTTGGGGTTCCACTCTTCTGTGTCTGTGCTTAGATGGTTTGTTTGCACTGCTGGGGGCACAGCTGTATTCTTATGTGCAGAATAGATCGCTACAGCTCTGCATTGTGGCTGCCAATCAAAGGGTCAAGTTTAGGGCAATGGCAGGATTTTTATCTTGTAGCCTGGGCACCGAGTTTACCAAAATAGGAAGACACAATAGACAGTGAATTTCCAGTTTCAGCTAAAACCCTAGTCATTTTTCTGATTTCCGTTACCCATGTTATGATTTCTTAGCATGATTAATGATGAAGGAAGATTAATATGTTCAGCTAGTCATGCAGTTCACTGTTAAATTTGTTCTGCTTCTGAGCAACACACAAACATTTTCACAACAAAACATTTATAACATTCACTCATGAGAAAAATGCCAGAGGTCACAAAAATAAGCAAGATTTTCGAGATTGTTTTGGTCAAGGAAGAGTAGAAGCCTTAGAGCTCCGGAAGAGAAGAATAGTTGCGGTTGTTTCACCCTGCAAACAGTGAATGAGAGAAACAGATGCAAATATTATCTCAGTTCTCCTAGTACCGGAAATTTCCAGCACCCATCTGACACGGATGTCTGGGAGCTTCAGAATGAGGTCCAATAGAACGTATCTCACCCATTGTCTTTCTTTACATCAGTGGGTCTCAACCAGTGGGGTGTGAGAACGAAAATCCAGTCCGCTAACCTCCTTCCTCATTATTTATTTTATTTTATTTTTTTTCCACTCCTTTCCCCAGAGCTAACCAGCCCCACCCATTTTGGTACTAATGTTGAAGAGTGGTCCTTGTTCAAGTGCTCCCCGTTCCAGTGGTTCCTGGTCAAAGTGGGCCCTAGTCAAGTGGGCCCTGGTTAAAAAAAGGCTTGGGAACCACTGCTTTACATTGTTTAGTGCAGCAGCCATTGCCATCCATATAATCTACAGCAAAATGATGTGGCCAGATTGTGTTTAAAAAGTTGATGAAAAGCAACTTGCATGAGCCTTAGCTAGCATAGCCAATGGTGAGGGATGATATGGGTTTTGGGTCAACATCTAGAGGACCACATGTTTCCATCTCTGATCTAGAGCACTGCTTCTTAAACTGTGAATCTTGACTCCAAATTGCGTCCCCTTAGCTCAGTGGTTCCCAACCTGTGGTCTGTGGACCACCAGTGGTCCGCAAGAACTAAAATATGATCTGTGGCCTCACTATTACTGCACCGTTGCAATGAGAGTGACCGATCTCACGAAACTCTCTTATAGTGCCAAGGCTTATTAAATATGGTTTTCTGTGGGCAAGCAGATGGCGACTACTGGATGGCATATGTTCTGTATCATAAACTAGATCCAATGTGGTCTATCCAATGCAGTTTTCTGAATCAGCACCTCAAATAACCAAACTGAATCTAAAGTTGACCAAAAACTGATTCGTAACTCTTTTGTTGCTAATGTTGGAGAGTGGTCCCTGGTCAAAAAAAGGTTGGGAACCACTGCCTTAGCTCAATGCTGGGATCCTGAAAAATTTGTGTAGCATCCCACTTAGTGGTTGTTTTAAACATGCATCGTTCACAAATCTATTATCAATGACATGCAGCATTTACAGTGAACTCTGCAGAAAATGCTTCAGTGGTACTCCATAAAAAGGAAAATAAGCCAGTTTAGCAGTCCTTGCAAATGCTGGTTAGTTATCAGTAAATGTTTGATTGTCTACCTATTTTATATACCTCTATATGTGGTTTCACATAAAGATTTCTCAGACCAAAAGGGGTCCCAAGTGGAAACGTTTAAGAATCCCTGCTATAGAGATGGTCATAGAATCATAGAGTTGGAAGAGACCTCGTGGGCCATCCAGTCCAACCTGCCAAGAAGCAGGAAAATCTCATTCAAAGCATCCCCAAAGATGGCCATCCAGCCTCTGTTTAAAAGCATCCAAAAAGGAATCTCCACCACTCTCTAGGTCAGAGAGTTCCACTGCTGAGCAGTTCTCACAGTCGGGAAGTTCTTCCTAATGTTTAGGTGGAATTGCTTGCTGTGTTGTTTTAAAAGACGGGACTGCCGCAGTTCACCATCCAACCACAACCTTTTTTTGCTGATAGGTCTAATGAGTGATAGAGGGTATTTAAAACAGAATTGACTATCCTAGGCAGGAATGAAGAAGGGTCCTTAAGCTTCAACTGAGACTAGCCCCACAAACTGCTGGAACTGGGCTGATCAGACCCTTTTTCGCGGGAAATTTGATCCAAAGGACATGAAATTTCCAACAACTCTGATTTACAGTGTGGTTTCTGTTCTGTTGCATAGAGCAGCAGTCTGCTCATGGATCACTCAGCAAGAAAACAGAGCACATTGTTTTCATTACCATCTCCAAAAGGTCCTCGTATAAGCTGCTCTTTATTCACTGGCAAGGTGGGTGTACAAATGGCTCTACTCCCTTCCAGTGAGGAAAGGATAGTGTTCCTCTGTTTATGGTAACCCCTTCTTCCAAATCACATGTGACTCTTGGATCCAAATAAGGTCATGATCTTGAAAAAAAATGGCATTTAAACTGTCATTTTTGAGACATATTTACTGATCTTTATAAAAAAAAAATTGTTTACTTTGCACCTTTAACCCTACAATACTGCAGAACATTTCATCATTGAAAAACAAAACAATAAAATCATCCAAACGATTAAACCATCTTACTAATCAGTTACCATCAGCAATAATAACAAGCCAGCACAACCAAAATAGTTTCCTGGCCCCCAAAAGTGATACGCTGTCCATTTTTCACTTCTTGGCATAGGACGAAGGGTACAGCTTGACCATAAAGCAATATTTCCATCCCTGCTCTTTGTTCCTTATAAGAAGTGAATGTATAGAGTAAACTTCCTCCAATTATTTTTAGATGTTGACAGATGTTCTCAGAAACATAAATTGAATTGGACTCAAATTGGAAATTATATATCACAGACACATTTGTTGCCATCTTAAGTTTTTGAGGCACTCTTTAAGGACAGATAGCCTACATTATTAAAGTAGCCTAAACAACTACTAGTCCTTCTATGCACAGTTCAGAGTGTTGTCTGTGATATATAATTACCTATAGAGCTTAGGTGGAAACTATCTAAAGTCAGTGGCTCGCATCCTGTTAGTGAGATACAGTGATATGAGTGTTCTGTGACCAAAAGGTCCTTCAAACCCACCTCTTCAACCCCCAGTAGACCTTGACATCTATTTCTGGATGAGCAATAGAGTAGCATCCAGCTTTTTTTCTAAAGCTCGACACACTATAATGACCTTATGTTCAGGGAACACTGTAAGACACCCCCCCCCCCCGACGAGATCCCTGAGGATCCCTGTCATTGCTGTCTATCCTGCCGCTCCCTCCACTCTTCACAAACACTGAAATGGCCAGCTGCAAGGGAGACTGCAACCCTGTAAAGGTGGGGTGCACCAGTAGCCATGTTGTAATAATGTGCAAGAGATACGGTACATCTCCCAGTGCAAGATCTCCAGAGTATATTCCCCACCTGTATGAAGGTCTATATTTATGACCCCGTTCCTTTACGAGTTTCTCCCCCACAAATTATCTGCTCCATCCCTATCTCATCCTGATTTTAGTATCTTAGTTTTTATCTTGCACATGCGGCCCGCTCATTGTTATGTTATGTTATGTTATTTTATTTTACTGTGTATGATTTTGCTTTACCGTCTTTGTACTCATATGTTGTATGTATTTTACTGTGTTGTTATCGTGTTTTGGTTTTACCTTATTGTAATATGCTGTTGGGCTTGGCCTCATGTAAGCCGCCCCGAGTCCTCATTGGGGAGATGGTGGCGGGGTATTAAATAAAGATAATAATAATTATTATTATTATTATTATTATCTCAGCCCCAAATGATTTGTATGAATTTACTTGAGTTTTGACATCTGTGGTCTCCTTATGATCAAAGGACCACTTAGCAAAAACATGTCAGTGTCTTTGGAGTCTCAATGATAATGGTAATGATTATGATGTTTATGTTTATATGTACCCCACTTTTTCTCTCCACAAAGGAGACTCAAAGCGGCTTGATTGAAAACTACCTTGATTCTCTCCCTGCTCTTTTTTTCAGCAGGTCTTCATGTTTAGACAGGCTTTTCGCTTTTAATTTGTTTATGCAGAAGGATGTTAAACAGAGAGGGAGTTAATGCATTTTAAAGTCCGTGTTATGTTTTAAATGGTTTTTAATTTATATTTTTAAGAGGATTGCTTGTTTATATTTTTAAGCATCTGTGGTATAAATTGCTTTAGGTATATTTTGTTTTAATTTGTACTATGAAATATCTTTTTTTAGATTAACAGAAATGTATGATGTAAATTAATGAACAGATAGCTTAATCTGGACATAGCCGGGCATGTGTTAAAGTAGGAAGATTGGCGCTCTCCAGTAAAACTGTTCAAGGCACAGTTACCACCCATCCATCTAGCAGATTAGTAAGGACCTGGAGCACTGTTAGGCTATATCTCAGTTTGATTTTTTAAAAAATGAAAGTACAGTCACATTCAGGGCATCTTGCATGCCTGTCCCCACCTCAAAGGTTATTTTACTGACAGAGTGTCTGGGTTGCTTTGTTGGGCACTACCAGTCCTTCACTGAGATTAAGTCTTAAAATGTCATCCAGGAAACTCTACATGAGTGATGCGATTTCTACACCTTTACTAAATATAAGTCAAAGCCAGCTGGACATGGATTTTTATCTCTACAGACACCAACTCCTATAACATATACTTTAAAATACACTATATAGTAAAATTGGCAAGATACTTTCTCTTGCTTCTCAACTGCTTTCATCTTCAGCCCTCAGAAGTAAGTACTACTGATTTCAATAGGATTCACGGCCAAATAAAAGGAAACACCGCCATAGAGCACATTGCTGTCTAAGTTAAAACTATCTTACTGTATTCATTAAAAGTTCATCTTGCGCGAGTCTGCTTACCTCTTGAATTCCTTTGACCAGCTTTCCTTCCCTCCTTTTCCTGGATTACATAACAGGAGCGTAATATAGTACCCCCTCCCTTTCCCATAGCACTGCAAAGGTGGTCAGATGTGCTGGGGAGCAGATATATGTACTTCATGGGTTTCCTCACCTCACCTTTCACAACATAGGTGAGCTTTATTTTTTTGGGCAGAATGTATTTTTAAAACAGCTACTTTCATTTGCTTTTTAAAAAGCAGTGCATCAAATCCTTTTTTTTTTTCTCTTTTTTTTTTTACCAGGGACCATTTTGACCAGGGACCACACTCCAACATCAGTACCAAAAGGACTATGAATAAGTTTTTGGCCAACTTCAGATTTGGTTTGGTTATTTAGGATGCTGATCCAGAAAATGGCATTGGATAGACCACATCCGGTCTAGTTTCTGATACAAAACATATACCATTCAGTACTCGCCATCTGCTTGTCCACAGAAGACCATATTTAATGGTCAAGAGCTGGTGTGGTCTATCCAATGCAATTTTCTGAATTAGCACCCCAAATAACTCCAGAAACAGGCTTAAAAACAAAGACACCAAGGTGTCCCTGCTTCCAGGTGCCACATGGAATGGCTCCGCTCCGCTCAGGGGGAGGGAGGAGGAAGAGAAGCAGGAGAAGCAGTGGAGGCTTGTTGTTGCGCCTTTCATGGGTAGTCAGCCTCTCTCCTCCCAACATCCCCATTGCCTCAGCACTATAAGAGGGTTTTGCAAGACCAGTCACTCTCATTGCAATGGTGTAGTAATGGTGAGGCCGCAGACCATATTTTAGTTTTTGAGGACCACTGGTGGTTCACAGGCCACAGGTTGGTAACCACTGCTTTAAAGCAATTGCTACTCCATGAAGATAAGCTTTTTTGTTTGTTTTTATAGACTCATACTAAACTAGGAACTCCCTTCCAAAGATAGCTGTCACTCTGCACATAATTTTATGCTCCCCGGAAGTGCTGAAGAATTCTGACCAACATCTCTGGATCTACAAGGACCAGAGATTTCATTCTCTTTAAAATTTGAAGCCTGAGTTTCTAATGCCATGCCACAAATGATGATCATGGACCTTTTAGGTCATGGATTGTTCCAGTTATGGACATATTTTCATAGTCACAGCAAAAGCCTTAGAGTTCCCCTTGACTTCATATCCATGTTTGTATGTTATTTTGCTAGTTTGGCTTGTCCAGTTTCAGAAGAAGCTCACTTTTCAGGAGAATTATTTTCAGTCTCACCAAAGGAAGACAGGACAATATATTCTGCATGAAGGAACAGAAAATATATTCGTTTTCCTGGCAGCCCCTTGATTTTAACCTGGGGCTTGTTCCAGTGCTGTTGATGCTCAATAAAGGTCAAGCTAGAGTTGTTTGTACATTTGGAACTGGATCACCATTCCATTAATTCTGGCTTCTTAAGCGCCGGAACCCTTTAAACATTGGAAAGCCAAAAAGTGGATAGTCAAACATGATGGAGATCAGGGTGGCTTTCCAAATGTTCTTGGATTGCAATCCTCATCATTCTTCATGATTAGTTAGGCTTAAATGAGAGTTTCAACTCATTTTTTACACAATTTTACACTGTTTTCTCATTTTTTTTAAGTTTGCAAAGTGCTGAAGGTGATGTAGGAATACATATCCAGGGTGTTGCCATTGTCAGTTCTAGACAAAACACTTAAATCTTCCCATTAAAATTAATACTATTGTAAATAGAAAAGGCATATAGGGTGTGTCACACATCAAAGAAGGGCTATAATTGGAAGTCTGTTTTTGATAGGTTCTGGGATTCTGTTCTGAAAAAAGTGACTCACTCCCCAAAAACGTTCTCTCTAAATGTGTGTTTAGCCTCCACTTGAACACTTTGTCAGGAACTCTAATGGATTTTCTCCTCTGATTGGATTCTGTGCTTAGGATGTGAGAGCCATGCCCAGCAATTGTTTGCTCTGTATTTCATGTGGTGCATGGAATAGAGATAGTTCAAGTCACTCCTGTGCCTGTCCACCCGCTATGACTGTGAGAGAGGGAGGGATATTATCAGGTCCTGCTGTCTGTAGCTGCTGTTTCCTTCTATGGCAGCTTTGACAGATAGAGGTACAAGTGGCTCATTCCTTGCATTAAGGGGAAGATAAGTTCCTGCTTTATCACTGCTTCCTCTCAAATCTTCTCCTGTTGAAAGTAGGAGCTGATAGTGCCTCTCTTGATAGCTGGGCCTCTGAGGACAGATACGGGTGGAAGGGTGTCTGAAAGAATAAAGCTGTGTCAGGAATGAAAAACAAGTGATGATACCAATGAACAGAGTTTATTTTGTACCTTTCTTCTCAGGAAAGAGTTGCTGTTACCAGCATAAATAACACAGCTCAACAAAATATTTTTTTCTTGGTGACTTAGTTTTTAGACCTGTTCCTGGGGTTATTTGGGGTACTCATTCAGAAATTTGCATTGGATAGACCTCAGTCATATGTAGAAATAAGGTTTTTTTTTATCCTATTTTTTCCAGAATAAATATCCAGTTGAATCTAGAAATATTGAAATGTGAAAAGAACACTACAATCTTGGAAAAGAAAAATCAAAATCTGGGTTGCTGTGAGTTTTCCGGGCTGTATGGCCATGTTTTAGAAGCATTCTCTCCTGAAGTTTTTCCCATATATATGTCAGACATCCTCAGAGGTCTGTTGGAAACTAGGCAAGTGAAGTTTATATATCTATGGAAAGCCCAGGGTGGGAGAAAGAACTCCTGTCTGTTTGAGGCAAGTGTGAAATCTCACTTGCCTAGTTTCCTCACAACCTCTGAGGATGTCTGCCATAGATTTAGGCGAAACGTCAGGAGAGAATGCTTCTAGAACACAGCCATACAGCCCGGAAAACTCACAGCAACCCAGTGATTCCAGCCCTGAAATCTTTCGACAACACATAGAATCAAAATAATTCAAGAGAGCAATATCTTTATTGGTCAGTTAAAATGCACAAGCTACTTCATGTAAACTTACGAAGCTCAGCTGAATTATTGCAAAAGTTACAAAAAGATGTTATGCAAAAGATGTTCAAAAACATACAGAAGTATTCCATTGCAGTTTTTAATATCTGTGGAATGTTGAGGTGGCCTTCTTTTGTACAGGAATGCAGCCTTTGCAAGTGCTACCTGCTATTTCCTATCAGTGAAATAAAATAGAGGGTGTTTTGAGAGTCAAAAGCTGTTGAATGGGACTGGACTGTGACTTGCAGCCCAGGAAGCTGTTGTATTGATAAAAGTAAAATTCAACTTTGCTCAATGGGGAAATTGCAAAAAAAAAAAATTGTGATAATTATTTTTGAATCTATCCACTCTGAATTGGCTTCATCTTCTGTTAGAATATGGCTCCCAAGCCTGAGTTTGGCCCAAACCCCCAAAAGATTTTCCCCTCCCTATATTGGGAGTTGTTTGAATTGCCATTCCCCAAATCCTGGAGGTTCTAACACTTGCTGTTTCTCTGTCTTAGCATGATGGGACGCCCTACTGCCATAAACCCTGTTATGCAACGCTGTTTGGACCTAAAGGTATGTTTCCCTGTTTCCTAGAGAAACACTCCTGTATCATTCTGTCTCTCTTTGATCGTCTCATTCTGTGCACAGTTCTTTTCAAAGCCAGCCAGAGATACTTAGTTCTGCATTGATGTAATTCACCAATCATCTCCATTGGGCCACACCTTGTTTGGTTGTGACTGGAATGTCAGCTACTTTGGGTGGAACAAGCATTAGATGCAACCACATATAAGAATCATGGTGGGTGGGCATGATTTAGGCACAAAAGGGTGTGTTATTCGTTTGTACATTTCAGCACTCTTGGGGTGGGAACATAGCTCAGCAGCAAAGCTCCTTTTTGCACCCAGAAGGCTCCATTTTTAATCTCCAGAACCTCCAGGTTGGGCTAGGAAAGAATTCTGTCCAAAACTCTGGAAGGCCACTGCCAGTCAATGTTGACAATACTGTCCTGGAAGGATATAAGAAGATGCTTCTTTGTAAAGTATCTTGTTGCATTCTTATATTCTTTCTGCTCCAACAATTCCCCTAGCCAGCACCAGCACAGGATTCTAGATGTGTGTCTTTCTTGCAAAAACATGTATTTTTATATCTAGTTTTATTCTGGTGGACTAAGTAGTATCCTATGGCTCCTGGATCTTATTTGAACCCATAATTCTGTTTAATGCTTTGTTCTAGGTTGATATAATTTATTTGATAGGTTATGTTTAGCTTAATTTTAAATGTTAAGTTATAATTTGTTTTTATTTATTGGGTTATTATTTATTATTTTGCTATTATGTATACATTGGTTGTTGTATGCAGACATTGAATGTTTGCCTTTTTGTGATTGGAAGTTTTTATTTATTTTTTTATTATGAATTTTTAAAAAGAGTAAAGCAAAGTGTGTGTGTGTTTATGCACATTCAAGTCACATCTTGACTTACGGTAACCCCATGGTTTTGCCAGATCCTTCCTCTGAAACACAGCCTACAGAAAAGCAAGTGGTGAAATTAAGGGGCACGGTACCCGATCTCTGGCAAACAAAGGAATTCCTCCTTCCCATTTGTGTTCCCAGTTGGTTAGACAAGCCAAGTGGGAGGGAATCCCTAGAGAATTTGGCTTTGAAAAGGGTTGACCTCTAGTCTTTTCATAGGCCAGACTGAGATGGTTCCTGATCATTGTAAGAAACATTACTCTTACCTTACACTGTATCTCCCTCTGGTGGCACAGAGGGTTAAACCGCTGAGTTACTGAATCTGCTGACCAAAAGGTTGGGTGTTCGAATCCATGGAGCGGGGTGAGCTCCCGCTGTTAGCCCCAGCTTCTGCCAACCTAGCAGTTTGAAAACATGCAAGTGTGAGTAGATCAATAGGTACCACTATTATGATACCAAGCCCTCTGATCTCTCTTCCTTCCTTTTCAGGAGTGAACATTGGAGGGGCAGGATCTTACATCTATGATAAGCCCCAGACTGAAGGACAGTTGGTGTCAGGCCCTATTGAATATGTGTCCAAAGTGGAAGAGAAGAAAGTGAATGCTGCCCCAAAGGGCCCCAGCAAAGGTGTGTACTCGGAGATGTTGGAGGAGCAGCTTCTGAAGGACAATTGGAGCCTGACAACGTATCTTCTATATTTTTATGTTTTTTCTTTGGTACATCACAGGGCTTGTTTTATTATGTTATACTCTTAAACTGAGAAGATAATTGCATTGCATTATTTAGGATACTGGGCAAGAATGATAACCTTCCAACCCTTGTAGTTATGTGTTGCTTTCCTCCTTTTTTCTTTACTCTGTTTTTTTAGTCCCTTTGCCTACAGTTGGTTATGGATTGCTAATGAAGGGGACCATGCATCATATGATAGGACCTCTAGGAAATTGTAGGCAAAAGGTCTCAGAAATGGTGTATAAGAGTGTGGGATGAGGTCCTAGGATAAAAGACTACCCTGTTTTCCCACTGAGAGACCCCTACTTAATGTTTGTGCAGATATTGGAGGCTTCGGCCACAATTCCACATGGTGTGGATTTTATCTGTGAGTGTTTTGAAAGAAGTAGCCGTATTAGTATACAAAGAAGGAAGGGGAAGAAAAGGGAAAAAAAGAAATGTAGCAGCGCCTTTTTGACAATCTGGTTTTTATTTTAGCATGAATTTCTGTGGGTATAAACCCAGCTCTTCAGATGCAGTGCAGCATGGTAATAAATGCTCCAATATAAATAATATTTACACATTTGTGGATTGTTAATGGAATGATACCTAGAAAGATGCAAATCATGACTCTTGCTGTAAATTTTCAAAAGATTTCACAAGGTGACACAGGTCTTTCAGATCTTTACACTGGTCAGTCAGTGATGATGTGCAAAAGCAATAAATCTGCTTATCACAAGTCGGGTTCCCAGGGTTTAAAACTCTCTCTGAGAAGATTCCTTTTGTTATATGTGCAGCAGTGAAAACTCTTGTATTAATATAAGTAATGTCCCGTGAAGCCATTGTATTTGTTCATATGCCTGCTAATGGATTGAAATTTGTCAATACAATTCAGTTCAGTAACCTCTCTTTCTAGACTTGTAATTCAAGGACTACAACCTGTAAATCACTAACTGTGTGTACAGAAAGACCAAAATGTTTTGGAACTTATTTTTGAGTAGTGCTGTTCCTAATGTCAAATTAAGCCTCTTTCCTAAGACTGTTCTGTTTGTCCAATATAAAATATGGAGGGGCATTGCCAGCATAGAGTGACATATATCACATCGGAAGAAGAGCAAGTAAATGTATCTCTGATGTCGTGAATGATGTAATGGACCTCTCAATATAGGTTTTGGACACAGTTATCAACAAAATTTCTGGCAGAATCTTTATTACCATTCATGTTATACATCCTTCTGTAATTAGTTGTTTCATATTTGGAAGTTGTTGGTACACTAGTAAAGAACTGCCTCCCAGACCTGGTAAGAGAGATGCATTGCTCTCCAGAATTGGTTGTAGGTCACTGATGATGCATTTGTGTGGTCTTTGCTGGGACTGTAGGGTGTTCTGTCATCTGGTGTTTTTTTGGTTTGTCTTGTAGTAAATGGTTCCTGGATATTAATCTTCCCTGTCAATTTGTTTCCTCATGGTGTTGTCGAAGGCTTTAATGGGTGGAATCACTGGGTTGCATCTCTCAAATGTTATCTACAGAATAAAGAAACATTGGGTTGCTGTGAGTTTTCCAGGCTGTATGGCCATGTTCCAGAAGCATTCTCTCCTAATGTTTCACCCACATCCATGGCAGGCATCCTCAGAGGTTGTGGGGTTTATTGGAAACTGAGGATGCCTGCCACAGATGTGGGCAAAACGTCAGGAGAAAATGCTTCTGGAACATGGCCATACAGCCTGGACAACTCACAGCAACCCAATGTTTCTTTATTCTTTAGATAACATTTGAGAGATGTCTGTTGTAAAAGTGTATTTCTAAGTAGACATGGTTGTATTGGAGGACCTAGTGCAGACAGTAGACTTGATATGTGTTCTAGGAAAAAATATGTGTAGTAATCCATCGGTTTTCAATTGAGCATGGCGCTTAGAAAGCCATATTACAATTGCACAGTGGTATACAGAAAGTGAATTCGTTGTGTAGATTACTCCAGGATTAAGTAAGATGAACGTTGTTGAAACTCCGGTGGAACTTCTCAAGTGGGTATGCTTAAATGGAGCTTCTCATATTTCCGCTTCCAATTAAGCTTCTCAGTGCCTCTGCATCCCCCCATTGAGATATTAATAGCTTGGGGACATCGGGGAAGTTTCCAGCTGCAGGAAAAAAAGTAGATGTCACCCTCCTGAATTCCAGAGCACTCCAGATGGTTGGCATCTGTTGTTTTCTCTCGTCTGGGAAGCTGCCCAAGTAGTTCTGTTCCTCTTCCAGTCACCAAATGGCCATCTCCTGCCCTCCCCCCTGGGGTCTTAGGGAAATTATCATAGAATCCTGAGTTGGAAGAGACTATAAAGTCCTTGTAGTCTAACCTCTGCCATGAAGACCACATTGTAAAAATACATGTTTCCCTCTCTGTATTTCAGCCTCCAGTATTACAACTTTCACAGGGGAACCCAATGTCTGCCCACGCTGCTCTAAGAAAGTCTATTTCGGTGAGTATTGTATATAGGGTTCTTTCTTGCCCCGTGTCTGGCCCACCTATTCCTCACTGGTTCAGTGAAATCTTACTGCCTAGAGAAGTGAATGCCTCCTGTTGGTCTACTGACTTCTAAAGTTTTTTGGAAATGTTTCTGATGTTGGGGATGTGATTGATAACATCACAGTTTGCTGTTCATTGCCCCTGTCTTGGTGACTGAAAGTCCGCTATGATAGTAGCTCCATTGTATTGACGTTTCGTGTGAGAGAATACTCTCTTGATTACTCTGACTGCTATGTTGCTTACTGGACCATAGGCTTCTCATCTTGACAAGGCCCTGTGACAAAGACTGTTGGGTGGAGGCAGAATTTGAGGGAATGTAGCATCAGTTGCCGAATTACTGCTGCAACCACTGGCTGCTGTTTTTTACCACACCTGCCCCCTTCACGTGCTATTTGAGGTTCAGAAGAGGCCTTTTAAAAGAACCTTTAGGGTCACCTTTTGTAAAAAAAAAAAAAAAGTCACCACTACCTAAAATAATCCCAAGTACAACAAATGTAGAACTAAAGCTTCCCAATCAAGAAGCAGGGCTGCAAGGCTACTGTAGAGTTGTGACCCTCTAAAGTTTCCAGGGTCACAACTCCACCCTGAGTCGCCTCCGGGCTGAGAAAGGCGGTATATAAATGCAGTAAATAAATCAATAATGCAGCCCCAGCCTCCAGCAGTTCTCCTGCTGCTGCTGCTGCTAACAACAACAACAACAACCACCACTTTATTTTTATACCTGCCACCATCTTCCTGAAGGGACTCGGGGTGGCCTACAAGGGGACAAGCCCGAAAATATAGATTAAAACACACACAATAAAATAAAATGAAACAAAATAAAATCAACAACAAACATCAGAAAAACATTAAAATCACAAAATACTTTTAAAAAAAAGAATAATGGCTGAAAGATTAAGCTACCGATTTTTCAAAATATTGTCTTTGCAAACCTCTTTTTTCTGTTCTAGCTGAGAAGGTGACTTCACTGGGCAAGGACTGGCACCGTCCCTGCCTACGTTGTGAACGCTGTGGGAAGACACTAACCCCTGGAGGCCATGCTGAGGTAGGACGCCATAGCCTTGGGTGCAAGTGCTATCTGGGTATCTCCATGATTGTTTTAACGATGCCTTTGTCAGTAAAAATAGATGAATCAAGATCAAAAGTGGGAAGAGGTATTTTCAAATTTTAATGAGGGGATTATTTCAGGACATCTTTTCCCCATTTTTGTAAGGGAACATTAATACTGACATATCTTGCTATGCAGCTGAAGTGGGCAAAGTGTGCTCCTGCTTTACTCAGCAGTGGCTATACTGTTTAGAACTAATTGGAGATATATATATATATATATATATATATATATATATATATATGGAAGGTTGCTTTTTTTCTACAATATGTGCACAGTTAACAGTATCAAAATAATTACAAACATATTATTTGAAGTCAAGCTTTTAGCAAAGCACTGAAGGATATCTGCAAATGCTATCAGAACTTGAGAAGATGCCTTGCAAGGTAAAGACTCCCTTATTAGAGGCTTAAATTTCAGCAGAAATGCACTGTTTGATTCCGGGAACCTTGGTTTTGGGTAGCTTCACATTCCACTCTGATGTCTACAGTGCATGGAAAGTATAACTTATGAACTACATGTTGCCCTTGGAGAAGCACTGGAAACCACATTTCAGGATATGAGAAATGTAGAACTTTCCTTGTGAGCTTACATTAAGAAAGAAATATTTGCTACATAAAACTTAGAAGCAATTAGACATCAGCACAGAGGAGATTCAACTCTATCTGCCTGTTACTTTGTAATCCCGTTATTCCAACTTCTCTAGGTATTTGAAACTGAACCTTTCTTAGTAGAAAGAATTCTCACTGCTGTTTTTCCCACCATGGATTTGTTGGCTTTGGCATTATTCGCTTTTTTTTTTGCTACTGCTCTGGAAAGTAAACAAGGCACATTTTCCTGTGTCCATTTGGGAATTGAGTTCCAAAGGAGAACACAAAGTGCCCCCTAGTGCCTAAGAAGGAATTCACATGTAGCGCCTATATATCCTTTTTCTGAGGGTTCAGGATTCAAAATACAATATATTATCTCTACAAAATGGTTAAATTAACATGTGCCTGCCAGTAGTGGACTGTCTGGGGTGTCTCTAATATTTAAGGTCCCCCCTTTAATATTAGAGAATATGTTAAAAATGTCCTTTAAATAGCTTGACAATATAAGACAGTCCAATATAGTTAAAATTATAGTAAAATTTATGCTGTTTTAGTGTTATCATTTTAATGATAATTTATATTTAAAATACAATAAATATCTCAGAAGAAACAATTCTCATTCGGTTTATGTGAGGCTGACATATATGTCCTTTGCCTTCTGGCAACCAATACTTTTACACCCAGGCAGCCCCTGGTTCCTGCAAAGATTGAGGTGGAGGTAGTACATAAGTTGCCGGGAAATAATGGAACTCTTAAAAATAAAGATCTGATAAGTTTCTAACAAGTTGCAGCCAAAGTATTGATTGCCAAAGAATGAAAGGGAGGGAGGGATTTCTCACTATATAAGTGACAGAACAAGCTATGGCAGTTAGCATTTATGGCAGTGGTTCTCAGCCTGTGGGTCCCCAGATGTTTAGGCCTCCAACTCCCAGAAATCCTAACAGCTGGTAAACTGGCTGGGATTTCTGAGGACCCACAGGTTGGGAACCACTGATTTAGGGAGACGTTGGCCACACAAGTCAAAATGTAAGGACTAGCCAGTTTACAGATAATTCATTTAATTAAATCTGGTGGCCTGTTATTGCATATTCCAACTGTAATAACATTATCTACCGGCCCTCTGTAACTCATAGTAACCTTTTGAACAATCTGTTATCCTAAGCATTTATTTGATTCAGCATTCACAATCGGTTTTTTGGTATTTCTGTTTTGTTCCTCTTCTTTATTTATTTGTTGTGTTTCTATGATTATTTTTTATTCAAAATAATATGATAATATGGAAATGATTTAGGAAGAGGTTATTTTTGATGCAGTATATTATTTCTCTGGAGAGACAGCGTAGTGGTTTAAGCACTGGACTGTGATTCTGGAGACTTCCTTGTAGCCTCCGAGGAAGGCAAAATTAAATCTTCTCTGAACAAATCTTGCCATGGAAACACCATAAGAGGGTTGCCTTGGGGTCCCCATAAGTCAGAAATGACTTGAAGTGACATATTATCTCTGTTTCCATTTATAGCTCTGGCCTATGGGCCCAGGGTTTGCAGAATCCTTGTATGCCAGACTTTGTCCCTGGGACAGCCATGACAGAAGCAGCCCTGAGTTGTGGCACTATATTAGTCTTGTGCACACCTATTCTCAAGTGCAGGGTGGGTTTTCAGCAAGAAGGAAATTTCGTTGCAATGAAATCAGGATGTATAGTTACTATATCAATTTTAATGTTTTATACTGTTTTTATTGATAGCATTGAATTGTTGCCAACACTGTGAACCACCCTGAGTCCCCTTTGGGGTTGAGAATGGGTATATAAATACTGCAAATAATAATAACAATAATAACAATAGTATTCATGCAACCAGAAAGCTTAGCCTGGTGGCAAGCATATGTTGAGGGCAAGAGAGCCTGCTAGGTAGTGGGTTGCTCACTGCTAGGAAGCTCCCTTGAGGCAGAGAGTCTGATCCTAAATATTCTGTTCCTATTTTTCTTGTCTCCAGCATGATGGCCAGCCTTACTGCCACAAACCATGTTACGGGATCCTGTTTGGACCAAAGGGTAAGTTTAACATGGGAGAAGCAAAGCTGCTTCAGCCTAGAAGTGATGGTGGAAAGAGTTCTCAGTGGATTGGAAGGCTTGCTCCTCCAATGCCACGGAGAACATGACTACACAGTGGGAATGAAACTGGGATGACCACTCTGCCATTTATATAACAAATAGGGTCTTGCTGTGCAATGATGCAATATAAAGTTCAGGATTCCAGCCAGCCATGTTCTTTTCCAAGGAAATCAGTTCCATTCTTGCTTCTCCATTTACCTTCAATGATGGATGGAAGGTTGATAACATGACAGTCTTTACTGTTGCTTGCCCCTTTCTTGCTGATGACGGAAAGTCAGCTATGATAGTAACTCTGTTGCATTGGTGTTACATGCGAGAGAATACTCTCTTGATTCCTCTGACCACTATGTTGCTTACCTAGATCATAGGCAGATACATTTCTTCTCATATTAGCAAGGCCCTACGACAATGACTGGCAGGCAGAGGCCGAATTTGAGGGAATGTAAAACAACTTCACGAAGAGTCGGAAATGAGTGAACGAATGAACAACAAAACATTTCTCTATTCATGTAGCATCCGTTGCTGAATTGGTGCTGCAACCACTGCTGCTTTTTGGCTTTTCTGCTTCTAAGTAGTTCTCTAAGTTCACCTGATAACAACAGTAAATATCCACAGATTGTCAGGAGTAATATTTTATGTATGCGTATACATTGTTAGAGGAACTTATAGAGAAAATAAATAGTGACAGTCAGTGACTTTTTGCAAAACATCTGGTATTCCTGCAGTTTCTCTTACTCCCCATTCATCCCAGATAGTGTCATTTTGGCCACACAGATTCATGCTCAGAGAATGATTGCTATTCTGCACAGATTAAAAACAAAACTTATCAAATTTCCCACACCCTTTAACCTGCTCCTCCTCTTTCCTTTTGCCCTGGCCCTTCCTCCATTTATGCTTTTGTATTTTTTTCCCTCAGGAGTCAACACTGGTGCGGTTGGAAGTTACATCTACGATAAAGACACCGAGGCAAAAGATCAACCTTGAGAGCTTTTTTCTGCCAGCTGCTCCAGCTGCTCAGCCCACTTGCACTGCATTCTCTTGACTAACCTTCTTGTGTGTTTAGATATAGTGACGCCACATGCTGGCTCGGCCCTCTAGGAGCAGTTGATGAGGTAGCTGCACGTTTTGCTGTTTCCTCGCTGGATAGGTTGGCATTTGGTTCTTCCTCTGTTTTATAATTGCAACAAAAGCAGACCTAGCTGCTTCTCTCTCACTGCATCCCCTGGCAAACCCATCCCTTCAGCTTAGTGTGCTCTGAGCTGCCACGGGTTACACAACTCAATCCCATTACCCAGTGTTCCCAGGAAAGTACATATTCAGCAGTGGCTCTGGCTGCATTTATATATATAATCAGCTATTGGATATTTAATGGTTGGATACCTGGAGAGATTGTCCACAAGCTGAGTGCAAAAATGTGTTGTGATGAGCTAGAAGGGAGGGCAAGTCTGCAGAGGCCTTTGGTGTCCTGATACCCAAGGACACCTAGCTGTGGCCTTACTGTTAGGCAGTATTGCTATACAGCCCTTATACTTAGTCTCCCTAGCAGCAGGCTCTCTCCAGCATGTTTGGCACAGCTAAATGCTTTTGTTTGAAAATCTGTATTGGTGTGGAATCTGTGAGAAATTATTAGCCCTGCTAATATTATTCTAGGAAAAAGTTATTACTGTAACTTGAGTGAGGAGGTAAGGGCTCCTTGTGTGAAACCTGTAGCTTTCCAATACCTATTAATGCAAGATCTGTGGATGTGGCTCCCTAGTGTCTGTATAGGAAACCTTGGCCTTTCTTGTCACAATTAAGTAGCCTGAATCCTAAAAGGGGAGTGGTAGAGACGTGTTGGTAAATGTGTGTGTTGTGTGTATACATGTGGTTATTGGAGAGTAAGTAGCTCTGTCTGCCTACAAATGGACTAGTTTCAGGGTTTGTTTCCCTGTGTGTTTCACATGTATTTATAACCAGATAGTCAATTGCTTTTTCCTTTGGGGAATGCCGTGCCCTTCCAGTCACCCTGGAATATTTACATGGGAGCAAGAGGCACAGTTAGTAATTACTGGGGGTCTGGAGTGGAGACAATGTTAATGAAACAACTTTCCAAAAGCTTGCACTATCCAAATTACAAACCAGCTTCTACAACCAAGAATGCCTCTTCCAACTTACTGTTTTCAGTTAATAAAAGTATTTCATAAACTGTTTTGTGGTGTGTGAGATTGGTAGACAAATTCTGTTAATCTACAAAAAGTGTGTATTACCCAGAATAGTGAATAGTTACTTTCCTGTTTTGGTACTACTTTGTGTAGTTCTTCACTCCACATTTCCATCTAGACATTAGTGATACACAAGCCTGCTTCACTCCATCTTACTGCTTACTGTGCTCACTACACAGTATCTCTTACATATATCCGCCTAAGACACAAAGAGAAGAGACTCCAGCACTGCAATCCTGTGCTTCCAACTAGAAACAAACAACTCATGTTGGCTTTCTGAATGTCTACAAAATTGGTGTCATATATGATTGCTGTCCAGCTGAATTGAGAAGCAATTATAACAGTGGTTCCCAATCTTTGGGCTCCGGGTGTTTTGGATTTCAGCTCCCATCATTCCTAACAGCAGTGGCTGGGACTTCTGGTTGTTGAAGTCCAAAACACTTGGAGCCCAAAGGTTGGGAACCACTGAGTTATAGTAAAGGTCATTCAAAATATTTTGCTTTTTTATCCTGTTTTTATATTTCCATATCAATGTAAGATTTGAGCAAGGGAGATTAGACTGAGGACATGGCATAGGAGGAAGAAAAATCAAATACCCCACCCCCCAGTGCTGTGACCTCAGTGAGCAACCCAAAATTTACGATTCTGATGCAACACAATTGGTGCTGACAAAATTACCATCTGTCAGCTGCAGAAGGCCACCCTACTCGGATCTGCACGCATTATTTGCTGATACATCACACAGTCCTAGACACTTGGAAAGTGTCCCACGTGTGATCCAATACAATAGCCAGTAGAGTGATCTTGTTTGCTGTCTACTAATCTTGTTGTGTTTCAAATAATAATGGTAATTATTATTATTAATATCCCACTTTCCCTCTTAAAAGAGTCTCAAAGTGGCTAACAATGTTTAAGAATGTACAATTTAAATCTGAAGACATAGTAAAATAGAAGTAAACATAGGAGCATTAAAAAGAAATAGTTAAAACCCATTTAAAGATGGTAATTTAAAATTTATTAAAATACCAATCAGTATAGCATGGGTCATTGGTCGGCAGAATTGAAGAACTCTGCCCCCAACCCACTTGAAGTCATTCTCCCTTCGTAAAGTCTAATCCTACAAGGGTTCTTCAACAAGCTTGCAGTTGAAGGTGGGAAAGGGCTAGTCTTTCCCATGCAGTGTTTCTAATGTGCTCAATCCACTGCCAGCTGTTGGCCCAACTGTGGGGTCTGAGCACTGAAGAGCTGCCAGACAGCTGGCTGATGCTACACAGTATACTAGAAGCCTGACAGTTGCTTCTAGTATACTGTGGCCTCCACCATAGTAGGACCCTGTGACATATGCACTCAGTTCAATCATAGTCAGTGCTGTGAAGCAAAGATCATTATAGCTGGAGCATTTTGCAGCATCTAAGTCTTCTCCTGAGACAACTTGGCCTTGTTTGAGAAGAAGGCATTGCAAGACCAAAGGCAAAAACTAGGAGAGCTGAAGACCTCACAAGAAAGGTGAACATATTCCAACAGCTGTTATGACCTTATTAGTTTTCAAGGAGAGTCTATTTCATGAGGTGTTGGACCTTCTAAGAAAGAGTGTTCTGCTGCTGAACACATCTTAATGTCAGCATGAGTCAACCAGTCTCTCTTTCTAAACTATCCCAGCTCCTTTATTTGGAGAAAAGGTGAGTAAATTTGGACCTGATCTGCCTCAACCAATGTTTTTATTTGTTGAGGGTTGAGAATGGAAATGATATTGCCAAGGAGGCTCTTCATACAGGATGTTGCACAGTGGTCATAGCTCTTTTTAAATAGTGGCTGGGTAAACATCTGTTGAGAGTGCTTGGATTTTATATTTCTCTATGGCAGTGGGTTGGACAGTGGTCTCTTCCAATTCTATTATTCTAGATCACTCTTTGCCCTTTCCTTGATTCTTTTACAGCTATTTTTCCCCAGAAGATTATGTCAGAGTAGGTATCAGTGATTCCAATATTATCACAAAAGACCTTGGTTTGGGAATATAAAGCAAAAACTATCATCTTTTGATTGAGAAATCAAGAAGACACCTAGTTTCTGCTTTCTATTCCAAATGGGCCATCTTGGGATACTACACAGTACATATATCAGATGATGTAAACTGGACCAGTATACATTTCCCGATGCCAACTTCAAATGTAGGCTCTTATAGCACATGGCCTTTCTTAGCCATTTGTTTAATTGCCTTTCCTTGTAACACTTAGCACATTGAATGTTGATTCCTCCTCACCAAAACCAGAAATAGAAACACAGTCTTCTTGTGTGCTTTGAAATGGTTTCCAACCTATGGCTGCCCTAACATGAACCTACCCAGGGTCCTACTTAGGCACAATTGTGACACTATTGCCACAAATCGGAACTTACTGCATTTAGTAAGGAAGAGGTATTTTCCCAGAATATTATATCAGAGTAGATATGGATAATTCCAATACTGGTACAAGAGACCCTGGTTTTGAAATATAATGGACAGACTTTCTAAGAATGTTACAAGGATGACTACAAGGCAGGAAAAAGGTACTTTGGTGAGTGATTGTTGATCAACTCTGGGCTCTCTGGAGAGGCTATGAAATGGCAGAAAGATCCCACATGTGCACATCCACCCAAGTTGAGAATTAACATATGGATATAATAAAAAATATATAAAAAATAAATCTTTTTCTGTAGTGCACAAAATATTAAAATACAATATCCCCCATACCCCAGAATGCCAACTGCAATCACTCTGAGGTACTAGAGAAACTAAATACCGTGAAGACTTCCTTCCTTGTCTTTGCAGGAATCTAAGAGGACACAGCTGGACCCAGAGATGCTCAAATGCTCTGAGGACTCATAATTTTTCAGCTGAATATTTTCTGACAATCAGCTACTGTTTTCTGAAGTAAAACATTTTATTTATAATGCTCAGGCTGATATTTGTGGTCATTAATAACAACTGTTTTGTGCCTGACAATGGCTCCACTTAAAGTTTTTTTTTAATGGGGTGAGGGTTCAGGGTTGTGCCATCTTCTCATGTCAAAGAAGGTTGGATTAACATCCTGCAGGAAGAGCTATTTCCTTTGGTAATGTAACTCTATCAAAGATATAATTCATGACTCAATTGTTAGCATCTGATATATCAGCATAAAACAATATACATATTTGTCATACATTATTTTTAATATGCAGACAAAATCAAATATGGCATTGTATTAGCCAGTGTCACTTACAATGTGACAATGTTCAAAACAGGTGCTAGATAATTATGAAGAGGCTTTTTATAAGATCTTGCAGATGTTCTTATTTGGTTTTATTTGAATGGCACCATGACATAGAGTGCTGTATTTCTTTAACATATGCAATTATTTATTAGGTTATTTTATTTTTTGGTTTTGTGTTGTGTTTTTGTGTTATATTGTATTTACTGTATTAATGGGCGTGGCCTCATGTAAGCCACCCTGAGTCCGCTTGGAGAGATGGTGGCAGGGTATAAATATATTGTTTGTTTGTTTGTTTGTTTGTTTGTTTGTTTGTTTCGTATACTTCTACCCCGCCCTTCTCAACCCCCGAGGGGGGACTCAGGGCGGCTTACAAAAAGGCACATCTTGGTGCCCACACAAATACAATAACATATAAAAACAGCAATTAAATGGTCAACAATTAAAACAACAATATATCTCACAATCGATAGCCAATCTCAGACACAGCGTTCGCCAACTCAGAGTCCATATTTCGTTCCACATTGTCCATTCCTATCCGTCGTCACAGTCCTTTATTCATCTGCCAGATTGCCCAAACGCCTGGTCCCACATCCATGTTTTTAATTTCTTTCTGAAGGAAAGGAGGGATGTTGCTGATCTAATTTCCCTGGGGAGTGAATTCCATAGGTGAGGAGCCACCACTGAGAAGGCCCTGCTCCTCGTCCCCGCCAATCTCACTTGTGACAGAGGCGGGGCCAAGAGCATCCAATGTCTTTCTTTCTTCATGGCTACCAGCCCCACAGACTTCTCTCCTGCTGCCACCAGCTATGGCAGGGTAGTTATATCAGCATTGGATACCAGCTATTGTGTGTTTCAAAAGCAGGTCTTGGGATATTATTTTTAAAATCTATTGAATTATTTTGTATAATGACACATGAGAAATACATTTGTTATTCATTCTTGGTTACTTGTGCTCATGGGAAGAATAATAATAATAATAATAATAATAATAATAATAATAATAATAATAACAACAACTTATTTTTATACCCCTCTTCCATCTCCCTGAAGGGACTCGCCTATTGCTACCCATTGTTTCACCAGCACAGTCCATTGTCCTCACCAGGCTGGGAACATTACCATTGTTATAATCCATTACTTTAAGACCACCTACATTATTTCCTTCACACACCCCATGAGAGGTAGAACCAGGAGTGGACACAAAACTTAAAACTGAGCAGTGACAATTTATGAAATTTCCCTCAAAACCTGGAGATCACTCGGCAACAATGACAGACAGTGCATCTGAATCAACCAGCTTGCAGATCCTAGCCTGCCACATTCTGAACCAATCAACACTCAGGACAGTAGTAGTCCTGTTTCAAACTGCTATCAAAATGCTATAAATATTTCAACAAGTTTGCATTGAGGCATGTCAATTATTTGGACGGCTATCTATGCTGCACTGAGAATAAAGGTTCTGATTTTGCCTTCATCCCGTCAGTGTCTTATCTAGTCCTTTGAAAGCTTGACACTCTGGTCCGCAAATCCACAGTTTTAGTGGAGCTGAAATCACATGACAGTGTGATACATTTATATCTCATGAGTTAGGATCTTGACCTAAGAAGAAACACCCACAGCAGTGCCACTCCATAATTATTGCTGCTCTTTTCCCCTATGCTTTTACCCGACATAGCTGCCAGATCTTTTTCTTTCCTTCCTCCCTCTTCCTGTCACCTCTGGCCACCCAGCCTCTGCTGAAAAACCTCCAGGAAAGAAGACTCCACCACACTTTCTTTCACATAGCCTAAGGCATTTGGAGTCTGTCTCTGAGGAGCGGCCCTTGATGACCTCCCAGAAACAAGAGTTTGAGTCTCAGCCAGCTCTGCATAAGGCAGTTGTCGACTGGTTTGTGAAAATAATACACTGACTGCATCACATCGCAAACGGTCTGACAGCACGGCCAGAATCCTGTTGGACAGTTAAAAATGTGTGACTGTTTTGTTATCATGATCCCTATGTATCCCCTATTTCAGTTGACATGTAAGGACTGTTGAAATCCCCCAATGCACAATTACTGCATAGCAGCTGCTGAGACCAACAGGAGTCTGTTCCCCTGTCATTCATGAACCATTTATCTCATAGTCTCATTCCCCACTGCTCAAGCAATGTCCAGCACAAGAGGGAATTGCAATGGGGGTTCAGCCTCTCTCATCACAGATTGCCCATGGAAAGGGTTGAAAACATCAGTTAGCTGCTTCCTGAGTGAAAGGGGAATAGGTCACAACCAACTGTAGTGGCTACTGTCTGGTACTTAGCGATTGGGGGACCTTCAGGTCCCTACATATCCCCCAAATCTGGGAGGATCACATGTAGCACTGTAACTATGAAACTTAAGCAGTTGTAACCCTCTGGCTCATTTCTCCTTGTGATGACAAGGCAAGATGCAGAGTAGAGAGGAAAGAAGGGAGGCGGAGGCAGCAGAGGTGAGCAGCGGGAAGAAGAAGCAAAGAAGACAAGCAAATGAGCAGCAGATTGGGAGGGACATCGATCGTAGCCCTCATCCTCCATTGTGTAGTAAAGGTAAAAGTTGTCCCCTGACATTAAGTCCAGTCATGTCTGATTCTGAGGTGTGGTGCTCATTTCCATTTCTAGGCCGACGAGCCTGCATCGTCCACAGACACCTCCAAGGTCATGTGGCCGGCATGACTGCATGGAGCACCGTTACCTTCCCACCAGAGCGGTACCTATTGATCTACTCACATTTGCATGTTTTCAAACTGCTAGGTTGGCAGAAGCTAGGGCTGACAGCGGAAGCTCACATCGCTCCCCGGAATCAAACCTGTGACCTTTCAATCAACAAGCTCAGCAGCTCAGCGCTTTAACCCACTGCGCCACCGATATATTTTTCAGATACTTTGCGTAATGTATCTGAAAAATCAACATTACAAGAAAATGTCTAGTTTTCTTTCAACAATTATTTGTAATAAAACATTCAATGTAGCTAGCAGTCATTTGTTGTAAAAGCAACTTGCAGTTGTAGTATGTCACAGGAAAGGTTGTGACTTGGAACGCACTGCTGCCAAGCCCTAGTGCAAAATGCCTCCTGCACATGAAAGCTTCATGTGTGGTTTTATTATTTATTTATTTATTTATTTATTACTGTGCTTATATACCGCCGTTTCTCAGCCTAAATCGGCGACTCAACGCGGTTTTAAGATTGCATGCCACAGTGTGGTAGGAGGACTATGTAAATGACCTAAGCATTCACACAGGCCAGATGCCATCTGTCTCCCTGCATTAACACGAACCAACTTCTGTCCTAATTTCATTCTCTTGCATGTGGTTGGGACTCTCTTCAATGACATGTGGGGTGGGGGGCTGATCACTGAACTGCACACTTGCATATAGAGATCAAAATCATTGTGCGGCACAAAGGTACATCCAGAAGAAGAGTAATTCATGTTCTGCTCCAGACTAAAATAGTTTGGCATCTTTCTGCAAGGGAAAGGAGTTAATCCTTTATCTGAAAATGAGTTAGACGGTGAGCTTCCATTACAAAACGCTGAAAATATACCCAATGGGTCTGGCAGGGTGTAGGTGGTTTTAAAAAGGCGGTGAAATGTCAGGCATTCATTGGCAAAATAACAGGCACAAAAGGTCGTTTTATTCCAACCACTGAGTTAGGTACTGAATAGCAAAGAAATTCCTCCAGCCACAGCCGATTTCTCAGACACTGCAAGACCTCCCCACCGCCTCTTACCACCTCTTACATGTTTGCTTCCATTGGGTCTCCATGGGAACTGAAACCCATGGCATTTGGATACGACATGGAAATAATTGTTTTTGTCTGCATTTTCTTCCCATCTCTAGGGAAGTGATGTCACCCTATTCCCCAGCCCAGGGAATGGTCTCTTGGGGAGAATACAACAGAGGATGCCAAACTGAAAGGAAGCATTATTTCAGTATTTCTCAGGATAGCTTAGATAAAAAATAACCACATAATAACATTTTATAGGCAGCAAAAAATAGCATAACTGTCAATGTTTCAGCAAGGACTAAAACAGGAGCAAGAATATTTTAAAAGCTGGCAAGTTCAGCAAAAGGGACATTGCCAAGAAGATATCTGATTTGGTGCCTGGAAAACCACTCCTATTTGAATGTCCCAGAAGCCATGGGCTGCAAACATTTATGGAGGTTCCTCTCTGAGGTTACTCCCTGCCTAAGCGCAGAAGTCAAGTGGGGCAGGGGCTGAAGAAGAGCCTTAGCAAATGGCCTTAACATTCTGTGGATTCATGGAATCAGTCAAAAGGAGTTCATGGGCTATTGAGTCCAACCCCTACTCAATGCAGGGTCTCCAGCAAAAGCATGTAGCTGTCCAGTCTCAGCTTGAAGATATCCAAAGAAGAAACTCCACTTTCTCTAGACAGTTAGGTTCATCGCTAAACAACTGTGTCTGAAAGTCCCTTCTGATGTTGAATAGAAATCTGCCTTCCCATAACTTCAAATCATTAGGATGGTCCTACACCTCGGGAAGCCAAGAACAAGTCTACACTCTCTTCTCCATGATAGACCTTGAGGTTTTTAAACAATGCAGACATGTCATCCCTCAGTTTTCTCTTCAACTGGCTAAACACGCCCAGTTCTTTCAATCTTTGCTCATATGTTTTCTTCCTCGTATCTCTTATTATTGTCCTTCTCTGGACCCACTCCAACTTTTCTCTATCCTTTTTCAAACAAAGCACCCAGAACTGAACACAACATCCCATTTATTTATCATATCAGAAGTAAATCAAGAGTACAGTTGTAATGTTTTTTTTAAAAAAAAACACACACAAAGTTTAAAACTTGGCATTATATTAAATGTCCTTTGACCAGTAGCAGTAGTAGGAACCCCCGGTGGCACAGTGGGTTAAACCTCTGTGTCGGCAGGACTGAAGACCGACAGGTCGCAGGTTCGAATCCGGGGAGAGGCGGATGAGCTCCCTCTATCAGCTCCAGCTCCTCATGCGGGGACAAGAGAGAAGCCTCCCACAAGGATGATAAAAACATCAAATCATCCGGGCGTCCCCTGAGCAACGTCCTTGCAGACGGCCAATTCTCTCACACCAGAAGTGATTTGCAGTTTCTGAAGTCGCTCCTGACATGACCAATAAAAATAGTAGCTGGCTACTTGGAGGGCTTCTGGTGTTACTATAAGGACGTCCTCCATTGTGCATGTGTAGGGCTCAGGCTGAATTTTAATACGTAGTCTGTGGTTTGCTCTTCTCCACACTCGCATGTTGTGGACTCCACTTTGTGGCCCCATTTCTTAAGGTTGGCTCTGCATCTTGCGATCCCAGAGCACAGTCTGTTCAGCACCTTCCCCAGGCTTCTGTGCGCCCAGGAGGGAGTCTCTCATTCAGTATCAGCCATAGCTTGAGGTTCCGGGTTTTAGCCTGCCACTTTTGGACTCTCCCTTGCTGAGGTGTTCCTGCAAGTGTCTCTGTAGATCTCAGAAAACTATTTCTTGATTTAAGGTGTTGGTGTGCTGGCTGCTATCCGAACAGAGGATAACCAGGGATGTCACTGCCTTGGTCCTTTCATTATTGGCTGCTACTTACCTATGGATGTCAAATGGTGCAATACCGGCTAAACGGTATAATTTCTCCAGCGGTGTAGGGAGTAGACATCCTGTGATAATGCGGCATGTCTCATTAAGAGCCACATCCAGTTTTAGCGTGGTGAGATGTGTTCCTCACTGGGCATGCGTGCTCAGCAGCAGAGTAGCAAAGCACAAGGGCTTCACTGTGTCTGGTTGTGATCCCCAGGTTGTGCCAGTCAGCTTTCGTATGATATTGTTTCTAGCACCCACTTTTTGATTGATATTCAAGCAGTCTAGCCTCATCCCAGATGAGGAAAGACTAGCACAGAATAAATGGGCACTATTACTTCTGTTGACTTGGAAACTATATTTCTATTCTCACTACCATCCTCACTACCTCTGAGGATGCTTGCCATAGATGCAGGCGAAACGTCAGGAGAGAATGCCTCTAGACCATGGCCATATAGCCCGAAAAAACCTACAACAACCCAGTGATTCCGGCCATGAAAGCCTTCGACAATATATTTCTATTCATGCCGGGTAAAATATTATTTCTTGTCTTTGCTGCAGCATCAGACTGCTGGCTCATGTTCAGCAGTTGCTCTCAGAACTGGACCATGTCATGTAAAGTTGTGCTGATGTCCCATATGAATGAGCCCAGCAGTGTTTCAGGGCATCATGGGGCATTATAATAGTCATCTGGATGCTACAAGTCTATTTTGGTCTGGGAGAAGCCTTCAGTTGTTAACATTAGAAGTGAAGGATTGCAAGATCAGGAAAATCTAAGGACCTGACCGCTGGCATCACTAGGGGTGTAATGTATGTGTGTGAACTTCACCAGGTGGCACCATCAGAGGGGAGTGACATCAAAATGACAACTTACAGAAAAAAGTTTAGTCTTTCAGCCGAAATTTATTTTTAAATCAAATGTCCCTGTGGATCTACAAAAACATTTTAATAGGTTCAGCTTACATGTCCTGCATCAATATACCCAGAAGGGAAAAAACTCTATCCTGCACTTATTTTTTGAACCTTCTAATGCTCACACACTCATCAAATCTGACATTATCCAGTTACAATGATGCTTTGAATCATGTGATTTCATCTGTAAATGTTACACACACACACTGTTGTATTTGTGCTGCTGCTGGGTTTCTTCTAGTGACTTGTTCTACCAAATTTATGAGTAACATGAGGTGCCAAACCTGATTCCATGAGACAACGCCTTGCGATATCACAAGAGGCCTCCTGTCATTATGGCATTAAGCAGGAGATACGAAGCATGAAGTACAGTTACACATAACATTTCATCCAAATAAAAAATCACGTGCAAAACTTTGTACACATTAATCAAGGCACAACTCTTTGCTTAACATTTCTATATTCGCTCTGAGGACTGCAGAAGAGGGGCCGAAGACTGGGGAAACTGCTTTTTATATATCACATGCCAAATGTGGACTTTGTGTAGAGTTTGTGTGTGTGTGTGGTTTGGAACAAGGATAAAATACTGTTATGATTGAGAATAGAGTATCTATGTAAGAATAAGTAAGGGTTATTTCTAGAGATCCACTAGGCCAATTTTATTCATCTTTTAAACTGAAGGTTTTGATGGGTTGGTATACAGAAAAATTATTGCAGCTCTGCAATAAAGCTAAAAGCTTGATCCTTAACAGCACAACTACAGCCATTCAGCACCAAAGTGATATTGTCTCACCAGTTGTCGTTCCTTTCCCTGACGGCAGAGGGATCCTCTGACAACCAAAGTATCCAGGGCTCCTGCTACCACAGAAAAAAATGTGTTTATGGAGTGGAAAGGAAGAGTGGTTGGGATCATAATGTTAGAGAAGCAGCACTGGAAAATAGTTGGGGTGAGGAGAGAGAGAAAGAGAGATGGAGAGGCAGGAAATACTGGAAAATACTATAGGAGAGATAGGCTCAAAAGGTGCAGAGACTAGATCGGCTGGGAAGGAGCGTTATGGTTAAAGTGAGAGCCAAGGTCAGAAAGGCTGTCTTGGGCATGGCAACACATGTGTATTTTTAGGGATGATTGTGTATTTCAGCAACTGAAGTCTGTGTGTGTATACACACAAAGAAACAAACTCCTTCAATTATTTAGGCATAAATAAATATCAGATCACATTTGGTTTTGGAAGCTAAGCGTATTCAATCCTGATTGGCCCTTGGATGGGAGCCCACAAACAAATACCAAGTGCTAACTCAGGCTATATTACAGAAGGACTTGGCAAAACTACCTCCAAGGATTCCTTGCCAAGAAAGCCCTATGAATTTTATGAGGTCACCAAAAGCTGACAGACAACTTGAAGCCCCCCATCTGTGTGTGGATCTCTATGTATCTGTGTATGTGCGTGTGAAAAGAGAATATACACGGGGAGATGAATGGGTGCATGTCTGTTTGTGAAATATGAAAGATACAGGGCCCTTCCACACAGCCATATAACCCAGAATATCAAGGTAGAAAATCCCACAATATCTGCTTTGAACTGGGTTATCTAAGTCCACACTGCCATATATTCCAGTTCAAAGCAGAAAATGTGTGGAAGGGGCCACGGTTTCCTCACATGTCCCCAATTAGGATAGTTTTATACACTATGTCACTGTATGATGTCTTGTCAGAACTGTTCAGATCCACGTCCTTACCAAATGGGATGGAGATACCAATTTTCTTTCTCTTGCTCCTATACTTGTTAGAAGTAGATTTCTCACTCCCAGGATGCAATCATCTTATTAATAATCTCAGCAGTGTAAGATCCCATCTACACTGACAATTTAGGTTATTATGAGTGTGGAGCAGTCTGTGGATAGGCACAAAATGCACACAGACTGGTCTGGTTTGACCCAGGGAAAGATGCTTGACATGGCTGCACCTTTGGTTGGAAACAAACACAAAGGAAAGCCTGAATCCTGATTCTTATTTGGAACTGGCGGTGGGTGGTTTGACAGTTACTCCAAGGGGCTACTTGTCCCCTTCCTGCCACTGCTAGCTACAGTGGGTACAACGGGACTTACCTACTACTCATCTGTAGTTCTGTTGGTTCCATGCCACATGCCTGCCAAAAGAAGTTGGGAGGAGTGAAGCCAGTGGGTGGGGGGAGAGCTATAATCTGGCAGCATTAGGGTGAGAGAGCGGGGCAGATGCCCCTGCTCAACAGCGCAGAACTGGCTTCAGTACATCTGGACAATAGTGAAACTCCCACCACCAAGGTGGGTCAGGGTGCCCCTACATTATATGTTTGTGAAGAACTGCCCTAAGAGATCATGCCATCTATTTTCCCTCAATACAAGATTGGAAAATCATTCAACCTGCCTTGTGAGCTTTCCTCAACATCTACTAGACTGCTTACCTTCAGAAACCATCCTCCCTATAGATTCTTTTATCTGTGCAGGCTGTACTAGCATGACAGACAATGAAGGTATTTCCATTCTGTGCAAGGGTCATCACATCTCCTTTGCTTGCACAATGAGGACATACTACATCTGATGGAAGTCTGATGTTTCCCTAAAGAATTGTGTTGTCACTCCAGTTCCTTAAGGAAAGGGATGTCATAGTTTCTGCACCTGGCATTTATATTCACAGTATCTAAACAGGATGCAGGCATGTTAATCAGGGGAAGTGGACCACTGCTATATTGATAAGTTTCGCATTACCCAAACGGCACATTGATTGTTATGTTATACAGATAGTCTGGCTTCTGCAAGATGCTGTTTGGGGCTTGAAACATTGCCAGTTATTCCTTGTCCCCATAACCTTGAAATAGCAAACTGAACCCTGGCGATCTCTGGGGAATCTCCTTGGACTTTTCCAGCCAAAATATTTTTAGTAGAATGAGATTGGAGGCAATTGGAGGGGAGTGGGGGCATGCTAGGAGCAATGATGGGCTACACATGGCAGTCCACTGAATCCTAATTGAATTTATCCATGACAAAATAATGGCTGGAACAGCTGTTATCCTGGAAGACAAGCACACAATTCAAAATCACTTTGATAGAAAGGAAAATTGGGCCAAAAGTAGCAAAATGAAATTTAGGAGCCGGAGAAACAGATTCTGCACTCAGGCAAATTTAGAATTTTGGATTGTAAATCACGTTGAGTACACTGGTAGAAAAATGGTGTATAATGGTTTAAGAATGAGGAGAGTTCATTCCTACCCACGAAAATGCCACACCCAATCTTTATTCTTCTGCTATGGTTACCAGAGTAACCAAGGAGTCTGCAAACACACTTTCTTTCCGTTTATCTGCCAGGCTGGGCAGAGGCTGTGGCTGCTGTTGGCACTGAGGCCTTGGACTCCAGCTGGAAAAAAAAAAGCTGTGGTGTCCCCAGCAGTCTTCCTTCATTTTTGTTGTTTGCAGACTGTATTGAATTTGTTGATGTTTCCCACAGCCAGTTTTACGAGAAGACAATACAATGGATGGAAATCCACTGTAAAGCATAATTTGATTTCTGAATATTCAATGCCTCCAGGATGTGGACGGATCAGTAGCCAAGGAGATTTCCTAGTCGCTGGGGAGCGATGCCCAGTCCGAAACTTCCTGGCCCTCCCTGAAGGGTGTAGAAAATGTCAAACAAAATGAAACAGCAGAAAAGAAAAGGACTAAAAGGTGCGCTATCAAAATGTATTGAACATTTTACGGGAGACATGCATTAAAATATCAAATATTTGAAACACAAGATAAAAACATTATGAGCTTTAAGAATTACTAGTTGTCCTAGGAAGACCATCCTGCAATTTAAAATACAATGAAGTGAACAACACAGGATGTGTGTATATTTGCGTGTGCAGGTGTGCTGGGACAGAGGAACAACATGGTCCTAATTATGCTATTCATTCCAATTGCAGCGGAAATCTGGTCCACTGGCCAGAAGGTATTTTCGTTACACTTTTAAACCAGATAGCAACTGAACAGCCTGATATACAATTATGAGAGAATCCCTTTTGCAAGGTGGGGGCATATTTATCCTATTTGCTAAAAAAAAAAAAGGTCTATACAGTACAGTATCCATTTATTACCTTCTTTTCCACTGTCTTTATGTTTAGCAATCCTTCATAGTCCAAGTAAGATTGTCTTCCAAGATCAGTGTACTGGCGGTCAGTCCATAGGTGACTGTGGAGCCCTATTCTTGACCTGCATGTTATCCCATGGTGAGGGCATTGGTTTCCAGGTGGAAGGCAGTCCCGGTTGGGGTTGGCTGACGTGCCTTCCTCTTGGCACATTTCTCTCTTTCGCCCTCCATTCATGCCTCTTCAAATTCTACAGCACTGCTGGTCACAGCTGACCTCCATCTGCCACGCTCAAAGGCCAGGGCTTCCCAGTTCTCAGTGCCAATGCCAGAGGTTTTAAGGTTGGCTTTGAGCCCATCTTTAAATCTCTTTTCCTGTCCATCAACATTCCATTTTCCGTTCTTGAGTTTGGAGTAGAGCAACTGCTTTGGGAGATGGTGGTCGGGCATCCGGACAACGTGGCTGGTCCAGCGGAGTTGATGGCAGAAGACCATCGCTTTCAATGCTGGTGGTCTTTGCTACTTCCAGCACACTGACATTTGTCCACTTGTCTTTCCAAGAGATTTGCAGGATTTTTCGGAGGCCACACTGATGGAATTGTTCCAGGAGTTGCATGTGACGTTTGTAGATAGTCCACGTCTCGCAGGCGTATAGCAGGGTTGGGAGGGCAATAGCTTTATAAACAAGCATCTTGGTATCCCTATGGATGGCCCAGTCCTCAAACACTCTCTGCTTCATTCAGAAAAATGCTGCACTCACAGAGCTCAGGCGGTGTTGTATTTCAGTGTCAATGTTTTCCACTGTACCTAAGTCATAAATTGCAAAAATGTTTCAAATCCACTTTTCTGGAATATGCCCTCAACCTGCTATGTGTATGTGTATCTGTTCAAGGATGCTTCCTACATCATAACATACCAGAAAAGGATGCCCTGAAGTTGTTGCTATTTGCTATCAGGCTGACTTCAATTCATGCTGACCCTATGCATGAGAAGACCCCTGAGGCCCAGGTTGTTAACTGCCCTGCTCAGGTCTAGCAGACTGCTGTGTCTTCCTTGATTGAATCAATCATTCTTCTGAGGAGCCCCGGGTGGCGCAATGGGTTAAACCCTTGTGGTGGCAGGACTGCTGACCAAAAGGTTGACGGTTCAAATCCGGGGAGTGGGGTGAGCTCCCGTCTTTCACCTCCAGCTTCCCATGCGGGGACATGAGAGAAGCCTCCCACAGGAGGTAAAACATCTGGGTGTCCCCTGGGCAATGTGTTTGCAGACAGCCAATTCTCTCACACCAGAAGTGATTTGCAGTTTCTCAAGTCGCTCCTGACACACACACACAAAATCTATCTGCATGATCATCTAATGGTATGTCCAAATATGGCAGCCTGTATTTAGTCATTTCTGCTTCTATTATTATTATTATTATTATTATTATTATTATTATTATTAAACTTTATTTATACCCCACCACCATCTCCCCTCAGGGACAAGCAATATAAACAATAAAAGAAAAATAAGACAGTGGGATAAAACAATGGGTATGAAGTGAAATAAAAATTAAGGACAAAGAGTTAAACAAGATGGGCTGGGCCAGATGCAAGGATTAAAAACAGGGGACATAGGGTGAGATGGGAAAACTGGAGTAATTTATCTGGTGGGAGATACAGAAGGGACGAGCTATAGTGAGAGTTCAGGCTTGTTGTGTTCTAAAATTTGTTTGTTTGGTTTTTTTTGTAACAGTTCATGATCTCCGAAGAACTCTTGCAGCACACTTCAAAAGGGTTTATTTCCTTCCTGTTAGATTTTTTTCACTGTTCAGCTTTTACAGCCATACACAATTATTGGAAATAACCTGGTCTGGATGATTGTGGCTTGGATAATTTAATGATGTTTTCTCATTTATGGGTTTTCTCTAGTTATTTCATTGTACAGGATGACAAAGATGGCACAGGATGACAAAGACAAGGACAAGAAGACTGAGAGATTGCTTTTATCCTAGAGCTATAACTATATTGAGCTCCATGGTTTCGCACTGATGTGGCATCGTAGGCTGTACGGTGGTGGTTGAATTGTGGAGGGATGGGTGTGTTGTTTTTGTGATGTGTGCTGGGGAAAGCATTTAATTTCATTGTACAATGCACAATGACAAAGTAATTCATTCATGGTTCTCTTTCCAAGTTTTAGGCCAAGATCCTGCATCAAACACATAGGCACAGTATCGTAGCTATGTTTAACTCCCTATTGCCCTGAAACCCACTGTAAAAGCCATCCAACCATCCAGAGTGATTGAGATCCTTGCTCCTACCAGGTAGGACATTTCAGGATAAAAAGAGCAGCCTCACTTCAGGGAGAGCAATCTTGTGATAAGGATTATGACAGCTCCCCACAGAGGTCCCTGCTTCTGCCCCTTGCCGAATGTCACCCTGCAGAGCCCCATTCAGCAGTAGAACAGACCTCCATTGCTCCAGATGACTGACTGATTGACTTTTAAGGTGGGTTTCAGGATCATTTGCAGCCATGACAAAAGTGCCATGATTGCAGATGAGGATGTCCTCAGTCTAATTTACAAAATCATAATTAACGAGATTGTCAGCCTCAATCTTCTGATTTTTTTTTACTATAGCCTCCATTTAAATCAATAACCGAGCCAGTGATAAGAAATCCTTAGCTTTAACATTATGTACATCACTTCTCTTCTTAATATTGAATTGTTATCGTGCTTTTGCCATTCTTATTTAACTTATTTCAATAGTCATTCCAAGTATTTGGTATTTTGTGCAAGTAAGACAATAACCTCTGCATATCTTATTTTTATGTTCTTGCTTTAGGATGTGGATAACTACACCTGTGAGAAGTTGGTTGTTCTTCTGGCAGAGAAAGTTCAGTAACTTGAGATCTGTATATCTACTCTTCAGCATGTTAGGGAGCACGAAATTTTCTTGGACAGAGTAGAACAGATTGTCCTCACTGAGGAACAGACAGAGGATGTCTCTAAGGAAGAGACCAGTTCCCAAACACAATAGACATTTGGAGGAATAAACACACAAAGGGTCATTAATTGGGATTGGAGCTACAGAATCAGTCTGAAGCTTTCTCCTTTATCAGTGGCGATGAGGAAAAGCAGCAAAGAAAACAGTGCCAGTCCTCAGAGAACATGCAGGTGACAGTGGTAGATTCAGCACATGGAATATGTCTAGATCAAGGGAAAGTTCCCGTCTTTTCTATTTTGATCAGACCTCACCTGAAATATTGTGTCTAGTTCTGGGCACTACAATTTAAGAGAGATATTGACATCTGGAATGAGTTCAGAGGAGGGTGACTAAGATGATCAAAGGTCTGGAGACTATCACCAATGGGGAGCGTCATAAAGAACTGGCTATGCTTAGCCTGCCGAAGAGAAGACTGAGAGGAGACATGATCCCTGTGTTGAAATATCTGAAAAGATGTTATAAGGAAGAGGGTGCAGATTTGTTTTCTGCTGCCCTGGGGATTTGGACTTGGAAAATGGGTTCAAATTACAGGGAAGGGGATTCCACCTGAACATTAGGAAGAACTTCCTGACCGTAAGAGCCATTCAACATTGGAACTCTCTGCCTCAATGTGAAGGAAGCTCCTTCTTTGGAGGCTTTTAAACAGAGGCTGGATGGTCATCTGTTGGGGGGCTTTGATTGTGCTTTCCCTGCATGACGGGGGATTAGGCTGGATTTCCCATGTGGTCTCTTCCAACTCTATGATCCTATAATTCTATGATTCCATGAATAATCTCTGCCAATCATCATAGGAGACCTTTGGTGATGGTAGAGGACTTCCTGATGAGAAGAACAGAAGTTGTGATGTGTGGGCCTGACAGGAAGTCTGAGGTGTATGCTGTTTCTCTACAGAAAAGCATTGTGTTGACAAGACTCATTAAACCCACTAACTCTTATCCCTTTCTTTTGGTCCATATGGGAACCATGGCATTGCAAGTTGTAGCCAGTATGACATCATAACGGATTACGAGAATCTGATGAGGAAGCTGATAGACCCTAGAGGTTGCCCCCTTGTCTCTCCTCCCAGGAAGGGGAAAAATACTGTAGGTCAACAACTGCCTCCATAGATGGTTCCCATGGGCACAATTTGGTCTGAGAATTCATGAAAATGGAAATCTGGTCCCTGGAACAAGTTGCATCTTATGGCAGGAATGTTTTTGCTAAGAGTTTCATGAATTCTATCAGGAGGTCTTTAAACTTAGTTATGTGGGAAGGGAAACAGTATTCTTAAGGGTAGGAGTTCATAAAGTGCTGGAGATAATAGCCTTAGTGTTATAAAGAGAACTGGGTGACTTGTACAAGAATCCAGCAGTGGGAGGAGGAAAATTTTAAATAAGCTCCTTGGGGAAATGACCCATGGTCTTTGCAGTCTGTACACTAATGCACAGAGCACAGGAAATAAACAAGATAACTGTGACCTCATTACACAGCAAAGCAAATATGATACGACAGATATCACTGAAACTTGGTAGAGTGAGTCTCATGCTTGGAATGTATTAATAGGGAGATATGTAGAGATATAACCTATTTCAGAGAAATGAACAAAACAGGAAAGAAAGAGTAGTAGCTTTGTATTTGGGCAGCTTTGGACGACAAACAGTTCCTTGACCCATTTCAAACTTGTTTTAGAACGTGATATGGAATTGAGATTGCTATGGTTGCCTTAGTGGATGATCTTCATCTTAACACTGACATGGGAGTGTCCATGTTGGTGTTTTTAGATCTCTCAGTGGCATTATATTATGGTCAATATATATATATTGACCATAATATCCGGAACAGGGCCAGGCTATAGCACAGCTGGCAAATCACCACCAGCAGCAATAAAATCTACCAACCAAAAGGTTGCCAGTTTGAAGCCCGGGTCAGGGTGAGCACTGTCAGTCCAGCTCACTGTTTACCTAATCAGTTCAAAAACAGCTTAGAGCTGTAAGTAGAGAAATTAGGTACCGCTAAAAAGTGGGGGAGGTGTTTTACAACACCATAAAATAAAAAGATCAGAAAATGCTGGTGACCAAAAGGAAGGAAGAAGTCCTGATGGCTCTTCGTCATAGAGGATGGAGAGACAGTACCCCCCTGTGGCTGGATTTGAGCACAACCCCCAAAGACCCTGAAAGCTGGACATTGACACAACATACCTTCTTTCTGTCTGTTCTGTCCTGCCTGTCCAAATGGCATTGAATGTTTGCCGCGTATGTGTACTGTGATCTGCTCTTGGGGAGATAGGGCGAAATATAAATAATAATAATAATTATTAGTATCCTTTCAAAATGACTGGGGAGTTTAAAAATGCAACTGAAGACCTATCCCTTCTGGCAGGCCAATGTAGTCAATTTTAACTTGTTAATTTTAACTCTTGTTTTTTAATAGTGTTGTTGACGGCTATTTTAATAGTGTCTATCTCTTTGCATTAACCATGTTGTACCCTGCTTTGAGCCAAATCCATGGGATTCTGGAGACCAGGTTAAAAAATATGGGTAAAAATTAAGTGGGATATTAACAAATATGATGTCATTGTAAGAGTCCACTGCATTGTCTGTTAAGAGATCTTAACTATCAAAATATTTGTTTTGATAGAATATAATATTCCACAAAGTTCCCCATTTACTTAGATAAATTCATTATCCGGAAAGAGGAAGAGACAAGCAGAGAATAAGTATTTTAGATCTTATCCTAACTAGTAGTGGTGACCTGGTTAATGAGATGGAAGTTGGAGGGCGTGACAATGTTCTCCTGGAGTTTGATACAATGGAAAAGATGGCGGAGAGGGGGCATGGTAGCCGTGCTTAAATATTTGAAAGCATGTTACATTAAGTGGGGGCAGGCTTGTTTTATGCTGCTCTGGACACTAGGACATGGAGCAATGGATTCAGACTGCAGGGAAAGAGATTCCACTTAACCATTAGGAAGAACATCCCGATGATAGGAGCTGTCCAGCCATGGAAGATGCTGCCTCAGAGTGTGGTGGAATCTCTTTCTTTTAATATTTTTAAGCAGAAGCTGGATGGCCATCTGTTGGGAATTCTTTGATTATGTGTTCCTGTATAGGAAGGGGTTGGGCTAGAGAGCCCTTGTGGGCACTTCTAACTCTATGATTAATGTAGCACGTTTTTATTGCTTTACTGGGTTATAAGCTTTTTTAAAAATTAAAGTATTATTTCTTCAATTTTTGTCACATGCTATGTAGCACGTTTTTATTGCTTTACTGGGTTATAAGCTTTTTTAAAAATTAAAGTATTATTTCTTCAATTTTTGTCACATGCTTGAGAATTCCAGTTGCTTTAGAGAGTCTACTGTGCTGATTTAATGATTAACCAAACAGGCACTTAACTGTGAATTGGCAAAGGCAGCAAAACAGGCAAAGGAGTGGAAAGACTGGACTTTGAAGGTTTAGGTGCCCTGAAGTCCGCCCATTAAGGAATATTATTTTATAAAGTACATAGTAAGAAAAAAAATCCTATCTGCTGCAATATTTGTTATATCAAAACGGAAGAGCTAGAAGTGGTGGGATTCCACTTTGTGTGCAATACAGAAAGGCAAAGGTGTAAAACTTGGAACCGTATCAGGAAGGGAGAGGGGTGTTCTGAATATTATAAATATGATCTAACCAGCCAAGAGCTAACAATTAATTTTCACTCCAGCATATTTTTCTTTCAGAGTTTATTATTCTGAACGTGCAAATATACTTGATGTTAAATGGCAATATTCTACAACAGAAGATTTTGTAGCATAACTGAACGCTTGACACGATCAGGCAATTAATATATGGCAGCAATCAAAATATCAAAGTAGATTGTAACTCTGAAACTTTCATAGATAACATCTTGATAATATTTGAAAGACCAGAAACTTGGTAATCATTGGCCAACACCTATCAGACAAAGAGCAAAATAAAACTTGCATCTGGTTCTCCTATGCCAGTGGTTCCTAATTTGTAGTCTGTGGACCATCGGTGGTCTGCAAGAACTAAAATATGGTCCGCGACCTCACTGTTACTACATCATTGCACCAAGAACGACAAGTCTTATAATTAATCACCCTTTTAAAAACCCCCACCCACCCACCCACAACACAAACAGGCCACCACAAAAACACCCCCCAAAACCAACCCCACACAGCCAACCCCCCCCGAGTCCCAGCCGACCTCACTGTTACTACATCATTGCAGCAAAAGCGACTGGTCTCGTAAAACCCACTTATAGTGGCTTATTAAATATGGCTTATGAAATACGGTTTTCTGTGGGAAAGCGGATAGTGACTACTGGATGGTATATGTTCTGTATCAGGGACTAGAGCTGATGTGGTCTATCCAATGCAATTTTCTGAATCAGCATCCCAAATAACCAAATTGAATCTAAAGTTGATGAAAAACCGATTCGTAACCCTTTTGGTACTAATGTTGGTGAGTGGTCCTGGTCAGGAGGTCCCTGGTCAAAAACAAGGTTGGGAACCACTGTGCTATGCTAAGATAATGTAGGTATGATCTTTTGTATTCCCAGGCCACATCTACACTGCCATATAATCCAGTTTCTGAATGCAAATCATCTGTTTTAAACTGGATTATATGGCAGTATAGACACATATAACCCAGTTTAAAGCAAATATTCCGCATTCAGAAACTGGCAGTGTAGATAGGGTCCAAGAAGAGAAGGGAAAACAATGCAATTAGAAACAAAGACTAACCCGGCAACACCATCAGAGTACAGGATAACTCCAGCTTCACTTAGGGCAGTGGTTACAATATCACCCGACAGTGATGCTCTCATATTCACCAGTAGTTGTGAATAACAACATATTTTTCAGGATAGCAAAAAACCAAGTAGACTGCAGATTGCTCCAAGAGATATTCTGCAAGCTTTGGTGAACAGGAGAAAGAGAAGGGGGAAAAACAATGCAAGAACTGTTTGGTGTAAATAAAGCAGTTTTTTTCCGTGTCAGCAGCGATTTGAGAAACTGCAAGTTGCTTCTGGTGTGACAGAATTGGCCATCTGTAAAGCAGTGACCTGATGCACATTGAGGCAATTTCACATATGCGAGCTGAGTGAGTAGTAATTCTTAAAAAAACAAAACAAAAAAAACCCCACCAAAATTTCTAGCAACCCACATCTTCAAGTCCCAATAGCTGAAACTAATCCAGTATAACCAGATCAGAGGGTGTTCTGAAAATGTCCTCTACAGGAATGTCCCTAAGATCCAAATCATGATGGATGTGAGCAACCCGAACTTTGGATTAATGCCACAGTGTGGGTACAAATGGGAAAGAAGGAGTAGATGAGAAAAAGGGATGGATGGAGTCCTGACATCAAAAGTGATTAAGCAAAACAAAGAATTCCAGCACATTTACAACTAGACGGTTAACACTGAATGAGTTCTTTCAAAGAAACCTTTGCACATTTTAATTTTTATGTGGCACACTAACTACAACTCTTGTATAATAAGTAAAAAAGAAAATAGTACAATATGAGAAACTTTGTTATAATTTTCAGAAGAAGATGGTCAACATGATGCATAAATATTATTGTGTATGAATTAAAATCATACTTATACCCAGTTTATATTGTGTGACACATAAAAGCTGAAGGCAAGACTTGCACCTTTGCTCAGCAACCAGTCCACTGAAACCTTGACCCTGCTAGTGCAATAAATCACTTCAGCAGTGAAATGTGAGCAAAATTATGGTGCCTCAAGTTATTTCTTGCCAACAAGGTGTGCCCTCTCTCAGGAAGGGTGTTTGTTTGTTCTTTATTTGCATTTGGCACAGGGAGAAACTGTTCTATGAACCCAGAAGCTCATCCAGTTCTTGATGGGCACATTTTTATCATGACACTAATTATGTCAATAGTGTAAACACGACTGTAAACACAATGCATTTTTCTAGTGTCATTCTCATTTTAAAATGTTTATAAATTGCAAATGGGATCATAGATAGGGATTGTCTTGTTGTCATCGTAACAATAATTTCAATTAAAAAAAAAACTCAGACCAGTGATTTATATGACCTAAAGGCTGAAATTTGCAGTGTGCTTTGAAAGTTTTTGCAATAACGCAAAGTGTGTTCCAACTTCATAAAACTTATATTCAACATGGTACAATCTTTAATGGACTGAAACTCATCTGACATATTATCTTAGATATATAGAGTGGTGGGAAGAGGGAGAGAGGGATAGAGAAAGGGAGCGAGATAAAGAGAGAGGTTGGATAATGTACATTGGGGCTATATACTGTGGCTTTGGACTGCATGTACAAGCAGTCCCCAAATTATAAACAAGATGGGTGCTGTTTGTTTTTAAATTAAATTTGTATGTAAGTTGGAACATGTACATTTTTTAGTGTACCTCCAGCCAATATGTGTGTGCGTGTGTGTGTGTGTTTGTGTTAGTTTTGGATAGCATAAGGAAGGGTTAACACCCCTGTAGTTTTTGTTTTGCTTTCTGTGCTCCTGTTCCAAAGATTTCATCTCACTTTCTGTCCTTGTGATAGATAATTGGATAACTCACACTGAAATACAACACTGCCTGAGCTCTGCGAGTGCAGCATTTTGCCAAATGAAGCAGATAGTATTTTAGGATCAGGACATCCATAGGAAGACTAAGATGTCTGTTTATAAAGCTACTAGCTATACCCGTCACGCATTGCTGTGGCCAACCTTCCCTCCCTCTTTCTCTTCTTCCTTCCCTCTTTCCTTCCCTCCTTCCCTTTTCTTTCTTTCTTTCTTTCTCTCCTTCCTTCCTTCCTTCCTTCTTCTTCTCTTCCTTCCTCCCCCTTTTCTTTCCCTCTCTTTCTCCCTTTCTTCCGACTGCTGCAACTCCCAGAAACTCCCAGCAGTCCTCCTGATCGATTTAGCTACCTAACTACCTACCTACCTATCTGTTCTCTCTATCTGGAGGATTGCTGGGAGTTGCAGTCCAGGAATAGGAAATTGGAAATATGCAGGGATTGGGATGCTCTCAAAGAAATCCAAGGAGAAGAAAGCTTGCATCTTGGAAGCAGTGCATTTGGATCATCCTCCTCTCCTAAAGGGCCTGGTCTAGGGGCTGCGAGCTGTAGGCCAGAAGAGAGTGTGGATATGCTATGTGTTTTGTTTGCCAGGGGGAGTCATTTTTGCATGCTGTAGTTTTGCTTTTTTTACATAACATTTATAGTTCCCACCACCATGAGGATTGTTTTCTTTTACATATTAATCCTTTTTGAGATTAACCTTATAATCTCAGTGGTTTTTGAGTTATGTTAATCCCACAAATGAACATTACATTTTTATTTATATAGATTGTCCTCCCAACCCTGTTATATGCCTGCGAAATGTGCACTATCTATAGACATCACACTCAACTCCTGGAAAGATTTCATCAGCATTGCCTCCAAAAAATCCTGCAAATCTCTTGGGAAGACAGGTGGACAAATGTCAGCATGCTGGAAGAAGCAAAAACCACCAGCACTGAAGCGATGCTCCTCCGCCATCAACTCTGCTGGACTGGTCACCTTGTCCAAATACCTGATCACCGTCTCCCAAAGCAGTTACTATACTCCCAACTCAAGAACGAAAAACAGAATGTTGGTGGACAGGAAAAGATTTAAAGATGGGTTTAAAGCTAACCTTAAAAAGTGTGGCAGAGACACCATGAACTGGGAAGCCCTGGCCCTTGAGCACTCTAACTGGAGGTCAGCTGTGACCAGCAGTACTGTGGAATTCGAAGCGGCATTAATTGAGGGCAAAAGGGAGAAACGTACCAAGAGGACAATCCTGATTGGCACTGCTTCCACCTGGAAACTGATGCCCTCCCTGTTGAAGAACATGTGTGTCAAGAATAGGGCTCCACAGTCACCTACGTATCCACCGCCTCTATACTTGGAAGGCCACCATACTTGGACAATGAGGAATCGCCTAGGTAAGTAATTGGATTTTGAAAAATGTGGCTTGTTGAGGAAATAAGGATTGGTGATAAAGCTTCAGTGGAGACACCTTTAGCAACACATCCCAATACAGGTCAAGGCTCCTTCCAGCCTGGCAGCAATTAGCTCTACTAAAGTAATCACTGCTTTTCTGATGTAATCTCAAAGCAGAAGTGCAATAAATTTTCCACACTATTGGGATTAGTCATCCTCTGTTTACATCTTGTGATATTGTGTCCCGGGCAGCGGACATTACATAACTTTGCCGGGGAGGGATGGGGAAGTTCCGTTAGGATGGAGTGGCCATTTTACAGATTCCAAGGGATTCTTCAAATACATACACATGCAATTATTTTATTAGAGCCAAAGTGTATATTAATTTAAGTGTGGTTGCAATATTACTGCCCATAAAATTAAAACTAAAAGAAAAAGAAAAAGAAAAGAGAATCTGAAGAATGTAATATTTGCACTGAACTGGAAGTATTCAATTATCCTCCTAAAAATTGTTGTTGGGGAGAATAGGTTTGTAATCTAAGAAAACCATCAAAGCTCTAAGGATTATTTTAGTATAATTTATGCCACTCCAGGACATTTCTAGATATTGTAGGTCCCCGTGCGAATCAAAAGAAACATTGTGTCTCCATCGATTTATACTGAGGGGAAAGCAAAGGTTTTACCGCAAAAAAGAACTGTATTTTTAAACGTATACTGTCCCCAGTGGTGCAGTGGATTAAACCACTGAGGTGCTGAACTTGCTGATCGAAAGGTTGCAGGTTTAAATCCAGGAAGCAGGGGAGCTTCCCGGATTTAGCCCCAGCTTCTGCCAACCTAGCAGTTTGAAAACATGCAAATGTGAGTTGATCAATAGGTACCACTCCGGCGAGAAGGTAACTGTGCTCCATGCAGTGATGCCGAGCACATGACCTTGGAGGTGTCTACGGACAACGTCAGTTCTTCGGCTTAGAAATGGAGATGAGTGCCAACCCCCAAAGTCAGACACGACTGGACTCAATGTCAGGGAACAACCTTTACCCTTAATCTTTAGATACTTGCACTATGTGACCAAATTTGAAAATTGTTTGGTTCCTGGTTTCAAAGTGTTATTTCCGGTTTAATTGTGAAAGTAGTTGTTATACTCCAGAAACCCAATTTTTGTGGCTGCCAAAAACTATGTTGAACTTGTTGAGATATTGTGAGATATTCGTTGAAATAGTATAGCAAAATGTGTCACAGGATTTTGCAATTTAATAAACCTTTCCCATGTTTTCATTTTAGAACCAATTAGGAAATGGCATTTATAATCCAGGAACAAAAATCACATTACTTAATGTAATATTATGAATGGACTATTTACATTCACTGTGAAAATCATGTATTCCTTCAGATGATACACTGTAGGTTCTAGCAGACATAATCAGCAGTCAGTGATAAAAAAAAATGCTGGGAGTCACAATGAACCAACATTTGGGTATGATAATTAACAATATACTTGACTTACAAGACAATCACTGCCTCTCTAATGTATGTACAATCTACTTGGAAGTGGATGAATACCCTATAAATATTCCTGTTGCGGTTGCAGTTACTGTTACTGTTTCTGTTACTGTTTTCCTATCTCTAGGTCCTTCCACACAGTTATATAAACCTGAATATCAAGGAAGGAAATCTCACAATATCTGCTTTGAACTGAGTTATCTGAGTCCACGCTGTCATATAATCCAGTTCAAAACAGATAATATGGGATTTTATTCAGCTGTGTGGAAGGGGGGGGGTGTGGGTTCACATGATCTTCATTGTCTACATCCCGCCGCGTAGCTTAAGATCATCCAGGGAGGCAATGCTCTCAGTCCCGCCAGTCTCCCAAGTGTTCTGGCCGGGGATGAGGGACAGGGCCTTCTCGGCGGTGGCCCCATGCCTGCTCCCCAGGGAGATCAGGTCGGTTTCTTCCCTCCTTTCTTTTAGGAAGAAGGTTAAATCATGGCTCTGGGATCAGGACTTTGGACAGCAAACATGACAGCACCTTGGATGTTGAACCAGACTGAAATTGACTATATTGTTGATGACAGTGTTTTTAATGTGTTTTAACCTAATGTTTTATTTACTGTTTTAAACTGTTGCTATTTGCGTTTATATTTGTATTATATTGAGGCTTTGAATTGTGGCAGGTTTGTAAGTCGCCCTGAGTCCCCCCTCAGGGGTTGAGAAGGGCAGGATAGAAATATTGGAAATAAATAAATAAATAAATTGTAGTATTTGAAATCAGCTTCCACGTCCCAATACCTATGGTGTTTTCTGGACACCGCAAACAACATATATTCATGTACTAGTGATTTCTCAATAAAATGACATCAATGCTCTCTGCATGGGGCTGCCCCTGAAATTGCCTAGTCCAGTCTGCAGCAGCTATAAGGAAAATCTTACACAAAATGTATTGCACCAGCTTTAATGGAATTTTACCAACTTCTAGTCTGAATTAAGGATGCTAGATATTAAAAGCCAAAGTCAATCTAAGAAAGGTCTAAACTTAATTAATTCAGCAAGGGGAAGGGGAGAGTGAGTGGGCAGAATCTTGTCATTTCCTACAGACTCAGGAAAAAGAAAACCGCAGCAACCTAGCTTGTGTGTTCTTCCTCCTTAATAATTTTTTGCCATTTTAACCACACTCTGATATTGCTTGGCTGCACATGCCATAGTTTCCATTAGGGAAACATTGGAGACTAGCTTCTGGCCCACAGACAGCTACTTAGAGGCATTCTGAAAAAATAAGAATGCCAGACCTGACTTATTTATAAATTCCTTATTGTTGCTTCGAGGCATCTGTCACCTATTGTCTGAAGTTATTGCTGTAACTATAGATAGATTCAAATTAACTTAAATGAATTCATAATTTCTGAAATAACAGAATAACCCTAAAGTGCACGCTTCTGAGGGTCCTCTAGTATGCCAAGTTTTATGTTTAACATGTGAAATAACAGCCATTTGAATTCCTTTGACAAAAATAATTTCAAATTTTATTAATGCAAACATCAAAATGAAAATTAAACATCATAAAACGGTGATATAAAACTCTCACTTCACTTCTCTTTCCAGTTCCATTCCCCAATTTGTTTTTATTGCCCTCAAAACGCCCTCTTTTACTATGGGCTTCCCAACAGTTGCCCCCAGGGCTGCCTCGGCTATTAAGATTTATGAGGAGAACACCTCAGGCAGCACATTTTGGGTATCATGAAAGGAAACTATTCAGTTTTTTTTTACTCTTGTATTTTTATCTGGGAAGTAGTGCTTGCAAGATTTTCTGTGCCAATATACCGTGACTGTCTCTTGGTGCCCTGAACCTTTATTTGCAGTGAGAATACCATTTGCTGCTCTGCCTCAGGCACCCAAATCTCTTTGGCTAGAATTGGCATTTTCATACAAAGGCTTTCCCAGAGCCCCCATTTAGAGTCAGGACACCTCTTAGGCAGAATGAGGCATCAGCCTCAAGTGGCAGGATCAGTGCCACTGCCCCTTCCTCCTGTTTTGATGTTGCCTTGCCTTCTTTTTCCCCAATATGCTGCCACTGCCTCACCCTCCTGTCCTTTTCTGCCTTCCTTCCACTGGCTTACTTCACCGCTTACAGTTATGCCTCCTTCCTTTGCACTTCACATTCTTCTTTTATCTCACCCAGTGCAGCAGCCTGCTTTCTCTGTAAAGCACCTTGAAGCCTTGGTGGTGCAATGGGTTAAATCCTTGTGCCAGCAGGATTGAAGACCGACAGGTCGGAGGTTCGAATCCGGGGGACGGCAGGGATGAGCTCCCTCTATCATCTCCAGCCCCCTGTGCAGGGACATGAGAGAAGCCTCCAACAAGGATGGTAAAACAACAAAACATCCGGGCATCCCCTGGCCGATGGGGTGAGTTCCTATTTGTCAGCTCCAGCTTCCCATGCAGGGACATGAGAGAAGCCTCCCACAGGATAGTAACATATCCAGGCATCCCCTGGGCATCCTTGCAAACAACCAATTCTCTTACACCTGAAGCAACTTGCAGTTTCTCAAGTCACTCCTGACATTAAAAAAAACCTTGACTGCACAAAGCCATTTGCTCTCCTTTAAGCAGGGAGCAGGTAGGTACATGGCAGCATTGGTAGTGTTATGGCTGTGATAATCCATTGACAAGTATGAGAAGGAAGTAGGTTAAGACCAAGGCAAATGATTGCCCATGCCATGCCATCCATGACTGCGACTTCAGAGGAGGGAGAAAAGAAGGAGACAAAGTTCCACTGAGGCCCAGAAGCAGATTTTCCTCCATCCCAACTACTTTGTTCTTGGAAAAAGGAAAGCAGATGCAGGCACAGTTCCACCATGCCATAACCCATAAGCAGGAAAAAAGCAATTGGCTTCATCCTGTCACTGTCCTGGCCTCGAACATCAAGAAGAGGCAGGAAGAGGTTCAGAAAGAAAGAAAAGAACCTCCATCTACCACAACTACCATTGCCTCTTCTTAGATGGAGAAAAGGTGAGGGCAGAGCATAGAGTTTTCGTTTGGTCATTTTCTTGGAAAGCTCCATGTTCATTCTTGGTGCTACATAAATAAATTAATGATGATGACACTGGCCAACATACAATTTTCGTGCCTCAAATATTAGTCCTGTTTCTGGGCATATTTGATTTGCTGATTCCAAAAATACCACCGGTTTTCCAGGATTAGCTCTAGTTTTTGAAATGCAGAACATATGCCATCTACCAGACGTCATCTGCTCTCCAATAGAAAACCACGATACCCATATCTAAGAAACTAGAGATGATGTGATCTAGCCAAAGCAATTTTCTGAACCAGCACCCCAATACCCGAGGAACAGGCCTAAAAATCAAGACACCAAAACATTTATTTTTATTGGGCTGTGCGAGCAGCCTCATCATCATCTGTATCTAAGCCAGGAAAACTGACTTGCTGACTACCATTACTGCAGTCTTTCCAACCTCTTGCCTTCTTTGACTTGTAATCCCCACCATGCTATTTCCTTACCTTGCTCTTCATCTCTTCCACCACCCACCTGCTTACCTCCTGTTGACTGTTTTGAGGATCTAGTAAACTAGAGAAGGTGGCTGTGGTAAAGAAATGGTGTGCGAATGATATCGAGCTCTTTTAGGGGGCCCCTCCAGGGAGGAGAGCCAAGGACCGCACCAAAGAGAGTCCTGGATACCTTGGTGAGCCTTTCTGGGAGCCAATCCAAAAGCGCCGAAATATTTAAAATATAATAAGGTCACCAGAGGCGGAAGAAGTCCAGCGATCGAGGTTTATTTGCGATTCAGCTGAAAAGGATGCATTACAGGAATCATTCCACTGTAAGCATACTGTACAAGAATTTCCAGGCATTTTTATACAGTGTGAAACAAAGGAAAAGCAGTTTGAAAATCCCGCCCGCCCCCCTGTCAGCCGGCTTCACGCTGATTGGCTGAGGCTGGAACAGCTGGGAGGAGGTTTGACAGCCCGCCTCCGTCAGGAGCCAATGGGAGCGTTTTTCTGCCTCGGGAGGGCCAGTGGGCGCCCTCCGCTCGCTTCCTGGGTTCTGGCCAATCAGGAGCGAGGAGGCGGGACAGCCGCGGATAATGGGGGAAAGATGATGGGATTTGGGATTTCCTGCCCGCTGGAATGCGGGCCATTGTCCCAGGCGGGAAGAGGGTGATGTTTGTCAAACAAAGGCTTTCCTGTCCTTAATGGGTCTGGCAAGTGATATGAATAGCTGGGTCGAAATCGGACCGCCCGGAGGATCAACAATTTCTGAGTGAATCAATCAGTCTTTTATTCCGAGGCTCTGCTGACCCTACCCTCCTTCGTTGGCCTTGCTCCGAAGACGAAATTGGGGGGGTCAGCAGTATTGTCCATGCAAAATGAGTCAATCAATGGGTGATTTGGGGGAAAGAGGCTTGGGCTCTTTCCCTCAGGCAGTTCCTGATTAGGCTGGCTTTTATGGGGTAAGAGGTCAGGGGGGCGAAGACACAGGGGAGTTGATTGAGGGACACATATTTCATATCTACAAAATACAGGCACCATCAGTATACAGGCAATTCATGCATCGATATAATAAAACAAATAATGATAATAATGAAATAAATATAATAATATATATTGTTGTTTTGGCGGATAAAGGGGGCCATTGGGAAAACCTCCGTATCCACGATTTTAGCTAACGCAAATCCGGGGGCCTGGGGATGCCGGGAGGGCATCCCCAGTGAGCTCACGGTTCCCCGGAGAGCTCAGAAAAAGGTTTATTTGTGTTAGCAAAGTTTCAAGCAGTAAAAGGGGACACAAAGTAACAAGCGGAAAAGATTTAAAGTTTCAATTTTAAGTGTTTTATTGGGGGATTTTGTTACAAAGAAAAGGGAGAGGGGAAAGTGAAAGAAAAACTTCATGCAGTCCTTTGCTTTGAGCTGCTGGCTGGGGCACATTCCATCCGTTTTCTCCCTTGGTGACCACTGGGAACTGCGGAACTCCCTGCCGCAGTGCAGACCAATTACATGGCGGGGGCTCACGCCATCACGAAGAAGGTGGAAGATATAGTGAGAAGAGGTGCAGGGGAGGGAGGCACAAAAGTGTGATGGGAGATGGTAGGTAAAATGTCCCGAAAGGAGGGAACTCTGAACATGGGTCAGCAATTGTGTTCCGAGTGCCGACCTCTTATCACATTTTACTCTCCTGTTTACAACTGAAAAACAGGTGGGAACCATCAAGTTTCTTGTCTTGTTTCACTGCCCAACTGTCAGCAGTCTCTTGTATCCCATGGGCTTTAATGCAATGAAATAGGATCCCATGAAAAGCAATGGTTTAACCTGGATCACTGTCTCTTGTACCCTATGGTATTTGGGGCATAAAAATAGGATTCCATGGAAATAATTTTATGTATTTATTTATTTACCATATTTATACCCTGCCTTCTCACCCCTTAGGGGACTCAGAGTGGCTTACATATAAAGGCAACAATTTGATGCCAACATGAATATATATATATATATATATATATATATATATATATATATAGCATCACTAAAAACATAGTACGCATGAAAACCACTTATTTAGAATCACACAATCCGATGCCATAATCCGAGGCCATTCCAATTGTCATTGTACCATTCTGTATTCTATTATTGCACTGTGTTACTGATTGAAAGTTTGATCCCACATCCATGTCTTTAGCTGGTTTTAACCTGGACCAGTCTCTTGTACCCTATGGGGTTTGGTGCAGAACAATAGGATCCCATGGAAAGAACTGGTTTAAACCTAGAATACTGCCTCTTGTACCTTATGGGGTTTGGGGCAGAACAATAGGATTCTATGGAAATAAGTGGTTTTGAACTGGTGTCAGTCTCCTTTAATGTAAGGAGTTTTGCTTTTCAGATACTTTTGTGTCTCCTGATTAAAAGAAAAGTAATACTGACCTTGTGATGAATGTAAAAGATGAATGTATTGCCAGCTCTTAAGTTTCCACGTGTGAGTCTGATGGGAAGGCAGAACTCCAAAGGGCACAATTCTCTCAGGTCACCATGCTTTCCCCTCTTAATGTAATGAGGTTTTGAAGCAAGTGTGAATGTGTTGTCGAAGGCTTTCACTGGATTGTTGTGCATTTTCCAGGCTGTATGGCCATGTCCCAGAAGCATTCTCTCCTGATGTTTTGCCCACATCTATGACAGTCATCCTCAGAGGTTGTGAGGTCTGTTGGAAACTAGGAAAATGGGGTTTATATATCTGTGGATTGTCCAGGGTGAGAGAAAGAACTCTTGTATGTGTGAGGCAAGTGTGAATGTTGCAATTAGCGAGGTTTAACATGGAGTAGCCTTGCAGCAGCAAAATCAATCAGTGGGGGTATTTGCAGAGCCTGGCTGTTGTTGCCTGGGAGCACCCTCTGTTTGGGAGGTGTTCACTGGCACTTGATTGTTTGCCATCTGGTGTTCTCTGGTTTACCAGGGGTGTTCTTTCATAGGATCACAGAGTTGGAAGAGACCTCATTGGCCATCCAGTCCACCCCCCTGCCAAGAAGCAGGAAAACTGCATTCAAAGCACCCCAACAGATGGCCATCCAGCCTCTGTTTAAAAGCCTTCAAAGAAGGTGCCTCCACCACACTCTGATGCAGAGAGTTCCACTGCTGAACAGCTCTCACAGTCAGGAAGTTCTTTGTAATGTTCAGTTGGAATCTCCTTTCTTGTGGTTTGAAGCCATTGTTCCGCATCCTAGTTTCCAGGGCAGCAGAAAACAAGCTTGCTCCCTCCTCTCTATGACTTCCTCTCACATACTTATACATGGCTATCATGTTTCCTCTCAGCCTTCTATTATTCAGTCTAAACATGCCCAGCTCTTTAAGCCGCTCTTCATAGGCCTTGTTCTCCAGACATTTTTAGTCGCTCTCCTTTCTTTACTGTCTTGGTGCTTTTTTTAAATAATGGCAATAAGATTTGGTTTGTGTTCATGGTTTTCTCCTTTCTGTCGAAACTGCCCAACAAATTTCTGAATTGGTTGAGATTGAATGAGGTAGTCAATGAAAAAAAACTAAAGCAAAACGTTGGGCAGGATGTCCTGTTAAAGCAAGGTTGAAGAAGAAGAGGAAGTGGTCTAAGGGCCCTTCCACACAGCCATATAAACCAGAATATCAAGGCAGAAAACCCCCACAATATAGAATTATAGAGTTGGAAGAGACCTCATGGGCTATCCAGTCCAACCCCCTGCCAAGAAGCAGGAAAACTGCATTCAAAGCACCCCGACAGATGGCCATCCAGGCTCTGTTTAAAAGCATTCAGGGAAGGAGCCTCTACCACACTCCGGGGCAGAGAGTTCCACTGTTGTTGTTTTTTGTTTTTTTGTCGTGTCAGGAGTTTAGTTCACAGAATCATAGAATCAAAGAGTTGGAAGAGACCTCATGGGCCATCCAGTCCAACCCCCTGCCAAGAAGCAGGAAAATTGCATCCAAAGCACCCCCGACAGATGGCCATCCAGCCTCTGTTTAAAAGCTTCCAAAGAAGGAGCCTCTATTACACTTCAGGGCAGAGAGCTTTCATGGCTGGAATCACTAGGTTCTTGTAGGTTTTTTCGGGCTATAGGGCCATGTTCTAGAGGCATTTCTCCTGACGTTTCGCCTGCATCCTCAGAGGTAGTGAGGTCTGTTGGAAATAGGAAAAAGGGTTTATATATCTGTGGAATGACTGGGGTGGGGCAAAGAGCTCTCTGATGAAGCTAGGTGGTTGAGATTGAATGAGGTAGTCATTGAAAAAAAACTAAAGCAAAACGTGGGGCAGGATGTCCTGTCAAAGCAAGGTTGAAGAAGAGGAAGTGGTCTAAAAGGGCCCTTCCTTCCACACAGAATATCAAGGCAGAAAATCCCACAATATCTGCTTTGAGGTGGGTTATCTGAGTCCACACTGCCATATATATTCCAGTTCAATGTGGGTTTTATACAGCTGTGTGGAAGGAGCCTGAGAGAGGAGCGCCGGGCTGCCCTCCTTCTCCTTGCCCTGGCTCTGACTGAGTGAGGAGGCGCCTGAATCCTCGCCTCGCGGGGGTCCCTTCGAGGCGGGAGGGAAACGAGGAGCGCGAGGCTGGCTCAAGCCAAGGAGGGGCGCGTGCCCACCCTCTCCGTCCCTCCCTCCCTCCCTCGCGCGCTCCTTCCTTTCTTTCCCGCCCGAGGCGAGGCGTGGMCTGAGCCCTGAGTGCTGGAGGGCGGCCTCGCCCTTTGCGCCTCAGTCGCGCCTTCGCCTCTTCTGCCAACGGACCTCGCTCGACGGCTGCRCCATGCCCAAGTGCCCGCGGTGCCAGAAGGAGGTCTACTTCGGTGAGCGGGAGGCCCTTATCCGCGGGGGTGACAGGGAGGCGGGGGTGGACAGAGGAAAAGGGGGGTCTCCGTCGGAAAGGGAGGGTGCCGTCCGTTCCCCTTGGAGGAAAGCTCTGAAAGGGGCCGCTCGGCCTTATTACCCCAGTCCCTCTCCATCCCGTTTGATTGACAGGAGGCTTCTCGCTGCTTCCCCTTTTTGGCCCGCCCTCAGGGCACTCCAGCAAAGACTTGCCTGGGGGTCGCTTCCAACCCTTCCTTGGAAACTTGTGGGTGCTGCAGGGGGGAACCTGACCATTTGGGGTCCCCCCTCTCCTCCCCCCCTCCTGAAACAACTTTGAGGCGCTGTTGCGTGATTATATCAGTCACTGCTGCTTCAACTTCCAAATGGGAGCCTCAATAATAATAATAATAATAATAATAATAATAATAATAATAATAATAACAATAATAATAATCTATATAAATAAAAATGTAATGTTAGTTCGTGCTACCATCAGAACTCAAAAACCACTGGGGGAATTGACACCAAATTTGGACACAAGACACCTAACAGTCCAATTTATGTCCTCCACTCAAAAAATTGATTTTGTCATTTGGGAATTGTCGTTGCTGGGATTTATAGTTTACCTACAATCAAAGAGCATTCTGAACTCCACCAATGATGGAAGTGGGCCAAACTTAGCACACAGGGCCAACAGAAAAAACTGGAAGGGTTTGGTGGGCATTGACCTTGAGTTTTGGAATTATAGTTCACCTACATCCAGAGAGCACTGTGGACTCAAACAATGATGGATCTGGACCAAACTTGGCACGAATATTCCATATGCCCAAATATGAACACAGATGGAGTTTAGGGGAAATAGACCTTGACATTTGGGAGTTGTAGTTACTGGGATTTATAGTTCACCTACAATCAAAGAGCATTCTGAACTCCACCAATGATGGAATTCAACCAAACATGGCATACAGGACTTCCATGACCAACAGAACACACTGGAAGGGTTTGGTGGGCATTGACCTTGAGTTTGGGAGTTGTAGTTCACCTACATCCAGAGAGCACTGTGGACTCAAACAATGATGGATCTGGACCAAACTTGGCAGGAATATTCCATATGCTTAAATATGAACACAGATGGTGTTCGGAGGAAATATACATTTGGGATTTGTAGTTACTGGGATTTATAGTTCACTACAATTAAAGAGCATTCTGAAACCCACAAACGACAGAAATGGGGCAAACTTCCCACACAGAACCCCCATGACCAACAGAAAATACTTAAGGCCATCCAGTCCAACTCTCTTCACCAGGGCAAGAAAATGTAATCAGAGCCCTCCTGATAAAGAGTCATCCAGTCATAAATATAGATAGATAGATATGATTCTCTCTCTCACACACAGATATAGTATTATAGATTTGAAAGAGACCCTTAAAGAAGGACTATGATATGTTGCATATTCCAGAGTAGGCAAACCAGACACTCTCCACATCAACACTGACAAAGAAACAACAAGAAATACTGTTTACTCACAAGCATAAAGAAATTACATATATTAGAAACCAACACTTTCTCATTACTTTATTTTCCAGATCACTAGACTGGGCCACAGCAACGTGTGGTAGGGGACAGCTAGTAATATATAATTTTAAAACCATGCAGCTATCTAACTATTAGGGCTGTGCAACCACGACACAACACCCCATTAATCCCACTTTCTTTTGCACTTTGAAATGATGACATTTCACATACTCACTACTTCTGAGGATGCTTGCCATAGATGTAGGTGAAACGTCAGGAGAGAATGCCTCTAGACCATGGCCATATAGCCCCAAAAAACTACAACAACCCAGTGATTCCGGCCATGAAAGCCTTCGACAATAATAATAATAATAATAATAATAATAATAATAATAATAATAATAATAATCCACTACAACAGTCAGCAGTGTCTGCTGTGGACTCATCTTTTTGTGTCAATAATAATAATAATGATTGGGTGCCCTACCAAAAGATCTCAGCCGGCATTTGGAAACAATAAACATTGACAGAATCACGATCTGTCAACTGCAAAAGGCCACCTTGCCTGGATCTGGAAATACATCCGGATTCAGACAGACAGAGTTTCGGAGCACAATACTCCTGACCTCACAATAATGTTAAAAAACAAAGTATGTATTGTCGATGTTGCAATCCCAGGTGACAGCAGGATTGAAGAGAAACAACTGGAAAAGCTGACCCGATATGAGGATTTAAAGATTGAACTGCAAAGACGCTGGCACAAACCAGTAAAGATGGTCCCAGTGGTGATCGGCACTGGGTGCATTGCTTAAAGACCTTGGCCTGCACTTAAATACAATCGGCGCTGACAAGATTACCATCTGCCAGCTGCAAAAGGCCACCTTACTGGGATCTGCACACATTATTCGCCGATACATCACAGAGTCATAGACACTTGGGAAGTATTGTCGAAGGCTTTCATGGACGGAATCACTGGGTTGTTGTAGGTTTCTTCGGGCTATATGGCCATGTTCTAGAGGCATTCTCTCCTGACATTTCACCTTCATCTATGGCAAGCATCCTCAGAGGTAGTGAGGGTGCTTGCCATAGATGCAGGCGAAACGTCAGGAGAGAAGCACCTCACTACCTCTGAGGCACTTGGGAAGTGTCCGACGAGGATGAGAAAGAAATAAAACATATATATTTGTAAGAGAGATTCATGAATGGAGTAGTGGAGACAATCCTTCATGAAAGACAGTGCAATATGAGGACACCCATTATAGGGAAGAATGACAAAGGGAGATGTTAAAATCACTCTCCAAAAGTGCAACGGAAAAGCCACGTTTTGAGGTTACAGGTTGAGCACACCCAGTGCTTTAAGCCGATCCTCATAGGGATTCATGGTCTCCAGATCATTGGTCTGAATTAATAATCTAAAATTGATCATTTTAATTGCCCTTCTCTGGACACGTTCCAGCTTGTCAATATTTCTCTTAAATTGTAGTGCCCAGAACTAGACACAATATTCCATTTGAGGTCTGAACAAAACAGACTAGAGGAGCATCTGACTGTTTTTAGGTGTGGCTTGTTACTGCCTGGGGGAATTCTTTGTTGAGAGGTGATTAGCTGTTCCTGATTGTTTCTTCTCTGGAGTTCCCCTGTGTTTGAGTTTTGTTCTTTATTTACTGTTATAATTAAACTTTATTCTCAGTGCAGCATAGATAGCCATCTAAATAATTGACATACCTCAATTCAAACATGTTGAAATATTTATAGCACTTTGACAGCATTGTCGAAGGCTTTCATGGCCAGAATCACTGGGTTGTTGAGGGTTTTTCGGGCTGTATGGCCATGTTCTAGAAGGATTCTCTCCTGACGTTTCGCCTGCATCTATGGCAGGCATCCTCAGAGGTTGTGAGGTCTGTTGGAAACTAGGAAAATTGGGTTTATATATCTGTGGAAAGTCCAGGGTGGGAGAAAGAACTCTTGTCTGTTGGAGCTAGGTGTGAATGTTTCAATTAGCCACCCTGATTAGCATTTGATGGTCTGACAGTTTTTAGGTGTGGCTTGTTACTGTCTGGGGAAATCCTTTGTTGAGAGGTGATTCGCTGTCCCTGATTGTTTCTTGTCTGGAGTTCCCCTGTGTTTGAGTTTTGTTCTTTATTTACTGTTATAATTTTAGAGTTTTTTTAATACTGGTAGCCAGATTTTGTTCATTTTCATGGCAGTAACAAGCCACATCTAAAACCTGACAGGCCATCAAATACTAATCAAGATGGCCAATGGAAACATTCACACCAACAGACAAGAGTTTTTCTCTCACCCTGGGCATTCCACAGATATATAAACCCAGTTTTCCTAGTTTCCAACAGACCTCACAACCTCTGAGGATGCTTGCCATAGATGCAAGCGAAACGTCAAGAGAGAATGCTTCCAGAACATGGCCATATAGCCTGAAAAGCATACAACAACCCAGTAATTCTGGCCATGAAAGCCCTTGACAATAGATTGAGATAGCACTTTTATAGGAAATGCTAAATTCGTGCACTCTGAGGCTGAGAGAATCCCACAATATAACTTGCTCTCAGAAGAATTGGAGTTCTAGAGATGTTTAGTTCGTGCAGGCGGCAGAAGGGGTGGACAGACACACCCTAAGAACTAGGGATTATGAGACCGTAGGGATCTGTGTGCTCAAAATGTATGGGAACTTAAAATGTGAGTTATACCCATTGATTTTAGATTGTATAGAACACTGATTCTGAAAGTGTGAGTCCTGACCCCAGATGAGGTCCCTTTAGCTAAATGTTGAATTCTCAAAAAAATTGGATACAGTAAAAGTTTTCTGAACATCCCTTAGTGACTGTTTTAGACACTTACATGAATCTGTTGTGCATTATTTACAGTGGACTCTGCAGAATATGCTTCAGCTGTATGTCATAGAAAGGAAAATCAACTTGTTTAGCAATCCTTACAAATGATGATTTGTTATCAGTGAATGTTTGATTTTATATACCCATTTTATATACCTGTGTTCCTGGGATCATGTTAAAATGTCTTGGTCCGAAAAGAGTGGCAAGCGGAAAAGTTTAAGAAGCCTTCTTTATTATAGAAGAACTAGCCCTAGGTTCAAAGGACAGGGAACACAACATAAAGAGCCCTTCCTTCAGATACACAGTTCTTATGTATTTGTGAATCTCATGCTATCCTGCATGGCTAAACATACAAACCAGGAAGCTAGAAATGAAGGGAAGGTAAACAAAACTGAGGTAGAAACTTAAGGACACCTGGAAATTATCCAGTCTTTCAGAAACAAAAGAGATGATGAAGTATGTATGTGTGAGAGGATTAGAGAGGGAAGCGGGCACATAGAAATGAAACTTTAGTTCTCTCTGAGGAATTATGTGACAATCCATTATATGCAACCACAAGGCAATGTGCATGATTCAATGCCCTGGAAGGATTGAATGTCCAAATCTGGTTTGAGTTGAGATGGTTCTTTCTGTGACTGAGCCCCGGAACATAGGAAGGGTAGCTATGCGTATGACAGATTTCCTTCACTGTAGACCCTACAGTTTACACTTGAATCCCCTCCTGAGAAGCTATGGCAATTAGACAAGGCTGCCTCCCTTCTCTGTTCAGAAAACTTCACCACTCTCTTGTGTTGGTTTTCTTTTTGCATGTATATCCTGCTGAACATTAATGGTTAACACGATATCCCTTGGTACTGATGTCCATTATTTGTGGGAAAGTAACCAGGGAAGCATTGTACCGAAAAGACAGGATTAAAGCCGTAGGTTGGCTAATGTTACCTGTTGTCCTTACAGGATGTTTATTTCACCTTCCTTTCAGCTGTTTGCTCAAGGTGTATGGCAGGCAAACCCAATAGGCAAACCATCTTTTGTTTCAACAAGATGTTGAAAATCAAATTATCTAGACAGATCAATTTTAGCAGTGTAAACTGGGAAAGTAAATTAGATTTCTATTCAGATAAGGACAACATGTACATTTACTTCTTCCTGTTGTGAATTGAATTTAACAATCTTTTAGGAACACAGCTGAGTAAAACTCCCTCCCACCACACCATATTCATGTATAGGACCAGGTTTAAAAATTTCCCCAAACAAGAGCTGATGTGTCACTCTGAAGAAGGCTTCCCTCCCCACAAGACAAACGTTTTTGAATGTTGGTGATGAGGATATTTAATCAGCTAAACTAAGCAGGCATATCCTTTTGATAATGCAAACCTGGCCAGCACAGTAGCATCCTGCATTGATTCATATATGAAGTAGCCACCAAAGAAAGGAATTATGCTTTCATGTCCCAGTTGAGAAGATGCATATATATTCACACACTTGCTTTGCTAAGTAGGCAGCTTGCCTGCCGTCAGCATTGGACACAGTCTTGGGTATAATTTGTGAAATGCTAACATGCAGCAGAACAGTGCTCTCTTCTTGTACTAGTCTGTTGTTTTTTAAGTCCATAATTATATGTTTAAAAGCAGACTGGCCAGCATTTATTTTCCTTTTAAATTGCAGGACATAAGCAAGGCTTCTCTTACAACTGTTTTACGGATTGTTTTGTTATTTCAATCCCTGATTTTGCCTTTGTGCCCTTAAAATTCTTTGGGATATTGTACATGTACAAACAAATTGGGGGTAAAGAGTAGCAGAGGTGTTCTCCTGGCTTGCAGTGGCAGGGCTGCCTCAACAGGAAAGGAATCTCCAGAATGATATCACACTGGGTCACATGTGTCAAGGGTGTGTCCCTGATTGTGCAGTGTGTTGGCACAACTGTCTTAATGCATCCCAAGGTTCATTCCAAATACTGTGACTACATTAAAAGGTTTTCTGTAAAAAAAAATTCTAACCCATCTCCCTTGGTAAATATTTGTGAACTGTAACTTCTGAGAGAAACTCATCAAAATCACACCCTTTGTATTATCATTAAAATTCCCTTTATGCCCAGGACTATATACAGAAGGAGAAGAATTTTCAAATCATAGTGGGGTCCTTTGCCTGAAGAATTATTTCAGTTATTTCCAGTGTCAGATGTGTCCAAATGACCACAGACACTCACTCAATGTGCATTTGAACAAGCAGGTCACAATAAATTCCAAAATGTTGCAGTACAGGAGGGTTGCCAGAGAGAAAATGCCCATCTTTCCTTTCACTGAAGGCTTAGATAGTGACGGAGAGCATTAAAAGGATGGATTGGGGATGGGGAATTTTATTTTCTGTAAGTTTTTGCAACATTGTTACTAACTTATGTTCTTGCCATGGTAGCTGAAAAAGTCACCTCCCTGGGGAAGGACTGGCATCGACCATGCCTGAAGTGTGAAAAATGCAACAAGACCCTGTCTTCTGGTGGCCATGCAGAGGTAAGTGCCTAATATTGTTCAGTTAGTCCCTGGGTTATGAGTCACATTCTGTAGGTATCTTCCTAAGTTGAGTGTATATGTAAGTTGGAACAAAAAAAATTAAAAATGTAATTCCAGCCACACACACACACACATATGTTTTGAATAGCACAGGGAAATGTCACCTCACTTTCTGTCCCTGTGATTGGAATTTGAAAAAATTGGCTTGTTTTAGAAATAAGGAGTGACTTGAGAAATTGCAAGTCGTTTCTGGGGTGAGAGACTTGGCTGTCTGTAAGGACATTGCCCAGGGGATGCCTGGATGTTTTGATGTTTTACCATCCTTGTGGGAGGCTTCTCTCATGTCCCTGCATGGGGAGCTGGAGCTGACAGAGGGAGCTCATCCGCACTCTCCCCGGATTTGAACCTCTGACCTGTTGGTCTTCAGCCCTGCCGGCACTTATAGAAACCACCAGGGGCTTCTGTAAGGATTGCTGATAAAGCTTCAGTGGAGATACCTTTTTCTTATGATAACTCTTTCAGGAGCAAATTTCCTTCCTAGGGGTAGATGTCCTCACTTCCAGTTTTATTCTAGCACATTTTTATGCTAATGCAAACTTCCTTGGATTATATAATCAAATCCTTCAAAAAAGTAAAACTTTTAGTTGCAGAAATGTGGCAAGACGCATTTTCTGATGCTGGAACAGACAAACTGCCTTAAAAATTCTTGCATGATGTTTATTTAGTGGGACTTTATCAACTATCTGTCTGATGGGTGAGTCACCAATTACTCGATAAAAATATAACTTTGAATGTCATTAATGACATACATTTATGAGAATTATCTGTATATTTAACAGCCCATTTCTATGCAGTTCTTCAGAGCACTTACAGTGTTTCTGATTTGTCCATGATCTTCTCTTCTGTGGTAATTTAAACATTTCCCTATTGGAAATCAGCATATGTACCCATGGGAGGGAAAGAGGCGCATGGAAAGTGTTTCTCTGTTGAATAATTTTGGCCATAAAGGTTGCGAGGTTAATGGGTATCCGAAGAGCTGGAAAAGAGAGATCAGCAGCTCCAGAGCAAACTCATTTAAGAGGAAGTCATGGGGTGAACAGGTAGCTCTTTCGTTCACAATATATAGCAGGACATTCTGCATTCCCTTTACCTTTCTAGAGTTTGCATTCTCTCCAATCACCCAAGAACAGTGAATATCAGATGTTCTGTTGTTAATGCCTCCTCTGAGATGTTTGCATTGTCTCTACAGCATGATGGGAAGCCATACTGTAACCACCCCTGCTATGCTGCTTTGTTTGGACCCAAAGGTAGGATTACAGCAAGGAGGGAGTAGGGTGCTGGGTATTGAGAGACACTTGATTCTTCTAAGATTCTGTAACCCAAGCGCAAAATTACATCCAGAAGTACAGCAGCAGTTTGCTACTGTACAATGTTGCGCTCTCACAAATTATGCCTCAGCTGGATGTTTCTCTGAAAATACGTTATCTGGATTTTCACCAGCCCTTGGGGGGTTGCATGTTGCCTGCAGGCCTTAGTTTGGGGACCCCTGGTCTAAGGCTTCATGTCTAAAGATGCTGCTTATTCCCATCAACTATCTACCTAACCTGTAACAAGGGAAAAGACACATATGGTGGGTGACACAATTAATTTCATAAGGTTTCCTTCTGCAAGAAATAATCAGTTCCTTGCTTGGTCAGTTTCTTGCTCTGTAACAAAGGCTACCACAACTGTTGGTATTCATTAGCATTCTCACATGCAAACTAAGCAGGGCTAAGTCTAATCTTCCAGTGTCAGATGGGATCTGGTACATTGAAAGAAGGGATCTGTGTTGTTAATAGCAGCAATAATATGTTTCATGCTTATGTCTATGTTTGATGTTTTTATAGTTTTAATCTACAGTTATATGTTATTAAATTAGATATGTGATATTTTATATATATGTGAGGCACTGAATTTGCCATTTATTATGTTGTAAACTGCTTTGAGTCCCCTGAGGGGTGAGAAAAGCAGAATAGAAATGTAGTTAATAAATAAATAAATAAATTGGCTTTCTCAATTAGTCAGAGTCATTCTATATGCAGATTTTCTCTCTATTTATATTCCTGAAGAATACTGTAAAGGGAGGTGGTATCAACAGCATCACAATCTCTGAATTTGCCTAACCCAGAAGAAATTGCTACCTAGGACACTGGAGTACAAAGATATTCTGTTTCTTGTGGTGCTTCAGGGATACAAAGGAGTGTCTAATTATTTTCCAAACTTTTCTTTTCTTTCAGGTTTTGGCCGTGGAGGTGCTGAAAGCCACACATTCAAATGAAGCTCAGGTAACTGGCTCAACTTCACTAAATGAGTGAGGAGAGATTTGATGCAAGATGTTTTGGGGTGAAGATGTGTTTTCCTTTGCTCACCGTGTTCTCTTTTTCTCTTTAGGACTGGAAAGTTTGCTGTGGATCCTGGCAGCTTTAAAAGCAGTGTAACCAAAATGTGCTCCCCTCCCCCCCCCCTCCAGTAGTGAGCTAGTATATTATAAGTGCTTTCTGAAGAGGTGTGATTCTAAATGTTGGAAGATTTACTGTTCTGGGCCAGTTGAGAAATATTATGGGGTGGAGATCAGGAAATGGTTGCTAATAATAGCATGGGAAGCTTCCTGGAAATGAGTTTCAGCCAGAGAAAACTAAGCCTTCTTGTAGACCCTTTGCTCCATAGTGGCGATTTTGTCTCAGTAATAAAAGCTTGAGTTTAAAACGTCAGTCCAAAGAATGTGTGAGTATTTACTGAAGCTCCTTGAGAAAGTCATGGAATTTCTCTTAGAAGTCGTTTGTGGACTCCCTTAGGAATTCACAGTAGAAGGAATATTTGCTGCTGCTGCATTCACTGAGACTTCCAGAGAGATGATAATTTCTTTTCTTTTTGTCTCCTTCACTCACTTACCGTACTTACCTTCTTTCTTTTCCTTTCTTTCTTCCTTCCTTTCCTCCTCCTCTTCCTCCTCCTCCTCCTCTTCTCTTCCTCCACCAACTCCACCACCAACACCTCCTCCTCCATCACCACACCACCACCTCCTCCTCTTCCACCACCACCTCCTCCTCTTCCTCCTCCACCACCTCCTCCTCCTCTTCCTCCCCACCACTGACATCCTCACCATCCTCCTCTCCCTCCTCCACCACCACCTCCTCTCCTCTTCCACCACCTCCTCCTCCTCTTCCTCCTCCACCACCTCCTCCACCACCTCTTCCTCCTCCACCACCACCACCTCCTCCACCACCACCTCCTCCTCCTCCTCCACCACCACCTCCTCCTCCTCCACCCCCTCCTCCTCCACCACCTCCTCCTCCTCCCCTCCCCCCCTCCCCTCTCCTCCTCCCACCACCACCACCTTCTCCTCCACCACACCTCCTCCTCTTCCTCCTCCTCCACCCACCACCACCACCTCCTCCTCTCCTCCACCACCACCTCCTCCTCCTCCTCCTCCCTCCTCTTCCTCCATCTCCTCCTCCTCCACCACTACCTCCTCCTCCTCCTTCCTCAATGCATTGGTATTACAAGTATCTCATTCTTTTCTTATTTATATAAGTAATTTTAATTCAAAAGAAAAAATAGTAAAAAAGCAATAATTTGAAAAGCAGATTTTTAAAAATCATATATAATACAGTATGCAGATAACTTACTAGCCACTACAACAAACTACAAAACTAAATCAGAAACAAACACACAAAACACATCTACATTAACACATACACACAAATTACACAGACAAGAGATGGTGATATCCCAGTGTTAAGCACACAAGTCGACCTTACTGAGATATCTGTGTTCTGCCCACTTTTTGTGAATAAAGTGGGCAGCACATGGTGGGGTTGTGAATCTGATTTGATGTGCTGTGGATGCTGTGTTAAAGCTTGGTGCCAAAGAATGGTGGAAATGGTTTGAAAAAAAATAATTCCTGGCATAATTAAGATAATTTGAAACTGTAGTAAATTTTTGATTCAATCTTGATCCCATTTTTACTGCAAAGACTCAAAGCTATAATCAAAAATGTGTCTCAAACATTCCAGAAAGGCATATTTATTTTTCTCTTGTACATATTCCTTCTGCCTTCCTTTGACATTATATTTCTACAAGAGGATCTTGCATTTTCCATGCACTCAGCAGTCTTCTTCTTTATGAGAATCACAAACTAGTCTTCTAGGAAAAGCGTTCTTTGCTCTCTAGCATAGTAGCGTGAAAATTTAAGTGAAACCAATCTTCTTGTTATAAATTCTTCTGGAACATGGCCATGCAGCCCAGAAAACTCACAGCAACCCTATCCTCTTTCCTTTCCTAAGGGATTGGGGTCTTCTTTTTCTAGTGCAGCTCTTGCTCTGTCCCTTGTGTAATAGAAAGATAAACAATAAACAGATTTTGCTCCTTAATTGTTTTTTAAAGAGTGGATGGACAGCATATGTTATATCAACCTTTTTGGATTTCTTTCCAACATACTTTCCAGTTCAAAGCATTTCTTTTGTTCACGTTCTCCCCTCTTTTGCCTCTACTCTTGTTATAACTTCATTAAGTAGTATTCCATTTCTTCAAGAGTGTGTTGCTTCTGGTATTTTCAGGGATTGTTATACTTTCTGTTTTAGCTGCTCCCTATTCTTTTCTATTTTAAGACCACAGGCCTCTCATTCTGCAACTTCCTCTTCAAACCACCCAACTGTTCAGTCTTCCTTTCACCCAGGCTGGTTTTGTGTGTCCCTTTGCGACAGTGCTTAAGACAATCTTATTAGTGCTTGCGAAACTGGAAGTCGCTTCTGGTGTGAGAGAGTTGGCCGTTTGCAAGGACGTTGCCCAGGGGACACCCAGATGTTTTACCATCCTGTGGGAGGCTTCTCTCATGTCCCCACACGAGAAGCTGGAGCTGATAGATGGGAGCTCATCCTGCTCCCTGGATTCGAATCACCAATCTTTTGGTCAGCGGTCCTGCCAGCACAAGGGTTTAAGGGCTCTAGCTGGTGAACATACAGTAAAGAGAACTCCAAAGAATCAAGCAGTAAGGCCTTGAACCAGAGTGCAAAAAGAATAATGTGGTGGATGTAAATGGATTAGATCAGAGGTGTCAAACTCATTTTCATGGAGGGCCACATCAGCCTTATGGTTTTCTTCAAAGGATCATTGAATACATGGATGGAGAATCCGTGCATATAGAGGGCCAACTATAATTTTTTTACATAGTGGTTGATGCACTTTAGCTTTTACCAAATTTGGTTCCCCAGATGTTATTGAATGACAACTCCAATCACTTTTAATCATCTGTCATGCAGATTGGGGATAATGAGAATTGCAACCCAAGGGCTCTTGTGGTTCTGAGGTTGGGGAAATATTATTTTAATGGCAGACATCACACCCACAAGCCTTGCATCTAAATTCACACCCCATTGTCCCAACTAAACACAACAAACTGCAGATTTCCGGATGTTACTGTATCACAACTCCCATTAGCTCTAGTCATGAAGTCTAATGATGAGGAATACAGGAGTTTTACTCCACTCAAAGTGGCTAACACAAAATCCTAACTGTAAATTAAAACCGAAAGCATATAAATATTAAAATAGAATGAAATATAGCCCTATTAAAAATACATGGTCAAACCAATAAAACCATTAAAAATCTATCAAACTACATTTATTGCTTAAGAAGATAAAAGGCATGTCATTACAGAGTAATCTAATGCACGTTTGTTTAATCAGAAGCAAGTCTTCATGGTCTTCGATACTCGAAGTGCCTTTTGACTATGACTTCTTCAATAGCTTGAAACTCCCAGTAGAGATGTGTCCAGAAACCTTACAACGGCATTGTTAATTGAAAGAAAGGTTGAGGCCAACCGGACGGAAGTCTGTTGAACGCAGTGAACATCTGCTATCCAGTTCACAGAAGGACGTGGCAACGTTTTGCCAGAGAAACCAAACTAGCAATCTGTTTGCAACCCTAGAACTTGACAGAGGGAGAGAACATGAACAGGAAACTCTTTATATGTCATTATTTTAGAGGTTTTGTGGAAATTCTGGTTGCTATAAACATTTAGTCATCATTGCTAAACTCAAACTGCTACCCTGGGCGTGGATAGGAACGCACAGATAATGACTGGAAACAATCAAACAGGAAGCTGGCAACCTTTGCAACGGATGCATAGACTAAGAAATAAGAGACAAACTATGTGATCAAGATTTTCTTCAGATCACACATATTTAATTATCACTCTAATTCTCATTTTGGAAACCAAATGGATGGTGGGAAGGATAGATCGGACCATTCCATTATCTCCTGCTTCCAGTCTTTCAAGGGGCAATTCTTTCATGTAGAGAGAATTAAAAATAACTCCTTACCAAATATGATTAGAAGCCTACTGTATATTACATTCTTCATTCACTTTGTGACCTTAAATCACTGTACAGATGCTGACTGCTGGTTCAGGCCTGTTGGCTATTTCAGGCCTCAGCATTTGTATTATGAGATGTTTGGAGCCACTTAGTCTGTAACTGTGGTGAGATTTGCACTTCCTGTTTCAAAGTTGACGTTTTTGGGATCTTTTCCATATGTCACTCTAATACATATTTGAAGATTTTTTTTCTCGTATTCTTTTCATAGTAATATTCTTATTAACTGTAGGAAAAAATGAATACACCTGCTGGTTAACCAAATTTATTTTCACTTCAAGTAGCTGCTTTTGGACTCATATAAACATGACTATCCTCTATTCACAGCCCTCAGGGCCTAAATACCCGAAAGCAGCAGCTCTTGTCTGATTGATTGATTGATTGGCAGTAATCTGCCCTTCTCACCCCACAGGGGACACAGGACGGATTACAATGTACATATACATGGCAAACATTCAACACCATAGACACACAAGATATATAGACAGACACACAGAGGCTATTTAACTTTCCAGCTTTCATGAGGGTATTCTGGCCACCAGGGGAGCTGTCACTTCACCGTCCATTTGTGACATTGATGAAGTACTTCCTCATTCTTTGCATGCTTGCTGGAGATTTTTATGGCATCGTAAATTAGCCTCCCCGCATAACTGGTACCTACATTTCCTACTTGACAGATGCAACTGTTTTTCGGGCTGCAAAGGTCGACAGCAAGCTACAAAAATTGGTCGGAAGCTCACTCTGACCTGGGCTGGCTTTGAACTCATGACCTTTTGGTCAGTAGTGCTCTTAATGCAGCTGACTCCTAGCCAGCTGCGCCACAATCTCAGTGCATGGCAGTTGTGTATTTAAACAACAGAGGAGATGTGTCCATGTGTATATATCTCTGTGTTTATATCTATATCTATATATGCGCTTTAATACCCTGAAACTGGTTCTCAAACTGTCCTCCTCCAAATGTTTTGGACTTAAGCTTCCACAATTCTTAACAGCTGGTAAGATGGCTGGGATTTCTGGGAGCTGAAGTCCAGAACATCTGGAGGAGCAGAGTTTGAGAAACAGTGTCCTAAAGGTATCCAACGCTGTCAGATCTTGAAAGCTAAGGAGATACTGAAAGCTCACCCCAGTGAGTATTTGGCTGGGGGACTGCCAGAAAATATATTGTGTTGTCAGCTGTATTTCAGAAGAAGAAACTGGCAAAACCATTGGCATATTCCTTGCCAAAGAAAACTATGAAATACATGTTCATTACAAGTCAACAGGTGACTTAAATTTGCATACACACACACACACACACAAGGCTCCTTTGGAGGCTTTTAAACAGAGGCTGGATGGTCATCTGTGGGGGGTGATTTGAATGTGATTTTCCTGCTTTTTGGCAGGGTGTTGGACTGGATGGCCCACGAGGTCTCTTCCAACTCTATGATTCTACACAGCTCTCAGAACTCAGAAAGTAACATGATGCCTTTGCAAAACATACTCCTGGGTTGATATTCATCTCTATCCCTTGATTTAAGTTATTGCCAGGAAAGGTCTTTCCCATCTGCAGTGCCAAAATTAACGTTCCTTTATGGTTACTGGACAAAGACAAAAGTCTTGGCCCAAGCTCAAGGTAATTTGCAAGAAAATATTCTTTGTTTCGTCTGTTGGTGCAAAGAAAGAGAGAAACCCTAACTAGCAGGTGGAACGTGGGTAGATTTTCCAATCTGTCCGTGTCTGGCTGCACCCATTTATGACAAAGGGTAGGGCTGCAACATGGCTCTGTTTTAGGGTTTGAGAATCTGCAATTGCTCTGGGAACAAATGGGACCTCTTTCTTTGACCAACAACCAGGATTGTTTTATACGTAGTCTATACCAGACCACATGTTAAAATCCTCATAGCCACTTTTAAAAGATGAGAATCTTTTCTCTTAGTTTTGTCACTTTTGAGGCATGAAACCATCTGCTGAAATGAGATAGATAATTAGAATAAATGAGAAACAGAAACAACGAGAAACAGTATAAATATTAACATCTGTTTGCTATGAAACATTAGATGTGAGTTGTTTCAAAGGCTCACCCCAGGCACAACACATTCCATCAATATTTTTGATTTCCCCATTTACCAAAACAGGGCATATTAATAGAGATGTTTTTATGGTAACACTGTGGATCTGGGACCTGCAGGTCATCATCATAAGCCTGTCACAATATTTTAAGAGAAGCTGGGAAAATTACTGTGAGGTTTGATGGGAACGATCTGAAGTCGTCAGAGATGGACTAAATTTGCAACAGAGTTTTCCCCAAAGCATGCATTGTTTCTATTAGAGGATTAGAGAACACCACCCCTTGTACCCAGAGGACCATGAAGAGAGGAAATTCCAGACTGTCTCCTGCCATCTCCTATATCCTAATGAGTCCTTCTATGATAGTAAAGGCCAAGACAACCGCTTGGCTGAACTTGCATGCTCCAGATCCTCCCCAGTGCTTTTTAATAAACATCCACTGGAAAATAGTGGAGAGCTCTCCAGAACTGGTTCTCTTTCCCAACCTTTCAGCAGCATAGTTGTTTATTACTAAAAAGGGAAATTTATAACTCCCCAGTGGTTAATGATTATAATTTGTGTACTGCTCTATACCATGTGTATTTTCAACATGAGTACATCCATATTTTTTATCACATCACAATGTACCATATATACTCGAGTATAAGCTGAACCAAATATAAGCTGAGGCACCTAATTTTACTACAAAAAACTGGGAAAATGTATTGACTTGAGTATAAGCCGAGGGTGGTAAATGCATCAGCTACTAGTAAATTTCAAAATAAAAATAGATACCAATAAAATTATATTAATGTAGGCATTAGTATGTTAAATGTTTTTGAATATTTACATAAAACTGTAATTCAAGATAAGACTGTCCAACTCTGATTAAACCATTATTCTAACCTTCTTCAATGTAAATATGCTTACATGTCCTCCAATAATAATAAATAAAGTATAATAATAATAATAGAGTAAAATAATAAAGTATAATAACAATATAACAGTAAAATAATAAATGTAATAACAATAATAATAAATGTAATAATAATAAATAATAACAACAACAACAAAGTAAAATAATAAATAATTGACTCGAGTATAAGCCGGGGAGACTTTTTCACCTCTTTACTAGATGAACTGACATACTATGATGTGGAAATTGATTGTTCTGAATCAGGCCCGTAGCCAGAATTTCATTTCGGGAGGGGGGGTGGCTGAATTTTTTTCAGGGGGGTTTCGGGGGGGCTGAGTTTTGGGGGGGCTGAGTCTGAGTGAAAGAGGGTCTAGCCTAGCAAACCTTTTGTATCATTACCCCAATACCCCCATGCATATGGGATATATTGAGTATGGTGATCAGATCATGATATGAATAAACATAACAGTTGAAATAATGCACCAGTAAGGCCTTTTTGCGAACCACCATGAGAATTTCGGGGGGGGGGCTGAAGCCCCTCAAGGCCCCTCCCGCCCCCCGGCTACATGCCTGGCTGCCGTTATCTTAGAGGGGATGGCATACTAGAACTGCCTTCCTCTATTCCCAGCTCTATAACTCTCCTCACCTGTAAACAATGAGCAAGTACATGCTTTCCAAATAAAAGGATTCTCACTGGACATCCACACATAGGGGAAGCTTTCCTACTTGGATTTCTTCTTACTCCATATGGTCTGGAGACAGACATGTTGATTGAGTGTGTGTGTGTGTCACCTGCCTTCACATCACCTGTCAACTTGTGGCAACCCCATGAATTTCTTGGGCAAAGAATGACAAGAGGTAATTTTGCAAGTTCCTTCTTCTGAAATATAGCCTAGTAACCTAGTATTCATTGGCAAGTCCCTATCCCCCATGGTGGTCCCTGCTCAGCTTCCAAGTTCAAGTGGAATCGGATGCTTCTAGGCAGGGCCGTAGCCAGAAAAAAAATTCGGGAGGGGTTGAAATTTTTTTGGGGGGGGGGTTGAAAATTTCGAGGGGGGGGGTTGAAACCTGCCTCCTAGCTCACACTGAAGCAAAGAGCACAGCAGGGGGCAGAGCAGCCTTCAATAGCCTGCAGCTCCACCCCTGTCAACCACCTCCACCAAGTCTGGCCTCCTTAATGAGAGCATTCAACACCCCCCCCCAACTTGGTTGCTTCGCTACATCGGCTATTGCTGCAAGTAATGACAGTGTGAATAAATTGTCAATATTTGCTTGAGATAGTGCTTGCAGTTCTGGAGGGACTCTTAATTTTTTGCGTCTCATAGACTTAGCATGGGGATTTGGTTAACCAGTTAAAATTCATGAGTAAACCAGGTTTTTTTTTTTTTAACCTGAAAAATTTCGGGGGGGGGTCGCCCCCCCCCCCCCCCCCCCCCCCCCCCGCCTACAGGCCTGCTTCTAGGGTGTTTAAGCCCATTGAATGTAGAGAGAGCTTTGCTCATATAAGTGATTCCACTTTGGGCAGAACTGGCCATAAGCAACTGTATTAGGGTAGGCAGTTAGAACAGACAGCTATACCTAAGGAAGGAATCCTTCTCATGAGAGGCCTGTAATCTATATAAATAAAAATGTACCATAATGTTCGTTTGTGGGATTAATATAACTCAAAAACCACTGGACAAATTGACACCAAAATTGGACACAATACACCTATCAGGCCAACAAGTGACAATCACTCATAAAAACATTGAAAAACACAGGGGAAGGGACCTAAAAAGCCAAAAAAGCAAAAAGATGCTACAGCACATGCGCAAAACCACACATATATACACATACACACAAATTCACAGACTGGGCCACAGCAATGCATGGCAGGGGGCGGCTAGTCTATAGAAATAAAAATGTAATGTTCGTTTGTGGGATTAACATAACTCAAAAACCACTGGATGAATTGACGCCAAATGTGGACACAATACGCCTATCAGGCCAACGAGTGAACATCACTCATAAAAACACTGAAAAACACAGCAGAAGGGATTTAAAAAGCCACAAAAGCAAAAAGATGGTACAGCACATGCGTAAAATGATTCCCTCTGGCAAAGAAAACGCACAATAGCATATCCAAACTTCCAGACTACAGCTCCCAGCTTCCCCTAGACCAGGCCCTTTAGGAGAGGAAGGTGATCCAAATGCACTGCTTCCAAGCTGCAAGCTTTCTTCTCCTTGGATTACTTTGAGAGCATCCCAATCCCTGAATATTTCCAATTCCCTATTCCTGGACTGCAACTCCCAGCAATCCTCCAGATAGATAAGATAGATAGATTAGATAGAAATGGATAGGTAGATAGATTGATCAGGAGGACTGCTGGGAGTTGCAGTGCATGAATAGGTAGAGAAAGAAGAAAGGGGAGAAAGAGGAAGGGAAAGAAAGGAGGGGAGGGAGGGAAGAGGAAGAGAAAGAAGGAAGGAGAGAATGAAAGAAAAAAGGGAAGGAATGAAGGAGAGAAAGAAAGGAGGAGAGAAAGAGGGAGGAAAGGTTGGCTACAGCAACACATGACGGGTACAGCTAGTAGCTTTATAAGATGATGGGTTATCTCTGAAACCTTTTGGTATACTGCTGTGTTGATTGAATGGCTATGCAAGTTGGAATTTTTTGAAAAACCCACATAGATGGAAACACAGTAGAGCTTAGGTGGGGCTGGGAATTTAAGGGAAAACATTCTGTGATAATTGCGTCATAATGCTGGTTGCTGTTGATAATGATAGCGATGAAAAGGGGAAAAGAAGATTCTAGTTATTACACATGATTACAACTTGTGTTTCCACCAACAAATCTTATAAAATATGGATATCAGTTGAGAAAGAAGTATGTTTGGAGTGATACAGCATAAAGAAGATAACAAGTTACATTACAGGCCATCTCCAGGAATGGCTGGGAGAGGCTCCAACACCAGACAGCTCCTGCCAAATCTGTCTAGAAAATACTGAATTAAATAAATGGTCTGGCTTAATACAAGGAACCAGTGGTGGACTGGTTCGAAAAATATTGGTTGCCAGGAGACAAAGGGAGGCCACCTACAAAATATCTGTGCCTGTATGATGTATGCATCATCCTCACATAACCCTGAATCAGAGTTATTTATTATATTCTTAAATATAAATTATCATCGAAAAATAATTTCTTCATATTTATTATTAAAATAGTAATACAATATAAATTTTAGTTGCATACAGTAATAATATTGGGACTTCTGTTCTATTTTCAAGCTACTAAAAGGTCATTAAAAAATTTAATATATTGTCTAATGTTTACAGTAGTCCACTTGCCATCCTGGCCAGTCCGCCACTGCAAGGAAGGGTCTATTCGGAATTGCTTTGGCATGTTATTTGGGGAAAGGTGACACTGCTCAATAACAGGATGTGCTTTAGACATAAAAGGCTCAATGCCTGAAATCTCTCAGTTGGGTTGAGAGTCCATTTAACCTGAGTTGCAAAGATATAAAGGACACAGGGGATATTAGGCCCACAAAAAGGTAATTAGGTGAATTTTCACACAGGAGAAAGGAGACACATTTCAATGATCAGGGGACTGATCTTGGGAACAGTCATATGAGAAATACTTATGTAAATAAACAGCAAATCAACAAGAAACTACCAGAGGTGGTGACAGGTCTTGTACGAGGGTTGAATGAAAAGTAATGCCTCCACCTTCGTAACTCCTCCTGGTATGCGGCAGGTACTGGCTTGTTCAGTAGACTCTCTTCTACAGTTCCATTTTGGTGGGAAGCCTTAGCATTGAACAGTTGTGTTGTTAAAGTGCAAATTATGGAACCCTGTGCAGATGGTCGCTCAATGCGACTTAAGCAATGTGCAGTCATTGAATTATTGACAGCAGAAGGTGTCACCCCAAAGGAGATTAATCAGAGAATGCAAACTGTTTATGGTGATTGTGTTGATGTGAGTACTGTGCGTCGTTGGGCAAGAAAGTTTAAATATGTTGAAGTGGGAATATCTGACTTGCATGACAAAGAGTTGGACATCCTGTGACAGCAACCACCGAGTTTCACAAGCAAAAGGTTGACAGATTCAGGATGATTGTTGTATCATTCAGTGGAAAAGTGAATAGTGGTAGTTAAAAAGCACATTCTAAGGATTATTTATGCATTTGATTTATTAAAATATTCCTGTCCAAACCCAAGTAATGAAGGTGGAGGCATTATTTTTCATTCAGCCCTTCAAAATGACTGCATATAGCATCTTAGGATGCATCTACACTAGAAGTAATGCAGCTAGGCACCATTTTAACTGCCATGGCTACATGCTGTAAAATCCTTGGAGCTATAGTTTCTTACAAGTTATTTCACCTTCTCTGCCAAAGAGTTTGGTGCCTTACCAAACTACACCCAGGTTTTCATGGAGGCAATCTGTATTAATTCCGTAGTACAGATGTCCCCTTAGCTGGCAAAGGCTCTTCAGCTACCCCATAGTACTTTCCAAAATTGGGATGACAATCATCTCAGTGAAGAGACAGTGTTTCTGGTCTCTTTTGCTTGGTGAAGCAACCAAATGGTTCTCTCCAAGATAAAGTAAACACGGCAAAGAGGTCTATGATTGGTATCTTTCTACTGGATGAGGTATCTTTCTTCAATAGCGCCTTAATGAAGACAAATGAAATGGCACTATAAAGAATGATAGAATTGGAAGAGACCACAAGGGCCATCAGTCCAACTCTATCCAGCTATGCAGGAACACACAAAGTAATATCAATGGATGACTATCCAGCGTCTGTTTAAAAACTTGCAAAGAAAGGGACTCCACCAACTCAGAGGTTATGTACAGTATTCTTAATTTTAGTTGAAATCTCCTTTCATGTAATTTGAATCCATTGCTCTGTGTCCTATCCTCTGAGACAGCAGAAAACAAGCTGGCTCCATTTTCTATTTGACATCCTTTTAAATATTTAAACTTAGTATCATGTCACCTCTGAACCTTCTCTTCCTCAAGCTAAACATACTCAGATCTCTAAGCTGCTCCTTATATGACAAAGGGTTCCAGATCTTTAAACATTCTGTTTGCCATCCTCTGGACACGTTCTAACTTGTCAACACCCTTATTGAAATGTGACGACAGACTTGGACACAGTATTTCAGGTGACGTCTGACCAAAGCAGAATATAGAGGAACCATTACTTTCCTCAGTCTAGACCAGGGGCCCTCAAACTAAGACCCGAGGGCCAGATACAGCCCTCCAAGGTAATTTACCCGGCCCTCGCTCAGGGTCAACCTAAGTCTGAAATGACTTGAAAATACATAACAACAACAATCTTATCTCATCAGCCAAAAGCAGACCCACACTTTACATTGAAATACTAATAAGTTTATTTTTGTTAAAATTGTTCTTCATTTTAATTATTGTATTGTTTTAAGTGTTTTTTGCACGACAAATAAGATATGTGCAGTGTGCATAGGAATTCGTGTTTTTTTCAAATTATAATCTGGCCCTCCAACAGTTTGAGGGACTGTGACCTGGCCCTCAGTTTAAAAAGTTTGAGGCCCCTGGTCTAGTGGTCTAGTGGTCTACACTATTGATGCAACCTAGAACTTTTGAGCTGTGACAGTACAATGATGACCCATGTTCAGCTTGTGGTCTACTGAGATTCTTAGAACTCCCTTCATCTATCAAGCATGTAAGTTTATCGAAAACAGCAATAAAAATTTCAGTGTATTACTGTTTACATTTTTTTACTTGCTTTGTTTTATTGCATTTTTTAGTATTTTCATTGTCAACCAGCTTGAATCTCTTGGCAATAGTGTCTTTATATAACTTACTAGCAGTCCCCTGCCACGCGTTGCTGTGGCTCAGTCTGGTGATCTTGAAAATAAAGTAATGAGAAAGTGTTGGTTTCTAATATATGTAATTTCTTTCTGCTTGTGGGTAAACAGTATTTCTTGTTGTTTCTTTGCCAGTGTTGATGTAGAGATTGTCTGTTCTGCCTACTCTGGAAAGGCAACATATAATTGTCCTTTTTAAGGGGTCCCTTTCAAATCTTTGATACTGCATCTGTCATATATATGTGTGTGTGGCTTGATGGCCCTTTGTCAGGAGGGCTTTGATTATGTTTTCTTGCCCTGGTGAAGGGAGTTGGACTGGATGGCCTTAAGGCAGTATTTCTCAACCTGGGAAGTCAAAACCAGGGGGGGGGGGTCACCAAGGAGGGTGTCAGAAGGATCACCAAAGACCACCAGAAAACACAGTATGTTCTGTTGGTCATGGGGGTTCTGTGTGGGATGTTTGGCCTAATTCCATCGTTGTTGGGGATCAGAGTGCTCTTTGAGTGTAGGTGAACTATACATCCTAGTAACTACACTCCCAAATGTCAAGGTCTATTTACCCCAAACTCCATCTGTGTTTATATTTGGACATATTGAGTATTCGTGGCAAGTTTGGTCCAGATCCATCATTGTTTGAGTCCACAGTGCTCTCTAGATGTAGGTGAACTACAATTCCAAAACTCAAGGTCAATGCACACCATACCCTTCTAGTGTTTTCTGTTGGTCAGGGGAGTCCTGTGTGCTACGTTTGTTCAATTCCATCGTTGGTGGAGTTCAGAATGCTCTTTGATTATAGGTGAATTATAAATCCCAGCAACTACAACTCCCAAATGACAAAATCATATTTTTTTGAGTGATGGTCACTCCTTGTGTTGTGAGACATTTTGTTGCCAACTTTGGTGTGATTTCGTTCATTGGTTCTTTTGTTTTTAAGGTACTCATTATGCACAGAGCATTTTTATATAGATAGATAAAATGTCCTGTCTAAATTATACTTTTAAAATTATCTTGTTCAGTTAGCTAGGCTGACTAAAGAAAGTATAGAATGGTTCAGAATCAGCAAGACTTCGCTTTCAAAAAAATTATAGATGTCCCTAGCTGTTCTTCACTCAGATATTTTAGATAACTTTTCCAGCCTGGTTGACTGAACCATTCAGTCAACTGATTTTTTCAGCCACTGATTACTGTTATGATATCTCTATTTAACTTTCCTGCCTTTATAAATGTCTGCCTGGATGTCTCTATGGTTGGAGAATCAGTCTGGGTTTGGAGCAAGGAAGATGAGAATACAGCAGGACCATCTCCTCCAATTCAGAGAAAAGAAATTGATTGAACACCTCTCACCTGTTATTTCAATTCATCTGATTAGAGAAGTGGTGGAAGAAAAGAAATTGTTTTGTAACACATTTCTTAGATCTCTAGATCTAAGAATGATGCTTGAGCTGAGGAAGGGATTTGTCTCCTCTTGCCTACAAGGTACCATATGTTATATTGGTTTTCTAACCTCAAGTGTATAGATTCATTCTGAAATTGAATTGTACAGTGTATCAATTTTCATGTTTTATTTTGGTTATTTGATGAGGAGGAATTAAGGCAAGAGTGAATAATGGGACAAGTTTTGATTCTGCCACAATGTAATAACTGAAGTGGTCTAGGACAGTTTTTATTGAACACTGAAATGTGCCCAGAGGACAACGACTGAAATTATCAAATGTCTGGAAACCACGAGTTTCTATGAGGAGCGGCTTAAAGAATTGGACATGTTTAGCCTAAGGAAGGGAAGGTTGAGAGGAGACATGAGAACCATGTTTAAATATTTGAAAGGCTGTAAAAAAAGAAGAGGGAACAGGCTTGGTTGTGGATCTGGAGACTAGGACTTGTTTCACCTGAACATTAGGAAGAACCTATTGACCATAAGAGCTATTTAACAGTGGAATTCTCTGCCTTGGAATATGATGGAAGTTGTATTATCAAAGGCTTTCATGGCCGGAATCACTCATAGAATCATAGAATCAAAGAGTTGGAAGAGACCTCATGGGCCATCCAGTCCAACCCCCCTGCCAAGAAGCAGGAATATTGCATTCAAATCACCCCTGATGGATGGCCATCCAGCCTCTGTTTAAAAGCTTCCAAAGAAGGAGCCTCCATCACACTCCGGGGCAGAGAGTTCCACTACTGAACGGCTCTCACAGTCAGGAAGTTCTTCCTCATGTTCAGATGGAATCTCCTCTCTTGTAGTTTGAAGCCATTGTTCTGCATCCTAATCTCCAAGGAAGCAGAAAACAAGCTTGCTCCATCCTCCCTGTGGCTTCCTCTCACATATTTATACATGGCTATCATATCCCCTCTCAGCCTTCTCTTCTTCAGGCTAAACATGCCCAGCTCCTTAAGCCGCTCCTCATAGGGCTTGTTCTCCAGACCTTTTATCATTTTAGTCGCTCTCCTCTGGACACATTCCAGCTTGTCAATATGGGTTGTTGTAGGTTTTTTCAGGCTATATGGCCATGATGGAAGTTCCTTCTTTTGAGGTTTTTAAGCAGAGGCTGGGTGACCATCTGTTGGATGTGCTTTGATTGTCCTTTTCTTGCAGGGCAGAATGGAGTTGGACAGGATGGTCCTTGTAGTTTCTTCCAACTCTAAGATCCTATGATCATAAGGAGCTTCTTGACAGTCAAGAGCAGCTTAATAATGGAACCAATTGCTTAGGAGGAGTGGTGGAGTCTCCTTCTCTGCACTCTTTCAACAAAGAGGCTGGACAGCTCCCTCCTGGCGATGGACTGACTGGAGATCCTTAGCAAGGGAGGGACAGGACCCAACAGATTGCCGGAGAAGAGTGAGCATTTGCCATGTGAGAAACTGATGTTTTTTGTGCTTTGTAGGGGTGACTAAATAATCTCCCATTGGGGAAAAACTCTGTCACACATTTATGTTCAGATATTTCTGATCTTCCTCAGTGTGCTTATGGCATTTCTGTGTTTCTGAGCTCAGATGAACCTCTGTCTCCTACTCTGGTTCTGGGTACATTATGTTTTGGCTTCTGTACCACTTTCCCTACACAAAAGCACCTGAGATTCATTCTATGCTGTTGATTTTTCAAACTGCATGAGGAGAGCAAAATGTACATATAACCATCCTCAACAAAATTCTGATAGGATAAAATAAAGTGTGCCAGAAAAATCTGAGCATTTTGAAGAGTCCCGTCCTTCTTTAAAGTACCACCCACCTGACATATTGGGGTCTTTTTGTGCCTCGCTGTTTGCTCAGTTAATTTCATTGGATGCTCATATTCATCATGCAAAATTTTTGATAAAGTGGGCACAAAATGTGGGGCACAATATAACGTTGGAACAATGGGAAAAATTTGGAATAAAGGGTTACAATTCACGTTATAACTTGAAAGAAAATGTCTATAATATGATGTACCGGTGGTATAGGATACCTGAAAAGCTCTCTAAGATATATAAAAAGAGCTCCAATATTTGCTGGAAATGTAAACAATAAGTGGGGTCCTTCTATCATATGTGGTGGACATGTAAACATGCCAAGAAATATCGGATTCAAATACACACAGTGATACAAAAAAATTGAGGGGAAAGGATCCAGCTAAAACCAGAGACTTTTCTACTTGGCCTGAATGATAAAAAAAAATAACCAGGATAGACTATGGCAACATAGGACCACATCAGCCAGACTACTTTACACACAGAAATGGAAGAGTACAACAATACCAATAATGGAGGAATGGATAATAAAAATGATGGACATGGCTGAAATTGACAAATTAACATTACTAAAAGAAGGGACATTGACATTGGTTTGTTGTAGGTTTTTTGGGCTATATGGCCATGTTCTAGAAGCATTCTCTCCTGATGTTTCACCTCCATCTATGGCAAGCATCCTCAGAGGTTGTGAAGTCTCACAACCTCTGAGGATGCTTGTCGTAGATACAGGTGAAACGTCAGGAGAGAATGCTTCTAGAACATGGCCATATAGCCCGAAAAACCTACAACAGCCCAGTGATTCCGGCCATGAAAGCCTTCAACAAGACATTGGCCTTTTTTTAAAAGACTGGAAACCTTTTTTTTTTCACTTTTTGCATGAAGAGAAGGGCTTGACAATTTTGAGTTTTGAAGAACAAATTAATTTTTTGTTGATGTTATAATATGAGAAAAGAGTTAGTGAAGAGAGATCTAGAGCAGTGGTTCTCAACCTTTCCAATGCTACGGGCCCTTAATACAGTTTCTCATGTGGTGGTGACCCCCAACCATAAAATTACTTTAGTTGCTACTTCATAGCTGTAATTTTGCTATTGTTATGAATCATAATGTAAATATCTGATATGTATTTTCATTCACTGGATCAATCTGGGCACAAATACCCAATACACCAAAATCTGAATACTGCTGGGAGTTGTAGTTTCTGGGATTTATAGTTCAGCTACAATTAAAGAACATCCTGAATTACACTAATAATGGAATTGAACTAAATTTGGCACACATAACTCCCATGAACAAGAGAAAATACTGGTAGGGTTTGGTGGGCATTGACCTTGAGTTTGGGAGTTGTAGTTCACCTACATCCAGAGAGCACTATGGACTCAAACAATGGTGGATCCGGACCAAACTTGGCACGAATACTCCATATGCTGAAATGTGAACACTGGTGGAGTTTGGGGAAAACAGACATTGACCTTTGGGATTTGTAATTACTGGGATTTATAGTTCGCGTACAATCAAAGAGTTTTCTGAACTTCACCAACAATAGAATTGGGCCAAACTTGACACACGGAACCCCCTTGACCAACAGAAAATACTGTGTTTTGTGATGGTCTTCAGTGACCCCCTCAGGGGTCCCGACCCCCAGGTTGAGAAACGCTGGTCTAGAGGGTGAAGCATATGATATCAGCTTTCTTTGTGGGTAGATCAGGATAGACCAAAGGTCACCTATCTTCTCTCCCCCCCCCCCTATTTTTCTTTTTCCCCTTTCCCCCTTTTTTAAGAGAAGGAAGAGTATAAAAAAAGAGGGTGCAGATAAAAGCAATGATACATGGAAAGGAAGTGTGTATAAATATGAGCACCAATGGAAACTAAGTGTAAGCAAGATATTGTAAAGTTGAAACAATAAAGAATTGTTAAAAAAATATTCATCATGCAACATTTTATACAAGTGATAATTCCGGGATTTTTATTTGCTTTTAAAAGTGCTCATCTAGAAAAAGCAGCATAGATACAATCATTTTTGTGACATACACTCACTTATTGCCTACAACTTCAAGGTATTAAGATGACAAGCAGAAACAGAGACCAGGAGGAACATTTGCTGTCTAGCAATTGGATATTTTGCCTTTCTGCATAGTAAGTTCAAGAGAAAAGAGCAGAGTGATATAACAAAATTCAAAATGGAGGTAGACAGTAATATTGTCACACACTCCAGGTCATTTCCACAGTATATGGCACTTCACTTGATTGCTAGCTGGAAGCAGTTGACTGAACCAGAGTATCACTAAAACACTGATTCCACATTGCCCATCTCCACGCAGACAGTCTTCAGTTGGGAATAATATTCAATCGCCGCTTCCCCATTCTCTCGGCCAAATCCTACAAAAGAAAAATACTTAGTATGGGACACTTACAGCAAGACTGAAAGCTTGGGGCAGGGCTCGCATGACAGAGTGGACCACGTGACAACTAACACTGAATGCGACATAAATGTTTCACTTTTAAATATCTTTTTTCCCCTTTTTGAACGTTCTATAGCCTTTATATTTGTAAAAGAAAACCTTCTTAAAATGTAACTGATACAAAGTAAAAGACAAAAACAGTTCACTGGTGAATGGAAATTAACTTCTTCAAAGACTTGACCAGATGAACCTAAAAGGTAGCAAGTGTGGCACAGGTAGATTATTTACTATATATATTCGAGTATAAGCCTAGTTTTTCAGCCTTTTTTTAGGCTGAAAAAGTTCCCCTCGGCTTATACTCGAGTCAAGGTTATTTATTGTTTTACTCTGTTGTTGTTGTTGTTATTATTATTATTATTATTATTATTTCATTTATTATTTTATTCTATTTATTATTATTGCATTTATAATTTTACTCTATTATTATACATTTATTATTTTACTGTATAATTGTTGTTATTGCTACATTCATTATTTTACTCTTTTTATTATTGTTGTTATTACATTTATTATGTTACTCTATTATTATTGGAAGGATACGTAAGCACATTCACATTGAAGAAGGTAAATAATCATTTAATCGGAGTTGGACAGTCTTATCTTAAATTACCATTTCTGTAAATATTTAAAAATATATAACCTACCGATTCCTCAATTAATGTAATTTAATTGGTATCTATTTTTATTTTGCAATTTACCCGTAGCGGCTGCATTTCCCACCCTCGGCTTATACTTGAGTCAATCCGTTTTCTCAGTTTTTTGTGCTAAAATTAGGGTTATATTCGGGTCAGCTTATACTCGAGTATATAAGGTAACTTCCACATCAAACACCATTTCAGTGTCCAGTTTTGAAACCCTTTGGGTGGGTGTCTGGTTTGTTCATTGTTTCAAATGCCATTTATCCACTACAGATTCATTGATAACTCGGAAGCTGGATACCGATCAGCTTCCGAGCATAATTCAAAGTGCTGGTTTTAACCTTTAAAGCCCTAAACCAGTGGTTCTCAACCTGTGGGTCCCCAGGTGTTTTGGCCTACAACTCCCAGAAATCCCAGCCAGTTTACCAGCTGTTAGGATTTCTAGGAGTTGAAGGCCAAAAACATCTGGGGACCCCAGGTTGAGAACCACTGCCCTAAACGGTTCTGGCCCAGACTATCTGTCCAAACGTATCTCCTGCCATGAACCAACACGAAGTTTAAGATCTTCAGGAGAGGCCCTGCTCTCGATCCCACAACTATCGCAAATACGGTTGATGGGGACGAGAGACAGGGCCTTCTCAGAAGTGGCCCCTCGCCTATGGAATGCCCTCCCTAGAGATATCAGATTGGCCACCTCCCTCTTGTCTTTTAGAAGGAAAATCAAGACCTGGTTATGGGACCAAGCATTTGATCAGTGAGCAGCAAGTGGAAGAAGATCACACAACTTATGGCAATGAATTGACCCGGACTGGTTTTTGGATTGCGATTTTAATGGATGTGTCTTAATTATTTGTTTCAATTGTTGTTTTAATTTTAAATACTTTGATTGTACTGTGGTTGTTTTTATGATGCTAGCATCGTATGATGCTTTTGTTAGGCCGCCCTGAGTCCCCGTTCAAGGGGGGGGGAGAAGGGGGGGGTATAAATATAGGAGATAAATAAATAAATAAATAAATAAACAACACAATGCTATGCATGTTTAGTCTGAACTATGGCTTACTGACTTCAAAAGTGCTCACTTCAGTTAATGCAGAACTGCAATCTTAAGGCATTGTTTGTTTTAAATTGACTGGCTTTTTAAAAATCCAGTTTGGGAAGGGAGTGGAAAAAGATTGAATTCTGACATAACTGGTATTCAAAGTAATAAAGTGCACAGCTATTTGCTGCCACCAACTGGATGAATGATCTTCATCTGTACTTAATTCTACAGGGAACATTAGTCTCTAGGTTCTTGTGGGTTTTTTCGGGCTATATGGCAATGTTCTAGAGGCATTTTCTCCTGACGTTTTGCCTGCAGGAACCTAGTGATTCCAGCCATGAAAGCCTTCGACAATACATTGAACATTAGTCTCGTTCAGAGTGCCTTCCTGAACATGTTTAAAGCAAAAACAGGGGGTGGGGGGTGGGAATGAGAGTGCACACATATGTTGTCCCCAAAAAATCTCTCTAAGCACGGAGGTGCAAATTAGAGCTTCATACTAAATATTGAGCATATCAGCTTTCTTTTTAGCTGAATGTATATAAAGAGCTCCCATAAGTAGCAATTCAACCTGCCTAGTAGTCCCTGGTGGTGCAATGGGTTAAACCAGGGTTCCTCAAACTAAGGCCCGGGGGCCTCAGCCTCGCTCAGGGTCAACCTAAGTCTGAAACGACTTGAAAGCACACAACAACAACAACAATCCTATCTCATCAGCCAAAAGCAGGCCCACATTTCCCATTGAAATACTAATAAGTTTATATTTGTTAAGATTGTTCCTCATTTTAATTATTGTATTGTTTTAAAGTAGTTTTTACACTACAAATAAGATATGTGCAGCGTGCAAAGGAATTCATTCATGTTTTTTTCAAATTATAATCTGGCCCTCCAACAGTTTGAGGGACTGTGACCTGGCCCTCTGTTTAAAAAGTTTGTGGACCCCTGGGTTAAACCCTTGTGCTGGCAGGACTGCTGACTGACAGGTCAGTGATTTGAATTCGGGGAGAGCATGGATGAGCTCCCTCTGTCAGCTCCAGCTTCCCATGTGGGGACATGAGAGAAGCTTCCCACAAGAATAGTAAAACATCAAACATCCGGGCAACGTCCTTGCAGACAGCCAATTCTCTCACACCAGAAGCAACTTGCAGTTTGTTCAAGTCGCTCCTGACACAAAAAAAACCCTGCCTAGTTTCTGTTCATGAGAACCTTGACACTGCATTCAGCCCCAAAAGGTTGCATCACCCTCTTCAGCAATTGCTTAAGGATAGGAGATGACACATGGATACTTAAGTACCTGTACGTGTTCATATCCCCATCCTCATTTAACCCTCTGTAAGTTGAAGCACTGGGACTGTGGGTGTCAGCTGCATTAAGGTCACTACTGACCAAAAGGTCATGCGTTCGAAGCCAGCCCGGGTCAGAGTGAGCTTCCGGCCAATTTGTGTAGCTTGTTGTTGACCTTTGCAACCCGAAAGACTACCACCTATGTGTGGGGAGGCTAATTTAACAAATTTACGAGGCCATAAAAAATCTCCAGGAAAAGCATGCGGGGAATGCGGAAAGTACTTCATCAGTGTCACAGATGGACGGTAAAGCAACATCTGCCCTGGTGGCCAGAAAATTGGAATGTTAAATACAGCCTCTGACTGTCTAGTCTATATGTGTTGTGTGCCTATGGCATTGAATGTTTGCCATGTATGTGTACACTGTAATCCGCCCTGATTCCCCTGCGGGGTGAGAAGGGCGGAATATAAATAAATAAATAAATAAATATTCTGTATATTAATAAAATAAATAGTGCACTTCCACAACAGTATCACTGGTCAACTTATCTATTTGTATACATCCCATAAGACAACTCTCTGCCTCTGGGAGTCTGTATTGCCCCTTGCAGACTAGACCCATTTTGCAAGAAAAATCAAAGCAAACTGCATCTGGAATTTTGTGTCAAAGCAATTTCCACTATGGATACAGACTTCTGCAGCTCTCCTAATCCACAACTCTAGCTTGATTAATATATATACTCATTGTCCAATTCTCATAGAAATATTGCAGCAATCAATCAAGTGGGTCACCTGACATCTTGTATCCTCCAAAGGGAAGTTCCACAGGGCTAATATTGTAATTATTGATGAAACACATCCCAGCCTGGAGACCAGCAACTACTCTGTGGGCCCTCTGGATGTCCCTGTGAAGTAGAAGAACAAGGCTGAGTAATGCACTTTCTGCCCAGCACAGAATTCAGGTGGTGTTCCCTGAATTCCATTTCCGATGAGCCATGGTAAAATAATCCAAACACTGATAGGCACATTTGACACCATGTAAAGACATTATTTCAAAAGCTTTAGTACAGCTTTTAAACGGTTCCGGCCCAGCTTACCTGTCTGAACATATCTCTCCTTATGAACCTTCTAGGAGCTTAAGGTTGGTTGGGAAGGCCCTGCTCTCAGTCCCACCTTCTTTATGGGCACGCCTGGCAGGGACGAGAGACAGGGCCGTCTCAGTGGTGACCCCTTGGCTGTGGAACTCCCTCCCTAGGAATATTAGATCAGCCCCCCTTCCTCCTGACTTTCTGTAGGAATGTAAAAACCTAGCTTTTTGAACAAGCCTTTTGAAAGGCAGTGCAATAGACCAATATGGATCTCTGTGGAACTGAATTGTGGAACAGCTTAGACAATGTTTTTGGGAAAACAAGCTAAACAGTGAAGGCATTGGTTTTATATGGTTTTATTGTATGATTTTATAATCCCGTTTTTAAATGCTTAAATTATACACTGTAGATCAGTGTTTCTGAACCCGAGGGTCGGGACCCCTGGAGGGGTTGCGAGGGGGTGACAGAGGGGTCGCCAAAGACCATCAGAAAACAAAGTATTTTCTAGTGGTCATGGGGTTTCAGTGTGGAAAGTTTGGCCCAATTATGTCATTGTTGGGGTTCAGAATGCTCTTTGATTGTAGGTGAACTATACATCCCAGCAACTACAACTCCCAAATGTCAAGGTCTATTTTCCCCCCAAACTCCACCAGTGTTCACATTTGGGCATATGGAATATTTGTGCCAAGTTGGTCATGATCCATCATTGTTTGAGTCCACAGTGCTCTCTGGATATAGGTGAACTACAACTCCAAAACTCAAGGTCAGTTTTACAATGGATATTTTAAAATTGACAATCATACAATCATAGCATTAGAAAGGAGTTCATTAGCTATCAAATCCAACTTGCTGCTGGATGCAGGATTTCCAGCTAATGCAACAAGTTTGTTTCAATTCTATAGTTGGTGGAATTCAGAATGCTCTTTGATTGTAGGTGAACTTTAAATCCCAGCAATTACAACTCCCTAATGACAAAATCAATCTCCCCCCAACCCCACCATTACGCAAGTTTGTGTGTATCGGGTATTTGTGTCAAATTTGGTCCAGTGAATGAAAATAGATAATACATATCAGATATTTACATTATGATTCATAACAGTATAAAAATTACAGTTCTGAAGTAACAACGAAAATAATTTTATGGTTGGGGGTCACCATAACATGAGGAACTGTATTAAGGGGTCACGATATTAGGAAGGTTGGGAAACACTGCTGTAGATTGTTACGACAGCAAATGGCTGCTGGTTGTAAGTCGCCTTGAGTCACCTCTGGGTAACTCAAGGCGACTTTTGAAAAAGGCAGGATAGAAATAGCGTAAATAAATAAAGTCCAAAGACCCAAATAGCTCAACAGTCAAAGACACACAAAGTGCGTACAGACTGAAATGCAGGACAACATATTAGATAAAGTACATATAAACAAGAACAAGAACCCTGCAAATAAATACAAAGGCAAGTTTCAATCTGAATCTAATACTAGAAGTTGTTTTATCCTGGTTACCTCAGAAGAAACTTGGCAATGGCCAGAGTCACATGGGGTAAGATTATCTCCTTACAAAAACTTCACATAGAATTGAGCTGATCTACCAGGCAAGTTGCTCAGTAATGCGTTAATAATATGTTGTCGAGCCTGCTTATAAAGACCACAGGACAATAAGATGGGTTTCATATATTCAACTTCCTGGTTATTGCATGGGCAAAGTCTGGCATTATATGGAACACCTGCAAATCTGCCTCAAAGCATTTCAGAGGGAACACATGACATCTTGCCTTGGAGAAAAGGCAGCCATATTTGGCAATGGTCAAATTCTTCAGATAATTTGCTCTGTGGAGCAGCCCAGGAGTGTATAAACAATGCACTTGGGGAGCAAAAAACATATGAGTGAGAACGAAGCTCACTGAAGGCAATGTCCTACAGGGACCATGAACCAGTTATCATCCATTAGTCTCTCACCCTGATTAAACCTTATTCCCTTTTATCAGTTTTACCTGGTAAAGACCCCTGCTGCAAGGCCAAAACGAGTGTTGTTGGCTCTCTCCAGAACTTCTTCTTCTGTGTCGAAGGGCAGGATGGACATGACAGGGCCAAAAATCTCTTCTTTTACACATGTCATGCTGTCTTTGCAGTTGCCTAGGATCAACAAAGAAATTGATAGTTAAACATCCAGCTATTCTAAACACACAGATAATCCACTTCAATTATAGCTATCCTGCACATAAGAAAGTGAGATTTTAGAACTAGCTGCATAATAGGCCTGATGGCGGCTTTGGGTTGAAGCAAACCAGTGAAGTAACAAAAACATATGCATGCTTACAGGTAAAGAAGTCCTAGTTGATCTTAAAGAACTTGTTTTGTTTATTAATGTCTAGATCATAGATCAGTTATAATTTTGGGATCTATTCTGTCTAACCCAGGGATCCTCAAACTTTTTAAACTGAGGGCCAGGTAATAGCCCCTCAAACGCTTGGAGGGCCAGATTATCATTTGCAAAAAGCATGAATGAATTCCTATGCACACTGCACATATCTTATTTGTAGTGCAAAAACACTTAAAAACAACACAATAATTAAAATGAAGAACAATTTTAACAAAAACAACCTTATTAATATTTCAATGGGAATTGTGGGCCTGCTTTTGGCTGATGAGATAGGATTGTTGTTGTTGTTGTTGTTGTTGTTGTTGTTGTTGTGTGCTTTCAAGTCGTTTCAGACTTAGGTTGACCCTGAGCGAGGGCCGGGTAAATTACCTTGGAGGGCCGTATCCAGCCCTTGGGTCTTAGTTTGAGGACCCCTGGTCTAACCTATGTCATAATAAGGTGTCAGAAAAAAAATCTATCTCCTGCGTGATACCAATTATATGGCAAGATTTCTCTTTTGCCTTGTCAGTGCTGAAAATTCAGGGTAAACTTATTACTGACATTACAGTTGACTGGCTAAATAATGTTATCATTGATATTATACTGTATCTTAACAGTATTGAATTTTAGGTGGCAAGACCTATATGCCTATTGTTTTAGACAGTAACTTTATATTGTTTTAGTCAGCAAACTTATTATTGATATCACAGTTGATTGGCTAAAGAATGTTATGATTGACATTATATTGTATCTTAACCGTATTGAATTTTACATGGCAAGACCTATATGCCTATTGTTTTAGATAGTAACTTTATATTGTTTTATATCATAACCTTTTTACATATTGTATTTATTTATGTGACTGAGAATGACCAATGGTCTAGGTATTAATAAATAAATTAACAAATGAAATGTGGTTTTTTTTTCAAAATGAAATTTCAAATAATGGGGCCTATGGCAAATTTAATTATATTATTTAAAAAAAATCTTGCTCTCACTGGTCACACTCCAAACGCTCAACTATCACCAATATTCTTTATGCTTCCAAATATCCATAGAGGAAACACAAATGTCAAGAGAATGGATATAGCTCCAATACGTTTGCCCTTCTATGCAGAAGGAGCTTTTGTATATAAGAGAGTATTCGGTCATACAATGCAATCTGCCCAAATGTTTCTTTTGAACATGTCATTTTGTTCTTTGCATCTCTAGAAAAAAATTATACAAAAGTCAGTTTTTTTAACTAAAAATGACATTGACTCATCACCAAAATCCATACCAATGCGAGCATAATACTAATTGCAAGAGGCACCCTAATTTTAGTACCACCACCAAAAATATGCCAGTGATTCTAAGGCACACCCCATTTTAGATATGTTTATATAAGAAAAAAGCATGCCTTAGAATTGAAGCAATACATTATACCCTCCCTTCAATCTGGACTAACAAAAGCTTTGAGAGCCAGAAGTCAATAAAGTATCCATACCTAACACGCAAGGAGTCATGTAAAAGCCACCAGCAAGCATGGGATCTTCTGGTACATATGGGTCCCCACCACACAGTACCTGTGCACCCTGAAAAATGCAACACAACAAAAGGTAGACTTACATAGCCATATCAGGATAGTTCACAGGCACATAACCAGTTTAAAGCTTTCCACTAGACAGATTCAGCCCAGGCAATAAATGGACCAAAAGTGGGATGACCATAGCAGAATATAATGACTGGATAGCACCAGACCATTAGTACAATATGAATGACAACGGATAGGCTAACTCATGGGATGACAGATGTTTGGAGCCAGATAAGCATGCTCCTGTCAGCATATCACCAAAGAATCCTACTTTCCTGTATTCACTGTGAATGCTCATGAGATTTCATGTATCGAAAATTTTTACAACCAGTTTATCCAGTTTTTTGTTTTTTGAATTCCTACTCCTGGGCAGGTTACAATTTGAGCCCAGTGCAAAGATCTGGTTTCCTCCCTAATTAGGCTCCTGATTGGGAACTGATTTTAGCTTGGCCTTCACATTGCTCTTTTGCAATACACAACATTTTTCACTCTTGAAAATAGCAATTCTAAGCATTATGCAAGCAAAAACTGCAATGCGTGGCAGAATGCCCATGTCAAAATGCAGCCAAGTAAAATTCCTTAAATGTGAACAAATAAAATGTCAAACCCTTGAGCATTTCTCTTATCTGCAGCCTGTAACCCCTAAAAAGCCGGTAACGAAGTCAGGTTATGGTGGGATATCCTTCTAGTAAGATCTAAAACTACCAATATAGAAGCAATAGAGTAACTGAATTTCCACCAATGAACCTAAGCTCTGGATCACTCTGTTTCCTTCCAAACAGTTTTGCCACATAGAGCCCCTATTTTTTGTACCAAAAATACAGTGCCTGTGTGATGCTTTCTCTAACTTGTTCTGGAAGGGTTCACCTCTACCTCACCTCTCCCCTCTATCCCCCAAAACTCACCTGGTCCTTTGCTTGTTTCACAAAACTCAACACCTTCTCCAGGTGGGGCCGGTTGATAAGGGCTCCCATCCTTGTGTCTTCCAGGAGAGGGTCACCAATTTTGATGTTCTGGGTTTCTTTCACAACTTCGTTGGTGAAAGCATCCAGGATTTCACGCTGTACAAATACTCGAGTACCGTTACAGCAAACCTGAGGCAGAGAATCAGGTGTGAGCAAATTCCGACATAGTGCAAATTTTTTAGATGGCAATCAAACGTTTACAAGATAAGATCAGCCCTGGAGCATCATCTGAGAAAAGGGATCACAGTTGAAAAGAATAATAGCTGACTGACCTGTCTCCCTCACCCAAGGGTTCAATGAGGAAAGGGAAATGATTTCTTGAAGAGCAAAGAAAGCGGGCTTCTGGGGAAATATTGCTATTGCTATAGTAGACCACAATGTGAAACAGGGCAGAGGGCCAATGACTGAAAATCTCCCAAATCCTCTTCCTATGCATAATGAAATATTGCTGTAAGATGCCCAAGCCCATTCAGGGAGATGGGGTATAAATAAAGATTATTATTATTATTATTATTATTATTATTATTATTACTATTATTATTAGATAATATAATATAATGTAATATAACATATTGTATATACATATAATATTTATAATATTATAATATAATACAATATAATACTACTAATAAGATGATATTATAATTATATATTTTATATTACATGTAATATTACTAATAATATTACAATAGAATGGTATAGTACAATACTATATATAATACTGATATTGTACTATGCTAATAATATAATATATTGTATGTTTATATCTATCTATCTATCTATCTATCTATCTATCTATCTTGTAAGCCACTCTGAGTCTCCTTCGGGGTGAGGAGAGTGACATATAAATGTCGTAAATAAATAAATAAATAAATTGCTGAAAGCTAAATCAAATTTTTTTTAAAAAACTACTGGACTTCCAGAAATTAACATGCTCCAATTCTCTCCATCTCAAACCATCAACTAGAATTAAAGGGAGGTCAGTCCAACATCTATAGCAGTGCTTCTCCAAAACCCTAGGGTTCCAAAAGCATTATAGGGGTTCCGCAAAAATCTTTTAAAAATTTTGTTTAAAAAGTCTGTGCCAGCATATGAAGATCTTATTAAAATTCAATGTACCTCTCTTTTAAAGCAAGATTTGGATCCGTGCCACTGCATGAACATCAGGTGGGACTGATAGACATATGGCTCCCAATGGCTGGAAAGCTATCTAAGCAGTGTCCCTTTTCATGTCCAGCTACTGATGTGAATCAGACTCTTTAGCTTAAACTTAACACAAAAACCAAATTTAGGAGAAAGTTGAATGCAGTTCCAAACATACATATTCAACTTTTGGACATAAAGCCCAATATAAAAACTGTTTTACGTACAAAAAATTAATAATTCATCACCAATATTTTCCTGTACCAAAATAAATGTTTGTTGTCATATCCAATATTTTATTTTACCACAATATTTAAAGAGTTTTCTCTTTTTTCCTGACCTTACTACATTACACAAAACACCCAGGCAATAGGAGTAGATGAAGTAGGGACAGAGTTTGGGTTTCACGGGGGAAAATGTCTTCTGAAGGGACCTATGACCAAAACGGTTTGGAAACAGCTGTCCTAGAGGGTCACACATTCTTTTTTGTGACTGATTCGACTGAAAACTTACTGAAAAGCACTTTAAAACAAATCTGCAGGGGTGGAAAAAAAGGCTGGGGTGGAAAAAAAATCACACTTTTCTGCTAGCAATCCTCTAGGAACTTCATGAGTGTCTGCAAAGAAACTCTACTTCCAACTCCAAGAAACGTTCAGAGGAATATATCCAGTTTTGAAAAATATGGGCAGCAGGGCACTGTTATCAAACATTTCCTCTCCCAGGAGCTGCCTACCTCGCCTTGGGAAAGGAAATTGGCCATGAGCGCTCCTTTCACAGCATTCGTAAAGACACAGTCAGAAAAGATGATGAGGGGGGACTTGCCCCCTAACTCCAGAGTAACTGGTTTTACTCCTTTAGCTGCCATCTCCATAATCTATTGAAGAAAAAGACAAGACAAGGGAAATCAACAAGACAATTTAATTAACATAGAATCTCCAGATTTAGAAAAAAGAGGCAATTTCAGCAGGACTCCACATTAATACTTTCCTTTCAAAAGAGACTTTTTATTCATCAGCCAGGATTCAAATGACATGTGCTGGGAATTTCTAAGGATGCATTGGCTTCACATAAACACAGTTTTCCTATTTAGTTTGCATGCATCTCATAAGGAATACATGTTGTGTGATAAGAGTAGTTATCACTCAGTAGTTATCACTACAGATGTCACTGAAACAACGGAGGACCAAAACTCAGCAGCTTCCACAGGCATACACTTACACAATCTAATCACTGGATCCTCTCAAACTGGCATCTCCCTTCACGGGCACAAAAACCAGTCATGACTTTAGTCCAGCATAGCCTAGCTCTGTGATGAACCAACACATTGAAGACGTGGTACTCAATGGCAATTCATCTCTTGGGAATCCAAATAAATGTTAACATTTACTGTTCAGCAGTGTCGGTATTGCTACTTGTACCTTGCTGCCTGTTGGCACACTCCCAGTAAAAGAGATCTTGGCGACCTTTGGGTGTTGAATTAGAAACTGGCCTGTGGCAGCTCCACCTTGCACCACGTTGAAAAGCCCCTTGGGAACACCAGCTTCATTGTAGATTTCCGCCAGCAAAAGAACAGACACTGGGGTGAAGGGCGAAGGCTTGAAAACCATGGCATTACCTAGAAAACCCAACACACAAGGATAAGGAAAAATGGAAAGAAGATGTGTTATGTCTGCCTAGAGATAGCTACATTTGCAAAGGAAATGACAGAGGGATTCAAGAGTAAAACAAACCCCTTCTGGCTCAGGTCCCTTCCACACAGCTGAATAAAATCCCACATTTTCTGCTTTGAACTGGGATATATGGCAGTATGGACTCAGATAACTCAGTTCAAAGCAAATATTGTGCTATTTTCTCCCTTGATATTCTGGGTTAGATGGCTGTGTGGACGGGCCCTCAATCATGGCAGATCAGTAAAAGCTATCAATAAACAAAGGCCAAAAGCCACACTCTCAACCAGCCAGAGAGGGGAAAATGCATACAAGTCATTGCAAGCCTACTGTATTTGTTTGTTTGTTTATTTACCATATTTATATACCGCCATTCTCAGCCCAAGGGCGACTCAGGGCAGTTTACAAATGGCACAATTCGATGCTCGCAATAGCATAAAAAAACAATTAAAACATTTAACATAAGTAAAATTCAATAAAATAATAAAATCAATAAAAGTATAGAACCTCAGTGTCTCATTACTAAAATCATTATCCAATCGCATTGTCCAGTCATTCTGAAGATCAGAGTTTGTCTGCTACACTGCATTTGGGAAAGCTTGCTCAAAAATCCAGGTTTTAACTTTTTTGCAAATGTTAAGAGGGTGGGGACTGATCTAATGTCCCTAGGGAGGGCGTTCCAAAACGGAGGGACACCGCTGAGAAGGCCCTGTCTCTCATCTCCGCCAACCGAATCTGTGAAAAAGATTCTTCCCCAGAAGATCTGAAGGTCCTAGATGGTTCATAAGGAGAGATACGTTCGGACAGATAAGCTAGGCCAGAACCGTTTAGGGCTTTATAGGCTAAAGCCAGCACTTTGAATTGTGCTGTTTTGTTCCCTCCATAATGTGTTTTTTCAGCTCTGTCTTTAGTACATTTTCAATTTCTGCTCCTTTCTGAATCATTTAACCTTTAATTGATCTGTTTTCCTCCAGAACTCATGTTTTTTTAAATAAAAAATTCCCTTTACATCTCAGTGTAAGCACAGCAGAACATTCAGGTTTTATTCCTTGCTCCATTTTTCACATACTTAGTGAAAAATGGTGGCACTAAGGGCTTCATAGCAATAATCTGTAGCTACTACTTTTGGGGAATAACCTCTTCTCAAACAGAAACATCTCCTTTACCGCAGGCTAAAGCAGGAGCTGACTTCCAGCAGGCAATCTGAAAAGGGTAGTTCCAAGCTCCTATCCCAACACACACTCCAAGAGGCTCTCTTCTGGTATAACCAAAGGATCCTTGAGAGAGCTGGACGTGCTGACCTAAAGCGTAAAAAGAAGACAAGGCATGCATGAATTGAATAGATCAGATATATAAAGAATGCCACCATAATGGCAAGTTGATTCTGAGGCCAATATTTGCTTACTGCTAAGCAGACTGCCAGGGAAGGCTAGGTTAATTCCTCACCGCATTGTACTCCTGAGGTGTTTCTGGAAGAAAAGACTCGTATTCTTTATACTCAGCACAGAAACTGAGAACTCTGCTAGCAGAAGTGGGGAGTACGTACAACAGCCATTTTCTGCCAAGCAACTTCTAGACAATCTACAGGTTACGAATAAGATAGTTTCTGTATGTTTGTTGTATGTGTACATAAGTTGGAACATGTACAATTTAAAGTGTAACTCCAGCAAATATGGTGGCACAGCGGGTTAAACCACTGAGTTGTTGAACTTGCTAACCGAAAGGTTGGTGGTTCGAATTTGGGGAGCGAGGTGAGCTCCAGCTGTTAGGCCCAGCTTCTGCCAATTTAGCAGTTTGAAAACATGCAAATGTGAATAGATCAATAGGTACTGCTTCTGCGGGAAGGTAACAGCACTCCATGTAGTCATGCTAGCCAGACGACCTTGGCGGTGTCTATGGACAACGCTGGCTCTTCGGCTTAGAAATGGAGATGACACTACCCCCCAGAGTCTGACATAACTAGGCCTGATGTGAGCAAAACCTATATATATGTGCGTGTGTGTGTGTGTGTGTGTGTGTGTATGTGTATGCGTGTGTATATATTTGTGTTATTCTGTGTTTATATGTGAATGTATGTGTATACGTATATGTGTGTAGGTGTATATGTATGTGTGTATATTTGTGTGTGCTTGCATATATGTGTGTGTGTGTGTATGTATGCATACATGTGTATATGTATATGAATGTATGTATATATGGTTTATTTTGGGGCGGAGGGGTTAATGTCTGTTTTGCTGTTTTTTGTGTGTTTTCAGGGGTGATGGACACTCGTTGGACTATTAGGTGCATTGTGTCAAAATTTCATGTCAATCCATCCATTGGTTTCTGAGTTATGTTTCTCCCACAAACAAACATTACATTTTTATATAGAGAGATATAGATATATACAGAAAGTTTAGGCACCTCTGGTGCTTATTTTGCTGTTTATGACCCTGTTCAGAAGATTTCACCTCACTTTCTGTCCCTGTGACAACTGGATTTTGAAAAAAATGGCTTGCCATGGAAACAAGCACTGGCAAAAAAGCTTCAGTGGAGACACATTTTTTCAATGATAACTCTTAGTGAAGTGGAGTTTCCTTCCTAGGAGTAGATTTCCTTTCAGTTCCTGTTGTCTCACCATGTTTGTAAGTAGGAGTTGAATGTAAGTCAGATGTTTGTAACTAGAGGACTGCCTGTACTTACCAGCATGGAATTCATAGCCACCTATAAAAGCTGAGTTTTCAGCCTTTACTAAAGTGACCAGAACCAAGAAGCAGATTTCTGCAAAAAAACTATAACGTATAAGAACCCTCTGATGGAGGAAGAGCAGGGCGGCTCAAATTAAAGCTAACCCTCTGTGCACAATCTGCCAGCATCAGAATAGACACTATCCCTAATGGTAGTCAGTGCCTATGTCAGTACACTGTAATAGAGAGGGGTGGGGGTTCTTTTGCACTACACAACTATAGTAATGTAATTTCACTTTAACTGCCATCAATGCATCCTACAGAATTTTGGGTCACGTAGTGAGACACTAGAACTCTCTGGCTGAAAATTCAAGATTCCATAGGAAATTAAAGTGGAATCATAGCTGCGGCATCTATTAGGTTGCAGAGAGCTGACTGGCATTCCTAGTTGGCAGGAGAGTTTTTAATTTGAAGTTCTGGCTGCAGGGAACCAAAGCCAATGCTTTTTTCTTTCTTTCTGCAGCACAAAAGTGATTCAAAAGACAAATATTTCTTTTCAATATTACAGTTACAGCAAACTTACAACATAAAAGATAATCAGGTTATTGTATATCTGTAAGTGTATACAATGTATCATGCAGTGGCTTTTACATATAGCAAGCATGTAATTCTCCAAGAACCACTGTACAAAATGTGTTAGAAGAATCTAAAGAAAACATTTCAACCCAAACATGGATTGTAACATTTCAACCCAAAAGTACGCTCCATCTGAAGCTCTTCCCATGACCAAGAGATATTTTACCCACATTTAAACTTCTGTGTTCGACCATGGAAGACAAGCTGGGAATAAGAGCAGATCCAAGCACAGCAGAACTATAAAAACCAACAAGCAAACAAAAAGCAAAAGTGCACCCACCTGCCATGGAGCCAGCTAGGCCAGCATAGTACTGCAGACTCTGCCAAGATACGTCAATGTCCACAAGGGCTTCAGTGATTGACTTTCCATTATTTATTGTTTCCATTGTAGCAATTTCTGCCCTCCGCTCCTGGAATCCCAACACAGAACATATTCAATTGACTGGTATGGATGTGGCTGAAGGAAACAGCCATAACAGATTCGGCCTGATTTGTATTTTGCTCACAAAATGAGGTTGAGTGCTAATACGTTCCTAGGATGTGTGGCACATGTTTGTATATATTCTCTCTGGAGCACTGGTATCAAACTTGTAGTCTTCCAGGTGTTTTGGACTTGAGCTCTCATAATTCTTGGCCACTGGACAAGCTGGCTAGGGTTTCTGGGAGTTGGAAGCCCAAACATCTGGAGGGCTATAAGTTTGACACCTCTGCTCTAGAGATTCAGGTTATCAAAATGTTGGGAATTCGCCCTAAGCTGGGCCAGTCATTTTTTTCAGTCATTTATAGATTCTTTTTTTGCACATTTCAGTCCTGAAATGTGCAAAAACTAAGGAAAACAAAAGTGAGCCCCCAGTGGCGCAAGCGGGTTAAACTGCTGAGCTGCTGAACTTGTTGACTGGAAAGGTCAGTGGTTCGAATCCAGGGAGCAGGATGAACTCCCACTGTTAGTCCCAGTTTCTGCCAACCTAGCAGTTCAAAAAATATGCAAATGTGAGTAGATCAATAGGTACCACTCCATCGGAAAGGTAACAGAGCTCATTGTAGTCATGCTGGCCACATGACCTTGGAGGCATTTATGAACAATGCCAGCTCTTCAGCTTAGAAATGGAGATAAGGACCATCTCCAGAGTCAGACACAACTAGACTTAATGTCAAGAGGAAACCTTTACCATTAGTAAAAGTGACTTTTTCTTACCACCATTGGATAAAAAAGTCTGTGTTCATATATTACAAAAAAATAGTACATATCTTTTATGCATTCATTATTTACTTTTTTAAAAAAGCTTTACATTTTCTAGTCTATGCACATGATCTGTCATTTCCTATAGTAGGCCAACAAAGCTCCCTGCAACCTCCCATTTAATATTGTTGGCAAACTCATGAATAATCAAACCTGTGAGAGCTAAGTCAGCAAAAGTTGAAGTTTAACTGTAATTGTACTACTGAAAATTGACTTATGCTTCTTTCTTTATTATATCCTACTTTTCACCCATCACAGGACCAAAGGCAACTCATAGCAAGTGAAAAACGAAGTACACTAGAATGCCTATTCGATGTAAGTTTTAAAAAAAATCAAACATAAATTAAATATATCTATTAAAACACTAATTTACAGTAGTTAGAACCCATGGGAACATAGTAAAAAGATAAAAGTATAATCCACCCCATAAAAAAGATCCTTCTGCCACAGTATTTTATAAACTGTCTAAAAAAACACTGAATGCAGGAACAAGAATATATTACATACTAGCTGTCCCCTGCCATGCATTGCTGTGGCCCCGTGTGTGTATATGTGCTTTGTGTGTGTATACGTGTGTATGTATATTTGTGTATATATGTATATATGTGCGTTTGCGTATATGTGTGTGTGGTTTTGCGCATGCATTGTAATGTATTATTTATTTTTTGGCTTTTTAAGTCCCTTCCGCTATGTTTTTCAGTGTTTTTATGAGTGATGGTCTGACTCGTTGGCCTGACCGATGTATTGTGTCCAAATTTGGTGTCAATTCATCCAGTGGTTTTTGAGTTACGTTAATCCCACAAATGAACATCAAATTTTTATTTATATAGATGCCATACATTGATAATACAGAAGGTCTTGACAAATATGTGGTAAATGGATCTAAGATGTTGTTTATAAGAAACCTCCAGTTCAAAGTGTTGCATACTACAATGCTTTGATGCAACAGCTATGGCCTTCATTGATTTCTCAGCAGAATCTGGTTGGTCACAGTGGGAAACAAACAGCAGAGTAGATGGACAAATAACCTTGTGCTCTGATGCTTATAATTTAGCTTCAGAAAAAAGTAGAAATGTTGTAAATTTAATTCAGTGTATGCAAACCATGTGCTAAGCTTTGGCATTTCCAAGCAGTATGAGAGAACTAGGAAAGGAAGATCATCTCAAGGCTTCTTCTGAGCAAAGGTTATGTTAGTTTATCTGAATATTGTACTAGGTTAGTAATTAACGTGTTGCTTCTGAGAATCCATGTATTTAGCTGCCAACCAAATTGTATCCCACTCACCCCCACCAACCGACATTCACTCCTTTGCACAAAGGTCTCCTCCTGTCCTCTGAATACCATAAATGAGTTGGTGGAAAGAAATATTGGTGATAATCACAAGACATAGCTTGCTTTTTAAGCCAAGTCAAACATATAAAGGCCTTCAGGCTACAGTGACAGCCCTGTGGGGATCTTTGACCTTCGAAAATTCTGGGCCAATTCACACTCCATTGCCACATACCCGGATAATCCTGGCAGCCTCCAGTAGGATAGTACTCCGTTCCATGCCTGATTTCTGGCTCCATATTTTAAAGGCAGCCTGTGCACTCTGCACAGCCAGATCTACCTCCTTCTCTCCCGAGAAGCGAAACTTGCCAATAACTCTGCCTGGAAAAGAATAAATACATTTAGATATCATATGATTTACTAAAAATCTCTCTGCTACGAAGACTATATATAAGAAAGCCCACATGAATTCTGGCTTTAAAAAAGTTCAGTTCTTATTACTATCCTAATGATCACACCTCTTAATTTTGAAAGCTACAAAGAATGAGGTTTCCTCTCACATTAAGTCTAGTCATGTCCGACTCTGGGGGGTGGTGCTCATCTCAATTTCTAAGTTGAAGAGCCAGTGTTGTCAATAGACACCTCCAAGATAATGTGGCCAGCATGACTGTATGGAGCGCCGTTACTTTCCTGCAGAAGGGGTACCTATTGATCCACTCACATTTGAATGTTTTCAAACTGCTAGGTTGGCTGAAGCTGGGTCTACTAGCAGGAGCTCACCCCACTCCCCGGATTCAAACCGCCAACCTTTCAGTCAGCAAGTTCAGCAGCTCAGCGGTTTCACCCGCTGCAGCACCAGGGGGTCCACAATGAAGGAAGTGAAGGGGGAAAGCTTTGCTTTTTATATTTAAAACTATGCACGCTAAAACAGCTCAAACTACATATCAAGATAAAAGTACGTTCTGCAGTTTGTAAATTAAGAACATTTACATCACTTGTCTAAAAATTGTATGCCTTGGTTTGGATTTTTATTGGTTTACATCAGAGGTCCTCAAACTTTTTAAACAGAGGGCCAGGTCACAGTCCCTCAAACTGTTGGAGGGCCGGATTATAATTTGGAAAAAAAACGAATGAATTCCTATGCACTCTACATATATCTTATTTATAGTGTAAAAACACATTAAAACAATACAATAAATAAAAAGAAGAACAATTTTAACAAATATAAAATTATTAGTATTTCAGTGGGAAGTGTGGGCCTACTTTTGGCTGTTGAGATAGGATTATTGTTGTTGTGTGCTTAGGTTGACCCTGAGCGAGGGCCGGGTAAATGCCCTTGGAGGGCCGTATCTGACCCCCGGGCCTTAGTTTGAGGATTCCTGGTTTACATCATTGTTTCTTATTCTGCAGTTCCTCTGACAGTTGAAGTTTGAAAAGACTTCAGATTTGTGGGAACTATTTTGTCTCTTACTAGAAGAGCAACACACACCTGTGGAGCTTGAGGCAAAAACATTTGTTGTTCATTCGTTCAGTCGTCTCCGACTCTTCGTGACCTCATGGACCAGCCCACGCCAGAGCTCCCTGTCGGCCGTTCACCACCCCCAGGTCCCTCAAGGTCAGTCCAGTCACTTCAAGGATGCCATCCATCCATCTTGCCCTTGGTCGGCCCCTCTTCCTTTTGCCTTCCACTTTCCCCAGCATAATTGTCTTCTCTAGGCTTTCCTGTCTCCTCATGATGTGGCCAAAGTACTTCAACTTTGTCTCTAGTATCTTTCCCTCCAGTGAGCAGCCGGGCTTTATTTCCTGGAGGATGGACTGGTTGGATCTTCTCGCAGTCCAAGGCACTCTCAGCACTTTCCTCCAACACCACAGCTCAAAAGCATCGATCTTCCTTCGCTCAGCCTTCCCTAAGGTCCAGCTCTCACATCCGTAGGTAACTACAGGGAATACCATGGCTTTGACTAGGCGGATCTTTGTTGCCAGTCTGATGTCTCTACTCTTCACTATTTTATCGAGACTGGACATTGCTCTCCTCCCAAGAAGTAAGCGTCTTCTGATTTCCTGGCTACAGTCTGCATCTGCAGTAATCTTTGCACCTAGAAATACAGTCTGTCACGGCCTCCACGGTTTCTCCCTCTATTTTCCAGTTGTCAATCATTCTTGTTGCCATAATCTTGGTTTTTTTGACGTTTAGCTGCAACCCGGCTTTTGCGCTTTCTTCTTTCACCTTGATTAGAAGGCTCCTCAGCTCCTCCTCGCTTTCGGCCATAAGAGTGGTGTCATCTGCATATCTGAGGTTGTTAATGTTTCTTCCAGCAATTTTCACCCCAGCTTGGCATTCATCAAGCCCCGCACATCGTATGATGTGTTCTGCATACAAGTTAAAAAGGTTGGGTGAGAGGAAGCAGCCTTGCCGTACGCCTTTCCCAATCTTGAACCAGTCTGTTGTTCCGTGGTCAGTTCTGACTGTTGCTACTTGGTCCTTGTACAGATTCCTCAGGAGAGAGACAAGGTGGCTTGGGATGCCCATCCCACCAAGAACTTGCCACATTTATTATGATCCACACAGTCAAAGGCTTTAGAATAGTCAATGAAGCAGAAGTAGATGTTTTTCTGAAACTCCCTGCCTTTCTCCATTATCCAGCGGATATTGGCAATTTGGTCTCTCGATCCTCTACCTTTTCTAAACCCAGCTTGAACATCTGGCAACTCTCGCTCCATGTATTGCTGGAGTCTTCCTTGCAGGATCTTGAGCATTACCATACTGGCATGTGAAATAAGGGCCACTGTACGGAAGTTTGAGCAGTCTTTCGCATTTCCCTTTTTTGGTATGGGGATATAATGATTTTTTCCAGTCTGATGGCCATTCTTGTGTTTTCCATATTTGCTGGCAAATGGCATGCATCACCTTGACAGCATCATCTTTTAAGATTTTAAACAGTTCAGCTGGGATCCCGTCATCTCCTGCTGCCTTGTTGTTAGCAATGCTTCTTAACGCCCATTCAACCTCACTCCTCAGGATGTCTGGTTCTAATTCATTCACCACACCGTCAAAACTATCCTCAGTATTATTATCCTTCCTATACAGATCTTCTGTATAGTCTCGCCACCTTCTCTTGATCTCTTCAGCTTCTGTTAGGTCCCTGCCATCTTTGTTTCTTATCATACCAATTTTTGCCTGAAATTTACCTCCAATGTTTCTAATTTTCTGGAAGAGGTCTCTTGTCCTTCCTATTCTGTTGTCTTCCTCCACTTCCATGCATTGCTTATTTAAAAATAGTTCCTTATCTCTTCTGGCTAACCTCTGGAATTGCGCATTTAACTGGGCATATCTCCCCTTATCCCTGTTTCCTTTTGCTTTCCTCCTTTCTTGGGCTACTTCCAGTGTCTCAGCAGACAACCATTTTGCCTTCTTGGTTTTCTTTTTCTTTGGAACGTACTTTGTTGCCGCCTCCTGAACAATGTCGCGGACTTCTGTCCATGGTTCTTCTGGGACTCTGTTTACTAAATCTAGTCCTTCAAATCTGTTCTTCACTTCCACTGTATATTCGCTAGGAATGTTAGTGAGATCATATCTAACTGGTCTGTGTATTTTCCCTGATCTCTTTAGTTTTATTCTAAATTTGGCAATAAGAAGTTCGTGATCTGAGCTACAGTCAGCCCCAGGTCTTGTTTTCACCGACTGGATGGATGTCCGCCACCTTTGGCTGCAAAGGATGTAGTCACTTCATTATTAAACAACTGCCAATCAGAAATTCTTGCCTAGTTATTGCCAATCACTCTAAATTGTACCAATAGATCTGGATCCTATCTACTGTTAGTGTAAGATAAATGTATGTTAGTTTGAAAGTGTGAAATTCAATAAAAATAATATGAAGTTCTTTGGAAGCTGAATTTCGGGCTGCAGTTTATGCTCTCCAGTCAAATGAGTTGCTTCCTGAACTGTGAAGAAATGCAAGACACATTACATAACTACCTCACATACAAAGAGGTATGCTGTTTAACAAGGTCACACAGAGTTTTGGAGTCCGGTGTCCTATATATGCAGATGACACTCAACTCTATTACTCCTTTCCAACTAAAGTCAAGGAAGCTGTTTTGGTCCAAAACCAATGTCTGTCATCAAGAATGGACTGGATGAGGGAAAACTAATCAAAACTTGATCCAGACAAGACAGGGGTGCTTCTGGTCAGTCAGAAGGAAGATCGGAGAATAGGGATTCAGCTTGACTAGATGAGGTTACACTTCCCCTGAAGACACTGGCCTGCAATTTAAAGTTAATCTTTTGAATTGCACTCAGCATTGAACCTGCTCAGTGTTGGACCTGGAGGCCCAGATGTCTGCAGTTTAAAATATTTAAAATATGTGTGTCAACTGTATTCATTACTTGAGATTCCAGACCTGGCCATGGAGGTACACGCCTTAGTTATATACTGTCTGGATGTGGGGCTGCCTTTGAAGAGTGTGTGGAAACTTCAGCTGGTCCGAAGATCTGTGGCCAGATTGCTAATTGGAGTTGGCTACAGAGATTGCACAACTCCCCTGTTGCAACAGCTTTACTGGCTGTCAGTCTGTTTCTAGGCACAATTCCAAGTGCTGGTTATGACCTCCAAAACCTTATACTGCTCAGGTTATCTGGAAGATTGTATCTCCTGGTGCAAACCTGCCTGGGCCCTTTTAAAGAAAGATTTTTAAGCGTGAGTTAAGTTATGATGTGTTTTACTGAGTTTAAATAAATTATTGTTTAACTGATTACATGTATGTGCAGCACACCCCCAGAATTCCAAGCCTCCAGACCATCATCACCCCAGGAGATAACTACCAGTTGCGGGCTCATAGGTCTCCTCCATGTGGTCCCCATCTGCTGGCTCAGTTCGGGCGCCATCTCGGTAGTTGAGGGCATGCTCCAGCTGGAATGTACCAGTGACAGTGCTCATGGCAGCGCAATGGAGGAGACGAGGGGCACCACGCAGAAGACACAAGAAGCTGGGACTGAAAAGCATCCGAGGTGTGGTACGTAGGAACAAAGCTGCAAAGGAGGGAAGGATTACAGGGTGTTTCATAACAGGGACCCCATGTCAAAATACAACGGCAACATGTTACAACTACAGAGAAAGTCACCAATGGTTTAATGAGTTGTTGCATTATCAACTTTTACTAACCATTTGCAGCCAGAAACAAATCTAAAAATGGAGACTATCTACAGGTCCTTGCTCCCCAAACAAAAAGTAGTTTTCTGTCCTCCCGGTGGATCCAGTAGACCAGTGACTAAGCTCAGCGGGGTCCCTTCAGCGCAGTGGTTATCAACCTTTTCTGACCAGGGACCACACTCCAACATTAGTACCAAAAGGGTTAGGAATCAGTTTTTGGTCAACTTTAGATTCGGTTTGGTTATTTGGAGTGCTGATTCAGAAAACTGCATTGGATAGACAACATTAGCTCTACTTTCTGATACAGAACATATGCCATCCAGTAGTCGCCATTTGCTCACCCACAGAAAACCATCTATATAAATAAAAATGTAATGTTCATTTGTGGGATTAACATAACTCAAAAACTACTGGACGAACTGACACCAAATTTGGACACAATACACCTATCAGGCCATCACTCACAAAAACACTGAAAAACACAGCGGAAAAGACTAAAAAAAATCCAAGAAACAAAATTACATTACAACGCATGCACAAAACCATGTGTGTGTGTGTGTGTGTGTGTAAACACACATATACACAAATATATACACACACACACACACAAAACACATATATGCTGTGCCACAGCAACGCATGGCAGGGGATGGCTAGTATTTAATAAGACCAGTTGATCTCATTCCAACAGTATAGTAACGGTGAGGCCGCAGACCATATTTTAGTTCTTGTGGACGACTGGTGGTCCACAGACCATCATTTGGGAACTAATGCTGTAGTGCTTAGCTCAATCCTGGGCTGGGGGGAAAATGGGCAACAGTAAAACGTTTCTGAACGCCACCTATATATTTACAAAAACTTGTTGGCAACAACATGCAATGTTTAAAAGCATAGAAAACACTTCGGCCATAGGGTTGTTGTAGGTTTTTCGGGCTAAATGGCCATGTTCCAGAAGCATTCTCTCCTGACGTTTCGCCTGCATCTATGACAAGCATCCTCAGGGGTTGTGAAGTCCTCACAACCTCTGAGGATGCTTGCCATAGATGCAGGCGAAATGTCAGGAGAGAATGCTTTTAGAACATGGCCATATAGCCCAAAAAAACCTACAACAACCCAGTGATTCCAGCCATGAAAGCCTTCGACAATACACTTCAGTCATACTATGTAAAAAGAGATGCCTGCTTATTTAGAAAAGTCTTGCAAATGCTGGTTTGATTTCAGGAAATGTTTGAGTTTGACACCTACTTTCTATATTTATTTATTTATTTATTTACTTTGCTTCTATACCGCTGTTCTCAGCCCGAGGGCGACTCACAGCGGTTCACAAGACACAGGACACAGCAAAATTCAACACCAATATAAAACAGTTAATAACCTAATCTAATACACAATTAATACACAATTACTATAATAACCATTCATCGACGTCTCTATAGTGATATGCCTGGGGTTGCATTCACATTTTTCGGGCGGAAAGGGGTTATGAGTGAAAAAAGTCGAAGACAACCTGCTCTAGATCTTTGCAAGATCTACGAAGACATGTTTCCTTTTGCCAGACCAAAGGCAACAGGCCCCTCGAGTGCCTAGCAGTCTGGAAAAAAATTGCAAAACTTGACCCTCAGCCAACTGTCAACTGCAGGAATGCGAGATAAGTGAGCTCCCTGAGGCAGGCAGGCAAGCAGGGGAAAGAGGCATGTAACTTGAGCAAAAACAGTTGCTTTTTAACCCATTCTGGCCTGGCACTCAGGAAGGACTTTCTCTTCTGCTTCCACAAGGCCAACATTTCCTCTTGCCCACAGTTCTTAGGAAAGGCAGAGGTTTGCTTGAAGGGGAAAATAGACAGGCAGAAGAAGACCCCACAGGCCAAAGTCAAGGGAGGCAGCAGGGAATGAACTGACTTTGGTGGCCAAACTATGAGGGGAAAGGAACAGAATGAACCATTTTGGGGGAGGAGGGGGGGGGGGTTAAAAAGTCAAGCAGTGCAAGGATCCCCCTCCCCCTTCCAAAGGATCCGGTTTACCCGCTTCTTCTTGCTAGAGGAAGCCTGTTGTAGCCCCTTCCCCTTCTTCGCTTCCCCCTTCCCGAGGAACCACTCACTTTGCAGCTCCACTCGGTCGAAAAAGGCCTCTTTCAGTCCTTCTGCTCCCCTATAACGGCCTTTGGACTCCCCCTCGCCTCGCCTGGCCACGCCCCTTCCCCCTCGCGCCCACCCGCGGCACAACAGAGGCGGAGGCGGACTCGGATTTGGGGAGGCCCCGCCCACCCCCTTTCGCTAGGGGATTTCCCAAAGGGGCCTCGAATCCGCCCCGCCCCTCGATGCCTATTGGTCGAAGGGGGCGCGGCCTCTGATTGGGAGTTGCCCAATTTATGTGTGTACTGTGTTTATTCCCCGCCTATCTCCTGGAGGATAACAACCACTTATCTTATTGGAAACCAAAATTTTGAAGTTTCCTTCACATTTCCGGGCTCAATCTTTCCCCTGATGCACTGGGAAATGTACTTTTGGGAACTACAGACTCTGCCATTCAACATACCTCCTACTTTACTGGCTCAGAGGTTGTGAGAAGTGTCCTTTTGGATTCTTTGTGGTTTTCCTTCTTCCAAACTCTGGGTCAGGTGGATTTCTACCACCTCATCGCATTCAGATAGGGAAGCATGGTTGACTGTCCCTTTAAGAGTAGAGAAATCGCCCCTCTTATGACGTCAGCCATAAGGAAGGCTGAGTGAAGGAAGACAGAGGCTTTGGAACTGTGGGGCTGGAGGGAAGTTCTGAGAGTGCCCTGGACCAGAAGAAGATCAAGCCAATCCATAATGCAGGAAGTAAAGCCCGACTGCTCCTTGGAGGGAAGGATATTAGAGGCCAAGATGAAGTATTTTGGCCACATGATGAGGAGACAGGAAAGCTTAGAGAAGATAATGATGATGGGGAAAGTGGAAGGAAAAGGGAAGAGTGGCCAACTAAGTACAAGGTGGATGGATGGTGTCCTTGAAGTGACTGGATTGACTCTGAAGGAGCTGGGGGTGGTGACAGCTGACAGGGAGCTCTCGCGCGGTCTGGTCCACGTGGTTACAAAGAGTCGGAAGCAACTGAACGAATAAACAATAACAAGCAAACTATAGGGAACATACCACGCCCCTATTAAAACAGCTTCATTGGCTGCTGATAAGTTGCCGAGCCAAATTCAAGGTGCAGGTCATGACCTATAAAGCCCTAAACGGTTCGGGCACCGCCTATCTCTGCGATCGCATTTCCTTCTGTGAACCGGCACGAGCTCTAAGATCTTCTGGAGAGGCCCTCCTCTTGGTCCCACTACTGTCTCAAGCGCGGTTGGTGGGGACGAGAGAGAGGGCCTTCTCAGTGGTGGCCACCCACTTCTGGAACGCCCTTGCAAGGGAAATAAGACAGCCCCCATCCCTCCCCTCCTTTCGTAAGAGCTTGAAGACCTGGTGGTTTCAACAAGCCTTTGAAAATGATAAGTTCTAACTCAGCCCCACACATTGTCGAATACGGCTTTATTCTTCCTACCAATTACCCAGATAATTTCCTCTAATTGGCCCCGGAATGAACAGCCACACACCTGCACCTAATATTATTATTGCTTGCCATAGCATTGCACTTAATTTCCGGGCCTCCTAGAATTTTTGGGCTTGCACAAATCTTGGCCCGGCCTTTTAAATTTTTTAATTGTCTTGAACAAGCAGGATTACTTTTAATATATGTGTGTTATGGTGACAATGTTTATGCTATATTTTGTTAATCTTATGGTTATGTTGTTTTTACTTTGTATGTTTTGTGATGTTACCTGGGAACCACTCTGAGTCCCCTCGGGGAGATGGAGTGGTATATAAATAAAGTTTTGTGTGTGTGTGTGTGTGTCTGTGTGTGTCATCAGTCCCGTCAGGGAGCCTCCGTTGGCGGTGGTGCAATGGGTTAAACCAGTGTTTCTCAAACTTCCTAATGCTGCGACCCCTTAAACCAGTTCCTCATGTTGTGCTGACCCCCAACCATACAATTATTTTCATTGCTACTTCACAACTGTAATTTTGCTACTGTTATGCATCATCATGTAAATATCTGATATAAGGTAAGGTAAGGTTTCCCCCTGACATTAAGTAAAGTTGTGTCTGACTCTGGGTAGTGTTGCTCATATCCATTTCTAAGCCGAAGAGCCAGCGTTGTCCATAGACACCTCCAAGGTCATGTGGCCGGCATGAATGCATGGAGTGCTGTTACCTTCCTGCCGGAGCAGTACCTATTGATCTACTCACATTTGCATGTTTTTGAACTGCTAGGTTGGCAGAAGCTGGGACTGACAGTGGAAGCTCACGTCGCTCTCCGGAATCGAACCTGCGACCTTTCAGTCAACAAGCTCAGCAGCTCAGTGCTTTAACCCACTGTGCCAACGGGGTCTCCTAATATCTGATATGCAGGATATATTTTCATTCACTTGACCAAATTTGGCACAAATACCCATTACGGCCAAATTTGAATTCTGGTGGGGTTGGGGGATTGTGTTGTCATTTGGGAGTTGTAGTTGCTGGGATTTATAGTTCACCTACAATCAAAGAGCATTCTGAACTCCACAACAATGGAACTGAACCAGCCTTGGCACACAGAACCAACTGACAATACTGGAAGGGTTTGATGGGCACTGACCTTGGGTTTTGGAGTTGTAGTTCATTTACACCCAGAGAGCACTGTGGACTCTAACAACAATAGATCTGGACCAAACTTGGCACGAATACTCGAAGTTCCCAAATATGAATGCTGGTGGAGTTTGAGAAAAATACACTTTGACATTTGGGAGTTGCAGTTGCTGGGATTTATAGTTCGCCTACAATCAAAAAGCATTCTGAACCCCACCAACAAGAATTGGGCCAAACTTTCCATGGCTTGAAGGGACTCACTGGCGCAGGCCTCCCTCCAGCTTCACACACTCTCCCTTGCCCCGCACATGCATATCATGCTGCCGTGCTGCGAGCATGCCTGATCTCCCCTCCTTGCTTAAAGTCTCAGAAGCAGCCCTTCTCTTGGCTGAGAGGCCGGCCATCACAGCAGGAGGAGATCTTTTGGTGGGAGGATTCACCGTTTGTTTCCGAAAAGGAAGAGATGGAGAGATCTTCAGCCTTCTCATGCAAAGGGGTTCCTAAGACCATCAGAAATATATGTTTTCTGATAGTCTTTGGCGACCCCTCGCGACCCACCCAGGGGTCCCAACCCCCAGGTTGAGAAACACTGGGTTAAATCTTTGTGTGGGCAGGACTGCTGACCTGAAGATCGGAGGTTCAAATCTGCAACGGGGTGAGCTCCCATTTGTCTCCATGCAGGGACATGAGAGAAGCCTCCCATGGGATGGGAACACATCCCATGGGCAACATCCTTGCAGACGGCCAATGCTCTCACACCAGAAGCGATTCGCAGTTTCTCAAGTCGCTCCAGATATGAAAAAAAGCAGTCCAGTTTCACATTGTGCCTCCCCATCACATTCACACATGGAAACTTAAAATCTGGCAATACATTCACCTTTTTCATTCGTTACAAGATCAGTATTTTTTTTCTTAAATCAGGAGAAACAACAATATCCAAAAAGAAAGAGATCCCTTGGCCTGCCCAAAGCCTCTAACATTAAAGGAGACTGAGACCAATTTAAAAACACTTCTTTCTATGGGATCCTATTGTTCATCACCAAACCCCATAGGATACAAGAGACAGTGATCCAGTTTAAAACCATTGCTTTCCATGGGATCCTATGGTTCTGCATCAAAGCCCAGACAATACAAGAGAGTGCTGATGGTTGGGCAATGAAACAGGATGGGAAATGTTTGGTGGTTCCTATCCCACCTGTTTTTCACTTGTAAAGATGGGCGGTGTCTATGGACAACGCCGGCTATTTTTAGAAATGGAGATGAGCACCAACCCTCAGAGTCGGACACAACTGGCCTTAATGTCAGGGGGAAACTATTACCTTTACAGTGGAAGGGACTCTTGTTAGGGAGCCAAATACCTTCTTGCTGTGAAGTGCTCTCCTCAGGAACAAGAACAACGCAGATACAGAGCTGTTCTTTCAAATTGGAAGGCTTTTCTTTCTTCAGCAATAGTACAAATACTAACACAGTATTTATACTATGTACAACAAACTTTTCCTCTTCCCTCTTCCTTCTTCATCCACCAAACTCTCTTCCTTCTTCCCACTTCATCCACCAAACTTTCCCCCCTTGTTTTTAAGACCAGCTTCTCCTTTTGCTTTAGGGTGCAACAGCAATAAAAGTCCTGAAGGCAAGCAGTGTTCACAAGCCCTATGATTAGAACATTATGGCTGCCACTTTATGGCCAGTTTCACAACAGGCGCATAGCTCCCAGTTATTTGTATGCCAATAACACCATGACACTACTTTTCTAGGGCAGTAAGACAGGATGCGCCTGTGAGACTAACAGTAGATGATAATATTTCCAGGGCAGAAGGCACCAAGGAGCACTGTGGCTTAAGATGAGACTAGACATGAGCTGAAAGGATGTTCAACTATGTTGACACACACCAAGGTAAAAGGTAGGAAGGTCTGGAAGTATCCAACACATATTACAAGAACATGAAATGTGAGGAATATGAATCGGGGAGAACTCAATGGAGTAAAACAACATATAGCCTCATCAAACTAACACAGGGTTACTACAACGTATATGCAATGGTATGAGTACACAGCTACCACACCACAATTACAGTGACACCTGTGGTTAAGCCTGAGACAGTGATCCTGTTAGCAGTTAAAGAAATGCTGAGTAACTTACAAATCCTGACATTACTCAGATTAATTTGTATGCTAAATATATCATACATGATTAGATTCAGAGAAAGGAGGCATGAAAATTGGAGGAAGGAACATGAATAATTTAAAATATGAAGATTTTATAGTCAACTCTCAACATTTGTGTGGGATAGGGATGCTATAAGGATGTCATAAGGAAGAGGGAGCAGGAATGTTTTCTGCTGCTATGGAAACTAGGACTTGGAGCAATGAGTTCAAACCACAGGAGAGGAGATTCCACCTGAACATTAGAAATAACTTCCTAATTGTAAGAGCTGTTCAGCAGTGGAACTCTCTGTCTCAGAGAGTGGTGGAAACTCTTTCCTTGGAAGCTTTTAAACAGAGACTGGATGACCATCTGTCAGGGATACTTTGATGGTGCTTTTCCTGCATGGCAGGCAGTTGGACTAGATGGCCCACGTGGTCTCTTTCTATTATTCTATGATTCTATGACCAAATCTGGATCAAATATCCAATACGCCCAAATTTGAATACTGATGGGTTTGGGGGAGGGTATTGATTTTGTCATTTGGGAGTTGTAGTTGCTGGGATTTATAGTTAACCTACAATCAAAGAGCATTCTGGACTCAACCAATAATTGAACTGAACCAGACTTGGCACACAGAACTCCCATGACCAAGAGAAAATAGTGGAAGGGTTTGTTGGGCATTGACCATGAGTTTTGGCGTTGTAGTTTACCTACATCCAGAGAGGACTGTGGACTCAAACAATGATAGATCTGGACCAAACGTAATAATAATAATAACAATAATAATAATAATAATAATAATAATAATAATAATAATAACTTTATTTTTATACCCCACCACCATCTTCCCAAAGGGACTTGGGGTGGCTTACAAAAGGACAAGCCCACATTGCAAATAAAAATGGCATTAAAATAAATCAAATAAAAACATAACACAATCACAAAACATCATATTAAAACAATGAGGCTGAGATAAAGCTCAAAACTGGGATCAGGCTGAAATAAGTGCAATGATTCTGAAATGGGGCCAGTGGAAAGTGTGGAATTCAAGTAAACAGAGGCTGAGGAATACCCTTAGAGAGTGTCGAGTAACCAGTAGGTGGGCCAAAAATAAAGTGATGGCTTAGAGTAGGAACGAGATAGTTCTCTGGTGAAACTACCTAATCAAAGGCATGAACTTGGCACAAATACTCAATATGCCCAAATATGAACACTGGTGGAGTTTGGGGAAAATAGATCTTGATATTTGGGAGTTGTAGTTGCTGGGATTTATAATTCACCTACAATCAAAGAGCATTCTGAACCCCACCAATGATAGAATTGGGCCAATCTTTCCACACAGAATCCCAGTGACCAACAGAAAATACTTTGTTTTCTGATGGTCTTTGGCGACCCCTGTGACATCCCCTTATGACCCCACCCCCAGGGGTACTGACTCCCAGGTTGAGAAACACTGCATTAGTTACTAGCTTAAAGAATCTTTGGTCCTTTGTCCAGCAAGTAGAAATGAATAACATTGATAACCTTTAACCACTAGATGGTGCCAAATACCAGAGATCTGTGGGGATACTGCTTGAAAGATTATTTCCAGCAGACATACTGTAGTAGCAATTCTGTAAAAAGTATAGAAGTTTTGTATCATTCAGTCAACCAAAGTTTGCACACATGTGTCCTGGTTCTAGGCATATGCTTTCTAGTAGCAGGGGCCAACCAGTTCAAAGCCATAGAAAGTAAAATCATAGGGAGTGATCAGGAAAAGCAAATGTTATCCAAAGCCAATGCCCAGAAAACAGTGTCAGTATACAAAATCTAAGAAAGAAATATAGTTTGAAGAAAAATAAGTTTGAAACCTGTTTAGTGGAAGGAAGAGTCCTTTCCAGAGTTGTTTTAAGGAATGTTATAAATGTAACCTCTGAAGATATGTGCCTCTAAGAGTCAAGAAACATTGAAACCATCAAGCTTCTGCTACATTTCAATAAACTTGTTACAGTTTCTTATAAAGCCCAGTCTCTGTTACAAATCTTTTCCAAGTTAAGTCACGCTACACATTGAAGAAAGACCAAATCAATATTACTAGCTATTAGCTACGCTATCAATTTAATAAGCTCTTACAAAGTGGTGGCTCCTTTACAAAACCGTTACAAACTGGTGGCTTCTTCACAAATTGTGGCATCTTTACAAATTGGTGGCATCATTGCAGTATCTTTTTCCTAACCTGAAACCGTTTCACACATCCTCTTTTCAAATAATAGACTGCGTTGTAAGTATTTTGAGAGATGTATTGTCGAAGGCTTTATTTTGAGAGCCTCACAATATAGTCTACAGATGACTGCAATAGCTCATTGAAGCACTGGAGCTTTTAGAAGCACTTGAAGCATTCTGTCCCATAGAGATCATCTCTGAGACAGAAAAGTACATATAGTGGTTATATAACTAATTGAGGTAGCACTTACTCCTCAGTACTTCTGCATTCAAGTTTTGAAGTGGATACATTCATTATTGAAGTATCTAGCATGGGAGTGTGATATTATCACGGCTGCTTTGAACCACGTCTCTACAGTATTTCACCAGTTGATGCTATCTTATTCACTCTGGTAGAACATTTTTCTACACTTAACTTGCTGGCATCCAAGGGCAACCTGTAGTGCAGATACTGTGCAAGCATATTCTTCTGTGATGGTATTTCTACAAGATTGATGTTTGTGTCTGACATCTAAAGTGTGAGTGCAAGATAGAATCATAGAGTTGTAAGAGATCACAAGGGCCATCCAAACTAACAAAATTCATACCCTACTTCATTCAGGTGTGTTTTTCCCCCTATTAGTTAGTTCCACACCCTGGTTGCACTTATGGTCAACTACTGCCACATATTAGGTTTCCCTATTGTTGACAAAGTTGAAGTACTTTGGCCACATCATGAGGAGACAGGAAAGCCTAGAGAAGACAATTATGCTGGGGAAAGTGGAAGGAAAAAGGAAGAGGGGCCGACCAAGGGCAAGATGGATGGATGGCATCCTTGAAGTGACTGGACTGACCTTGAAGGAGCTGGGGGTGGTGACGGCCGACAGGGAGCTCTGGCGTGGGCTGGTCCATGAGGTCACGAAGAGTCGGAGATGACTGAACGAATGAACAACAACAACATTGTTGAGAAAGGGGTAAGTTTGCTTTCTTCTGTTCTGAACACTAAGACACAGAACAATTGATTCAAACTGCAGGAAAAGAGATTCCAAGAAAACATAAAGAAGAACTTCTTGATGGTAAGAACTGTTCGGCAGTGGAATGTGCTATTTTGCAGTCTCCTTCTTTGGGGGGTTTTAAAGCAGAGACTAGATAGCCATTTGTCGGGAGTACTTTTATTGTCTTCTCCTGCCTGGCAGAATGTGATCTCTACAAACTCTGATTTCATAGTAATTGTTAAACTGATCCTACTAAATCTATTAGTAAAATCCAAATTTGGATAACCTGCTCTCATGCTTTGTGTCTTTCTCTACTTTGAACTGTCTTCCCTTTTCAACGGTAAGCAAACAGTATTTTGGCGCCCCCCCCCCAACCAATCATTGATATATATTTTCTGTTCGTCGTGGGAGTTGTGTGTGCCATATTTGGTTCAATTTCATCATTGGTGGAGTTCAGAATGCTCTTTGTAGGTGAACAATACATCCCAGTAACTACAACTCACATATGTCAAGATCTATTTCCCCCCAAGAGCGCCTCAAGAGCGCCCCTGGGCAAAATCAACTATACTGCAAATGCTTACTTTGCGTAATGGGTTGAGCCGCCCCTGTGCACAACAGAGATTAAAGGATGGTTTCATTGGAAGCAGCCATAAAATCAAGACCTTCATTTGGCTGCATTGATGAGGCCACTTGCATTAGTTGTTTCTGTAGCATCTCTCCTTCTCACTGTGGTTCATGGAGTCACAATGTCTGTGTTGGCTGTCAATGACCATGAAGAACACCCTACCTTACTGCCCCACTTCTAGTTCTGGTGATTCTTCCTGGCTCCTTCTCCATGAAAAACTGATTCGCATCATTCAGATCACAGACTGGGCCCTGGTATTTGCTAAATCGACAGTATGCAGGCTGTAGTTCGAGCACTTGGACTACTGCCAAGGTTGGGTTGCTGACATCACACAGCCAGTGGGGTTTGTGGAACACAGACTAACAAAATGCTTCCCTCTGCTCATGCCACTTTGGATCAACAGCAAGAGAGAGCGCAAACATGACAGTGCATCCCTCATAGGGGCACCCTTGATCTGCCCCTGAATGACTAAAGAACACACCCTCGCTTCTAAAGCCTGCAATTAAGCCCTTGAGACTGGGATGATTCAAAGGGAAAGTCCTGGGCCTCAGTGCTTATTAACAGCAACATCTGTCACTCTACTAAATACAACACAAGCTGGAATGACTTCGGGGGGAAAATATTTTTAAATGCAGCCTGCAAAACTATTAAGAGATGCTGCACAAGACACAGGAGGACGCTGAGGCCTCCCACCCACCTAATCTTCTTCTATCAACTCAGGATAGCATACATGGCGGAGGATGCTCACATCCGCTTGTGAGCTAGATTGTGCAAGAAAAGAGGGACATGTACTCATTTTGCCCATTTTAAATTTATTTTAACATTTATATCTCACCTTTTATCTGACATGGGTTCTGAGCCCATCCCATCCAATCTCAAAACTACCTAATTGCATATCATTAATGGTAAGTTGTTTATTTCTTGTAAGGTGTAAACAGAATGTTGGAATTTATATACTAAGACAGCCCAACCAACACCAACTGGTGAAAATCTGAATCATAATGTAGCCCAATAAAAAAAGAATTCTTAAGAGTCTTGGCCTTTAGGCCTCTTCCTGGGGTTATTTGGGGTGCTGAAACAATAATTTGCATCAGATAGACTGCATAAGGTCTAGTTTCTAAGATTGTTTTGTTTGTCGTGTCAGGAGTGACTCCTGGTGTGAGAGAATTGGCCGTCTGCAAAGACATTGCCCAGGGGACGCCTGGATGATTTGATGTTTTTATCATTCTTGTGGGAGGTTTCTCTCATGTCCCCGCATGAGGAGCTGGAGCTGATAGAGGGAGCTCATTCACCTCTCCCCGGATTCAAACCTGTGACCTGTCGGTCTTCAGTCCTGCCTGCACAGGGGTTTAACCCACTGCACCACCGGGGGCTCAAGTTTCTAAGATATGCTTATGGTTTTCTATGGATGAGTGGATGGTAACTAATAGATGACATGTATTCTGTATCTTAAAAACTAGAGCTGGAAAACTAGTGCAATTTTTCAAATCAGCAGGTCAAATATACCCAGAAACAGGGCTAATATTTGAGGCACCAAAATGTATGTTGGCCAGTGTTATCTATTTTTCTAGTTTCTACACCTCACTGCTGTGTTGGCTTGCTACCTGAAGCCACTCTAATTTATTTTGAGATTGTATTGCTTCATTGGAACTCATGAATAAATAAATAAATAAATAAATATGCGTATCCTAAGATATAGTTTGGATTAAATGTATTCTCTAGTTAAGCAACAGGTAATCTAGTTACTGGAGGACTGGGTTGGAAACAACCATTTCTGTAACACTGGCCAATGCACATTTTGGTGTGTTGGCCCATCATCATCATCATTATCATCATCGTCACAGGTGCCCATCCCGTCCAATCTTTATGTAGCATTGGGGGCCGTGCAGTGGTGGTGGGAATGTGGAGGGATGGCTATGTTGTTTTGTGGTGTGTGCTGGGGAAAGCATATAATTTCATTGTCCAATGTACAGTGTACAATGACAATAAAGTTATTGTTCTATTCTAGTTTGACTTTGTTGTAGCCCTCCTGGGGCCATCATGAAGTAGTAGTAGTGTTTATACCATCTTTTGGGTTCGCTTTAAGACCATCGTTAAATTTCTTTTGTTGTCCACTGGCATTCTGTTTTCTGTACATGAGCTGAAGATAAAGTGGTGGTGATGGTGGTGGTGATGATGATGATTGCCTTTTCTCCTTGTGGAACAAGGAGACTCAAACTGACTACTCAAACCTACTGCTAAGACTCTACCTTTGGAATATATATTTATTATTATTATTATTATTAGCGGGTTTCTGTGAGTTTTCCGGGCTGTATGGCCATATTTCAGTAGCATTCTCTCCTGACATTTTACCTGCATCTATGGCAGGCATTCTCAAAATGTGTTCAGACATCTGTGGGAATGAGGTAAGTGGGATGTATATATATCCATGGAATGGACAGAGTGAGAGACAGAACTCTTGTCTGTTTGAGGCTAGTGTGAATGCTGCAGTTAGCAAGCTTGATTAGCAATTGAGTAGCCTTGTAGCTGCAAAAGCTGGCTGTTGATGCCTGGGGACATACTTTGTTGGGGAGGTATTAACTAGCACTTGATTGTTTGATGTCTGGAATTCCACTGTTTCTGAGTGGTGTTCTTTATTTACTGTCTTGATTCTGGTGTTTTTTTTTTTAATAATGGTAATTAGATTTTGTTTATTTTCATGATTTCCTTCTTTCTGTTGAAATTGTGCACATGCTTGTGGATTTCAGTGGCTTCTCTGTGTAGTCTGTCATGCTGGTTGTTAGAGTGGTCCAGCATTTTGTTGTTTTCAAATAGTATTCTGTGTCCAGGTTGGTTCATCAGATACTCTGCTATGGCTGACTTCTCTGGTTGAATTAGTCTGTAGTGCCTTTCATGTTCCTTGATTTGTGTTTGGGCAATGCTGCATTTGATGGTCCCTATGTAGACTTGTCCACATAGGGTATACAATGCTGCATGGTATACAATAGACGCCTGCAGAGGATCTCTCTTGTCCTTTGCTGAATGTAACATTTGTTGAATTTCCTTAATGGTTCTGTAGATAGTTTGTAGGTTGTGCTTCTTCATCAGCTTCCCAATGTAGTCAGTGGTTCTTTTGATTTATGGTAAGTGCACTTTTCATCTGGTGGATCTTTGTCTTTATTCTCCTGGCTTGTTCTTGGTTTTGCAGCTCTTCTGATTTCTGTGGTGGAGTATCCATTTGCCTCTAGAACCCAGTTTAGGTGGTTCAGTTTAGGTGGTTCAGCTCTGGATGTAGGTAAACTACAACTCCCAGACTGAAGGCCAATGCTCACCAAACTCTTCTAGTATTTTCTATTGGTCATGGGAGTTCTGTGTCCCAAGATTGGTTCAATTCCATCATTGGAGTTCAGAATGCTCCTTGATTGTAGGTGAACTACAAATCCCAGCAGCTACAACTCCCAAATGACAAAGTCGAATTTTTTGATTGAAGGACATACATTGGGTTGTTAGGTGTCTTGTGTCCAAATTTGGTGTCAATTCCCCCAGTGGTTTTTGAGTTCTGTTAATCCCACAAACGAACATTACAGTTTTATTTATATAGATAGATAGAAATAGATTATTCAAACCCATTGCCTTTGGAAGATACATAATTGGCAGGAGGGATGGCTCTTACCTATCTATATAAAGGGAAATGGGCCTCTCCCTATTGCCAGAAACCATTGTTACTCCAAAGGGGGAGCTGCAGGTGCCTGTGGGCCCGCCTTTGCCTGGGAGGCAGCCGCCTGTCTGACACACTTCCCCACGTCATCCCCTGCGGGCCTGCCTGCCTGCCTGCCATCCAGCTCTTCCTCCCTATCATTCTCCTTCTCCCTGGCGGGCGCGCGGAAAAAAGCGGGGCTGCGCGCGGGCGCGCACCTCCTGAGAGCAAGTGGCAGAGCGCGAGGGCGCGCGCGCGAGCGAGCGTCGGAGGGAGCGCGAGACGTGCGCCGGGCTGCCCCGCGCGGGGCCAGGGCTGGCGCGAGGGAGCAGGTGAGCGGGCCCTTCCCTCGCTCCCCCACCGCCTGGCGCCCCTGCGGATGCGGCCATGACCCGGCGTTGGCGGGGCCGGCCTGGCCATGGGCTGCCTGCAGAGCGTGGCGTGCAAGGCGCGGGTGCGGCGGGAGAACATCGTGGTCTACGACGTGTCGGCCTCCATCGAGCCCAGTGCCACCGCCATCGAGGAGACCTCGCCCATCGTGCTCCGCTACCGCACGCCCTACTTCCGCGCCGCCGCCCGCGTCCTCATGCCGCCCATCCCGCGCCGCCACACCTGGGTGGTGGGCTGGATCCAGGCCTGCAACCACATGGAGTTCTACAACACCTACAGCGACCTCGGCATGTGAGTCCTGGCGGGGAGGGTGTGTGTGTCTGTGTGAGGAGAGAGAGCCTCGAAGCGCGAGCGCTCAGGCCTCGCCCGCCCTTGTTCCCAGGTGGGCGCGCGGGGCTGTCAGTCAGTCAGGTGGCACTGCGCATCCCCCTCCGCGCAGGACCCGGGTTCGGTTGCCATGGTGAGGGGAGGGCGCGCGAGCCTGCCTTGCCTTCCTGCCTCCCTTTGGGATATTCCTCAGGGTCACAGGGGAAGCTCATGGCCAGGAGGGGAGGGGCACTGTACATCTCTCAGAGGCCCCTTCCACACAGCTGAATAAATACCTGCTTCGAACTGGGATATGTGATAGTGTGGACTCAGGGCCCTTCCACACAACCCTATATCCCAGAATATCAAGGCAGGAAATCCCACATTGTCTGTGGAGTTTTCTACCTTGATATTCTGGAATATAGGGCTGTGTGGAGGGGCCTTGGGTTATCTGATTCCACATTGCCATATATTCCAGTTCATAGAGGATATTGTGGGGTTTTCTGCCTTGATATTCTGGGATATAGGGCTGTGTGGAAGGGCCCTGGGTTATCTGTGTCCACACTGCCATATATTCCAGTTCATAGAGGATATTGTGGGATTTTCTGCTTCTATATTCTGGGAACTAGGGCTGTGTAGAAGGGCACCCTGGGTTATCTGAGTCCACACTGCCATATATTCCAGTTCATAGAGGATATTGTGGGATTTTCTGCCTCAATATTCTGGGATATAGGGCTATGTAGAAGGGCCCTGGGTTATCTGTGTCCACATTGCCATATATTCCAGTTCATAGAGGATATTGTTGGATTTTCTGCCTTGATATTCTGGGATATAGGGCTGTGTAGAAGGGCCCTGGGTTATCTGAGTCCACACTACCATATATTCCAGTTCATAGAGGGTATTGTGGGATTTTCTGCCTCGATATTCTGGGATGTAGGGTTGTGTGGAAGGGCCCTGGGTTATCTGTGTCCATATTGCCATATATTCCAGTTCATAGAGGATATTGTGGGATTTTCTGCCTCAATATTCTGGGCTGTGTGGAAGGGCCCGCAGAATATCAAGGCAGGAAATATCCACTTTGAACTAGGTTATTTGAGTCCACACTGCCATATAACCCAGTTCAAAGTGATATTGTGGGATTTCCGGCCTTGATATTCTGGGTTATATGGTTCTGTGAAAAGGCCCTGGGCCTCCACACCTACATAGATTTACAGTTCACAGTATGCCTGTAGTGGGGAGGGGGGCTTGAGGGGCTTCAGCCCCCCCTCCCGAAATTCTCAGGGTGGCCCGCTAGAAGGCCTTAGTGGTACATTATTTAAACTGTTATGTTTATTCATATCATGATGTGATCACCATGCTCAATATATCCCATATGCATGGGGGTATTGGGATAATGATACAAAGGTTTGCTAGGGTGGATCCTGAGCCCCCCCAATCAAACTCAGCCCCCCCCCCCCCCCGAATCAAACTCCTGGCTACTGAGTCCACACTGCAGTATAATCCAGTTCAATGAGGATTTTATGCAGCTGGGTGGAAGGGGCCCCAGAATTTCAAGAAAGATAATCACAATATCTGCTTTGAACTGGGTTATCTGAGTCCACACTGCCATATAGTCCTGTTCAATGTGGATTTTGTACAGCTGTGTGGTAGGGGCCTAGGCTTTCCCACCTACACAGAGTTACACTACACAGATCTTGTCATGTTTTGGCATTATTGAATGTCACTGGTTCATTCCATCTTTCTTATAAGAAGGTTCCTTCAGAGGTTCCCAACTCCCCCTTTTTTTTGGCCATAACTCACATAAGGCCCCTTCCTTTTCTCCTTTGAATTGGAATATATGGCAGTGTGGACTCGGGGCCCTTCCACGCAGCCCTATATCCCAGAATATCCAGGCAGAAAATCCCACATTATCTGAGTGTGGACTCAGATAACCCAGTTCAAAACAGATATTGTGGGATTTTCTGCCTATATATTCTGAGAGATAGATCTGTGCAGAAGGGCCAATACATTATCAAGGCAGAAAATCCCACAATATCTGCTTTGAACTGGGATATCTGAGTCCACACTGCCATATATTCCTGTTCACTGTGGATTTTATACAGCTGTGTGGAAGGGGCCTGGGCTCCACCATCTACACAGAGTTACAGTTCACACGTAGTGTTGTGTTTGACATTAGTGAATGTCACTTGTTCATTATGCCTTCCTCCACCTTATTATATTTATATCCTGCTTTTTCTCTCTATATGGAGAATCAAAACTGCTCACATCTAAAAGCACTGCAATATAACTTAAAATATACAAATATACAATTATTCCCTTATTTGCTCAAATTGAAGGCTCGCCTTTTTTTACTAAATTTGTCAGCACATTAGATTCACCTTATAATTTTAGCGGTCTTTCCAAAAACTTTGTATTGTATGCCTTTTTGAGGTGAGTTTTTCCTGATAAGTAGAGAAATCAACTTTAATTGTTTTTCTCTTCCAGATTCTTGCTTGCTTATTGAAGTGCCTATCTTCTCTCATGCCTTTCTTCCATACTTGTCCAAGTCCAGCCAATGACTGTGGAGTCCTCAATTAGGACGTAACACTGTTCCCGTCCAATCCTGACCCTTCTGTAGTCCTACCAACCAAAAGACCTTAAGATCTCAAGTTACATTATTTTTTTTAAAAAAAAACTTTCTCATCTAATACAAAGTATTGAATCTGGCATAGATGGCAGTGCTACCTCTACTGGATTCGGTTGCAGACTGTTTCTTTATATAAAAGTCTGTTGATCCATAATACTTTCTTTTCCCTGTATACTTTGCCTTTATAATAGGACAATGGATGGTCAAACATAGGGATCAGCAGCATTGCACGTGGAGTAATCTTGCTGATATTTTAAGGCTCTGTAATAATACTGCCTGAGTAGCTATTAAGCTTGTTTAGGATCTAGTCAAGCAGAAATTGTATCAAGCTTTAATGCCTAGTGAGACGACTTCTGTTTATGTAGGCTTTTCCTGCTCAGCAATAATCATTACTGTTCTGTTATGTATTTGTATTAGAGGGTTTTAAAAAGTCATAATTACTTCCCATGAGTGCCATAGATGTTGTGTGGCCTAAAGGTTGCTTGTAAGTCGAAGTTCTAGATTGTAGAGTTTGTCTAGGGATGGAGATAATTTAAGGAAAATGTAGACAAAAGCAAATGTTGTTCTGTTTTTTTCTTCCTTTTGCCCTAGATTAAGTTTATACCAAACCCTACTTGTCTAAATGCCTGATACAGATTAAAAAATTTGCCTTATGCGGTGGAAAACAATCAGCTGTGTGGTCCAATTTAGATAAACTATGGATTGAGAGGTACCTTCTGAGTGAGAGCTAGGTGTATGTAGATTCAATATGATGCCCTGATCCACAGGACTGGTTTCATTTGTCCACATCTGACAAAATATGTCTTCTCTGGACATTTTCTACATCCTCTGGCATGACTCTGGTATTCTTGGGCCAAATGTCCTTCATTTCAATGGAATTTGCTGTTATCTGTGGTTTCAAGTATCCATGCAATGCCTGGGAATGTTTTCCCTGTGAATAGGGGTATGTACTGTATTGCTTACTGTGTGTATTGCATTGAATAGGTTTCAGTCGGCTCATTGTCTGTCTCAGAACAGATCATTTACCAACCCTTGTTCTGAGGTTCCACTGATACAGCTCATGAACATCAGTATCTTCCAGAGCATCAAGATTGGCTGCTTTTACTCACAGTCACCTAGCCTCTCACACCAGAAACGACTTGCAGTTTCTCAGGTCGCTCCTGATACGACAAAAAAACAAAACCCTAGCCTATAGCTCAGTGTTTCTCAACCTGGGGGTCGGGACCCCTGGGAGGGTCACGAGGGGGTGGCAGAGGGGTCGCAAAAGACCTTTGAAAACACAGTATTTTCTGTTGGTCATGGGGGTTCTGTGCAGGTAGTTTGGGCCAATTCTATCATTGGTGGAGTTCAGAATGCTCTTTGATTGTAGATGAACTATAAATCCCAGCAACTACAACACCCAAAGGTCAAGTCTATTTTCTCCAAACTCCACCAGTGTTCACATTTGGGCATATTGAGTATTCATGCCAAGTTTGGTCCAGATCCATCATTGCTTGAGTCCACAGTGCTCTCTAGAGTTAGGTGAACTACAACTCCAAAACTCAAGGTCAATGCCCACCAAACCCTTCCAGTATTTTTTTCTTTGTCATGGGAATTTGTTTCAGTTCCATTGTTGTTGGAGTTCAGAGTGCTCTTTGATTGTAGGTTAGCTATAAATCCCAGCAACGACAACTCCCAAATGACAAAATCACCCCCCGCCCCAACCCCCACCAGTATTCAAATTTAGGCGTATTGGGTATTTGTGCCAAATTTGGCCCAGTGAATGAAAATACATCCTGCATATCAGATATTTACATTATGATTCATAACAGTAGCAAAATTACAGTTATGAAGTAGCAACGAAAATATTGTTATGGTTGGGGGTCACCACAACATGAGGAGCTGTACTAAGGGGTCGCAGCATTAGGAAGGTTGAGAAACACTGCTTAGCTTCTCAAACTTTTCATGTTCCTTTCCACCTGAGCATTTTTTTACATATATAGGTACATATGAGTCCCTTTCTGGAGAGGGAGCAGGATATAAATAAAAACAACTTCTTCTTCTTCTTCTTCTTCTTCTTCTTCTTCTTCTTCTTCTTCTTCTTCTTCTTCTTCTTCATATTATTATTATTATTACTATTATATAGAATAGGTATAAAATTGAATATGTGCTGATAACAAATTACCATTTGCAAGCTTTGCTAAAGCTTTACATTTTTGTGTAGTGAAGTTGAAGCATTTTCTGCAGAGTCCACTGTAAACACTGCACGTTGTTGCTAATAGAATTGTGGAAATGTCTAGGTGGTTTTCAGAAACCTTTTCCTGTTGCCAAATGTTCATGATTTCAACATTATGACCCGGCCCAAAAATGATAATTATGCATGGTCTTAAAGTTTCTTAGGTTTATTTTTTTGGAAGATCTCACAATTGTCCTTGCAATAGAGCTGAAGCTCACCTTTGCAAAGAGACACATTCACATCTGTTTACAAAAACTCAGCTAACCCTTGCCTTTTGGTGAGAAACAGTCATAAAGGACCAGGACAAGTGCAGCTGTGGCTAGAGACATGTTTTCAAGTATGCTATCAATTTTTCCAAGCAATATTTACTGAAACCTATCTAGGTAACTGTCTTCTAATTAGGAATTACACTCAGCATTAAAATGATCAAGGGTCTGGAGAACAAGCCCTATGAGGAGCGGCTTAAAGAGCTGGGCATGTTTAGCCTGAAGAAGAGAAGGCTGAGAGGAGACATGATAGCTATGTATAAATATGTGAGAGGAAGTCACAGGGAGGAGGGAGCAAGCTTGTTTTCTACTTCCCTGGAGACTAGGACGCAGAACAATGGCTACAAACTACAAGAAAGGAGATTCCAGCTGAACATTAGGGAGAACTTCCTGACTGTGAGAGCTGTTCAGCAGTGGAACTCTCTCAAAAGGCTCCTCCTTTTGGAAGCTTTTAAACAGAGGCTGGATGGCCATCTGTTGGGGGTGCTTTGAATACAATATTCCTGCTTCTTGGCAGAGGGTTGGACTGGATGGCCCATGAGGTCTCTTCCAACTCTATGATTCTATGATTCTATAACATCTAAATGGGAAGACATGCTGACTGCCTGTTATGAATCGCTAACAAACTGATAGCTTCCTTCTCTAAAACATAAATTCCGAAAAGAGGTAAACTGCAACTCTCCAATAGTGGACTACAAATGCTCTTTTTTCCATTCACCACTGTGCTTCATGAAGCCAAATGGAAAATTGGGTACTTGTAATTTTGTATACACCCTCTGCTTTATCTCAGTTGTTTCTAGTAACCATAGCAACAAAATCTCCAGCCACAGTTTTAATCGGTTTGTTTAAGCGTGACTCTGCTGGATTGGGACCCTAATGAGGCCTGATGGACTTGTAATTCCTCCTCAGTCATCCGAGTCTCTTTCTGAGTAAGTGCAGCAGCCATAGAAAATGTGTAGAAAATTAGAGTGTATGGTAACAGAGATCCCACCCATCACTGATGAATTTCTCCTACAGTACCAAAAGGCAGCCAAGGTGATGGTGATAGTATAGGGAATAATACTTGTGTAAGGCTGTTCATCCACATTCAGCTTGGTGGACCACATATTCTGCAAGCCATTTATGAACATTTAATGTGAATGACAACTTGCTCACAAACGTTTTTTATGCAGCATGAGTGTACCAGCTATTTCTGTGCTGGGCATCTTCTCTGAAGGCTGTGTGTTGCTTGGCAATGATGAAGCTATTTGGGATTTGAATTGTTTGCTCTGTGCAAGGAACAACCTGGAAAAAATCACCAAGTGCAGGTATTTCAAGCAGTCTTGTTAGAGTTATAACTAAGTCAGAGATATACAAACAACCCCATTTAAAGTGTGATTTAAATGGACGTTAGATGATGTGTGGTGCTGCTGAATGGAGACCAGAAGTTACAAGGAGACTTGTATTTTCAAAATTGTGAAACAGACTTCATTACCATTCCCCTTTACAGCAAAATTCCAGCTGATATGTAATACTATACCAGTTTACAATATTTAAGAGTTTGTAGAATTTCTTCTCCATAATATTTCAAGACAGCAGTAGGCAGAAAAGATCTTCCCACCATTTTTACAGCTTTCTGATTTTGCAGCATCTTTCCTGATGAAGAGATTTGAATTTCCTGAAAGGTTGTTGACAAGTAGTTCCCTTCACCATGTTATTATGTTTACACTCTCAGAATTTTGCCAGTCTCAAGCACTCCCATCAACTGTATATGGATTTGGATCTAATTTCTGTTAGGGCAACTGACCAGTTACTGGGAAACAGGATACTGGGTCTTTGGTCTAATCCATCACAATTCTTCTTTTGTTGTTATGAGTAGCCAGTGCTGTCCAATTTAATTAAGTTATTGGTGTTTTGTTTATTTAGTTAGCCAGTTAAAACATATCCGCCCAGGCAGATTCCGTGTAGTCAAGGAAAACAATATAATAACCTGATGTGAAAGAAAGAGAAGATGTGGGGGAGTAGGCAAGCAAGTTTCCTTTCAGAAGGGCATTGCTTCCAATCTCACCTCCCTCTGTTACAGACAACCAGAATGGTTCCCTAGAGTAACTGTTGAGGGAAAAGCCTGATGGAAGTGAGAGAGAGAGAGAGAGAGAGAGAGAGAGAGAGATCTCTCTCTCTCTCTCTCTCTCCCAGGATTGAAATATATACAGTGGTTCGTGTCAATTCAGGCATTGTGTCACAGAGCTTGATAGTGAGAAGGAGCTTCACTTCATAGCATACTGCAGATGTGTCCTGGTTGTGAAACGCTGGTTCTTGTCTCATGAAGTAAATACCTAGACCAATTTTTTGAACTTAAGTAGAATAATGTTTAACCTAATTTGAGAGTGTCAACAAACATTTGAGATGTATTCTGTTTGGCAACTTTTTGGAGTTTTGTTGAGGATGTGCTTTTGAGACCTTGCTGAGTATCTCAAAGGCTGAAGGAGCAGTGAACAAGCAGTGAGCATGAATTGGCATAATTGTGATAATGAAGGCACCTTGACAGACTAGGTATCTACATAGGAAAGCTCTTGCAACAATAATTATTTTTTGTTTTGCAAGAGTCTTTGTTACTGCAGCTACAAGTGGAATAGAAGCTGTGAAGTTCTTGCATTTGAGGAGGCGCCCTACAGTTCTGATTATATGGAGTGATTCAAGTTACTGGAAGAAGCCTGCATTTGTAAAACAGGTCTCCTCCTGTAATTTAATTTTATAAATTAATGATGATCAAGTCCAGAAAATCCCTTGAAAGCTGGAGGACGTTTCTTTTGATTGCAATGTGTAGCTACACCCCCCCCCCCCCCCCATGTCTTATAATTGCCTGCCTTGAGCATAAAACTTACACATGATATTTTCAGTAGGCTGAAAAACAATCAAATATTTCAAATTCAGCTTGTATCCAGAGCTTTATAAAATTATTAAAATAGTTTGGGAGAACATGGAGGATTTTTCTAAGTTAGCCAGGCTTGTTTCTTGCACTCAAATTGCAAAAGCAAGTCTCTATTTCCCTATCTACCAAAATGTTAAAGTTAAAGGAAGCTGGAAGGAGATATTGTATTGCATAACTTCTGGAAGTGGGAATTATGCCAGAGAGCAAATGTTAGAGAGGACAGTCAGTCGTATATCCAAATGGAGTGTTTCACTTTTCTCCAAAGGAACAAATGGCAACAATTTATTCACAGGGAGTTCTTGGGACCAAGGATGGAATGAATGATAAACTTTGGTTGCTGTGAGTTTTCTGGTCTGAATAGCCATGTTCTAGAAGCATTCTCTCCGGATGTTTTGTCTACATCTATGGCAGATATCCTCAGAGGTTGTGAAGTCTGTTGGAAACTAGGCTAGTAGAGTTTATATATCTGTGGAATAATGTCCAGGGTGACAGAAAGAACTCTTGTCTGTTGGAGACAAGTGTGAATGTTGCCATTGGCCACCTTGATTAGCAGTCAAGCAAGCAAGCAAGCAAAGCTTTCTGACTTTGTTGGGAGGTGTTAGCTGGCCCTGATTGTTTCCTGTCTGTAATTCCCCTTATTTCTGAGTGTTGTTTATTATTTGCTCCCTCAATTGAAGGACCTCCTTTTCCAGTGTCAGGGTGGGCTTATCCCACTTTCAACCAGTTGGTAACGTTGTTCACAACCAGTTGGGTTTGTTTACATTACAGTGTGATAGGATATTGTGAAATTATGTAGAAATTGATCAAAACCTGTATAAGGTCTCTGAGAGTGTTTAATATGCTAGCATTGCTGAAGGTGTAGAGTGCCATCAGTTTTTCTGCCTTATAGGACTGTTGCAAAACTGCAAATGTTGTGATATTGGTTGTGTACGAAAACCACAGGCTGCCTGAATATATTTGTGTAGCATGATGTTTGCTGGTACTATGGTTTAAAGCCTCTTACTTTGGTTCCTTTGCCATTTACATTAGCACTCCTCAGAGGCTGGAGAACTACCTTTAGACTCAGCATGAAACATAGGATCCATTTCCAAGTAAAACATTTTTACTGTTATATGTAGCTGCTTCCTCCTCTTTCTCCTCCTGCTGTATATCTTCTACCTTTTCCTACTCTTAAAAATCCTAGTTTGGAAAATTGTAAGTGCTGCTTCTGTTTGAGAAATTGCGCTTAATAATGTTTTTTGCTGCTTCTCTCATATGTTTGTCTGCTTTACTTTTCTAGGTCAAGCTGGGAACTTCCAGATTTAAGGGAAGGACGTGTGAAAGCCATCAGTGATTCTGATGGAGTGAGCTACCCTTGGTATGGAAACACCACAGAAACAGTGACCTTGATTGGCCCCACTAATAAGGTCTCCAGGTTTTCAGTCAGTATGAACGACAATTTCTACCCTAGTGTAACATGGGCTGTCCCTGTGAGTGACAGCAATGTGCCACTACTAACCAGGATCAAACGGGACCAAAGCTTTACCACGTGGCTTGTAGCTATGAACATGACCACAAAGGAAAAAATTATCTTGCAGACTATAAAATGGAGGATGCGAGTGGACATTGAAGTTGATCCCATGCAGATCTTGGGCAAGCGAGCCCGGTTGGTGGGGAGGACTCAACAGGAACAGCCCAAAATTCTGAGCAGAATGGAACCAATTCCACCAAATGCACTAGTGAAACCCAATGCCAATGATGCCCAGGTCCTCATGTGGAGGCCCAAAAGAGGCATGCCTTTGGTAGTGATACCACCCAAGTAGAGGACATAGAGGACTATACAAGTGAGAACTTTTGCCACCGCTGGTGTTAAATCTGAGCCAAAGAAGACCTCTCAAGTTCACCTGCTTGTTGCAGCTGTAAGTGGAAAGAGGGCTTCTTCAAGACAGTATTATATGTCTATGGCCAGTGCTGTGCCACAGCGAAAAACCTAGATCTGGGGATGCTGGAAGATGAAATGAAGCTGTTTCTCCCTTCAAGAGTTTCTCATGGAGAAAATGGCACACTGAAATATTTTGATCACAAGTGTTATTTCCAGTGCCTGTGGCTAATGCTGCTTCCCAGCCAATTAGATGTAGTTATGGAGGTCATTCTTACCAGACATTCATGGATTTCTAGTATGTTGCTTATTACTGGGGAATAGGATAGGAAGGGATGGCATATTACCACAACATTATACCTATGCATTTTTATTGATAATCAGAATTATTGCCCTGCTCATTGGAATGAAAGGAAAGTTTGTGAAGCAGGAACGACAGTGCTGACTGTTGAGCTTCACGCCTCTAGAAAGAAAAGCCCTGTTCACATGGAACTGTCCACGGTGCTGAACTAAAGCACAACCCGAATTACCAGTAATATTGTCCACTTTTCCTCTTTCAGGGGATAATTTATTTGGACTAATGGCGTTAAGACCTTTTGCATGTTTCTCAGTGTGTTTCAAGTAGTTGTAAGTGTAGGAATTTTGCCATAGTTGTCCATGTTGTGGGGAAAATACAAGGTAAATCAACATTGCTGTTTCCAGACAGCATTCCCTACTTCTGTTTTTGTCAAGGAACAAAATATGGTCTGCACACAGCATGTTTGTTCAGCAAGGAGAAAGAAATTATTAGTTATGTTTGACATGGGTAGAACGATGCTACTCACTGAGAATACTGAAAAACAGGAGGAACAAATTACCTTTAAAACATGATCAGTGAGAAATATTAAAAACCCAGTATATCTCCATCCCACTGCCTATAATATCTCATCTTTCAAATGGTGAAGGAGGAACCCTCAAAGGGAGAACAAATATGGAGAAAATTCTTGGAGCATAAGCACTTAACGAAATCTTGCAAGGCTAGATGATACCCTCAGGCTATCTTCTAGAATTGAATTTTTGTAAATGGAAAGTTCCCATTTTGCAAATAGCTTTGAAAGGTTAATTTTAATCTTTCTCTTTATTTAAAGAGAATACATCGTCATATACTGGATAGTGAGCACTGGAAGCTAATGGGACTCACTTTTGACATCTTCTTAAGCACTTGTTGTCAGATTAGTAGTATGTCTGATTATTATGATGAGTGAAAGTATGCCTACAACCCATATTATAGCCGGAGGAGTGCTTTCAGTCTCTTTGTGTTACTATACTATTGTTGACTTTAAAGCTACACCTCCTATGGGAATTTTACAAAAGGTAGTGCAGAAAGTGGTACACTTCATGGAAGCTCTGTGTATAGTTTTTTTGGTCCATACACAGTTTGGGGCATTAACAGCATTGAGAACAAAGGAGATTATTTTGAAAACTGAAGAAAATCAGAAATACTGCTGATTTCTTCAACTACATAATAGTGGGTCATAGTTCTATGGCTAGTAGCTATTGCATCAATATGAAGATAAGGCCAATCAACCAAGATTTGTGATGTGTTTAAACACTTTTAGGAATTATTACATGCAGAATCCATGTAGGTACAAAATGTATGGTATGCTAACACATTTTTTGCATCAAGCCAGTAGCATTGGAGATTGTCATTCTTATGTAAGCAGAGATTAGCACTTCCAAAGAAAACGATGCATTTTTCACTGAGGTGGTTGTGCTCTTTCTCCATATGTATATATATACGATGCACTAATAGTAGCCTGTTGATCTGTCATTAGCTAGGTCTTCACTATGAACTATTTGGGCATCTGAAACACTATTTTGTATGAGTGGAATCTTTGGGGTGGGAGGACAAAATTCCTGGCAATCTTACTAAAATTACATCATTGTTTTTGATAATGCTTCTTGGCATATCATGACAGGAAGCCCGAGGTAAAAGTGTGTGTAACCTAGCATTAGCACTAGTTTTGGATTTGATCTCAGTACTTGAACTTCCTTGTCTTCAGGTCAGCTACACAACACGTTTCTTCTGTTGATTTGGATTGTTGCCATCATTCTGCTTCTTTGTAATGCTTTTAATGATCCTGCTTATCTCAGATTCCATACACTTGTTCTATGAAGCTCTTGATTCCACACTGGCCAAACGTATAAGGACTGCTGTGCATCCATGGGCAGGCAAGCCTTATTCCCATGGCTAGTTCCTTTGGAAGATTATGCGAAGTATTTTGAACTTGAAGAAGCTGCTAAACAAATGGTGTTATTAAGCCATGGATCTACATATACTAGGGCAAACACTACTGAAATTACTTGAGTCTGCCATATAATAATTAAGGGAATGAAATATACCGCTGTGCCATCTGCTGTGAAATTTACTGCCACACAGAGTACACGCTCTGTGTGACACCTTTGTTGTAGCAAGTTTCAAAGAGCTGTGTTGCATCATTCTTTACCTACAATATAATAGATGGCATGTTGATTGATACTAATTAGACTAATATTAGCTTTGTATGAATTACCCTCTAGAAATTCACTCAACACTGCTGAATTCCCATAGGAAGCTTGCCTGATTCTAGAACATCATGTTAATACTGTCCTACCACCCACATTGTTTTGAGTTTTGCTCCACTGATTTTCTTTTGCATGATACATACTTTGTCATCCTAATAGTGAGTTAGTTTGCAGTCATTGTGGAAGTCAGAATTCTCTACTTAACCTTGCACAATGACCAAACCCTCCCATTTAGACCGCCCTTTTACCTAAAGCAGTTCCCCAACTGGGTTGTGGGACTATAGATTTCAGCTATAGTCCTATTGCTGAACACACATCAATTGTGTTATCTTCCAGGACCCCTGAAGGACCCTCAGGTGGTCCAGAAGAATGCCTTGTTGCTGTGTTCTTCTCTAGATGGTAAATGGTTGTTTTGGGGAGCCTGAAGCAGGTAAAAAGTGAATTTTGGAAATGGTAGGTAGGATATAGTATAGTCTTGCCTCATAGAATTTAATGCTATGTCTCTCTGATCCAGGATTTTAGCCATGAACTCATGAATGCTTGAAAAAATAGGGATGGAATTGGGAGAATATGAGACTACCAAATTCTATGCCTTCTAAAAAATTGATTTAAGTTGTGTCAAGCTCAGCTTCGCTTAGGTCACCTCATATTATTTTTATTGATGGGTTTCTGTTTACACTTGACACATGCTGAGCTTTGGGACGGAGACCAAAGTCTTTCTGCCTAATTTCCCCAGGTTTCAATGACCTGTGCCTTTGCTTGGCCCTGGCTAGGATTAATTGCTGTTCTCCATTACCTCAGAAAACAAATAGCTAATTTAGGATATGTAAAGCTCTGGCAGACTGCACAGTCTATTTCTGTGAGCATTCTGAGACTATGAGGAAACTTTCCTAATTTCTTTCCTTTTAAGAAAAAGAGGAGCACTATTTTAATAGCTCATTGGAAATGAATGGTCAAAAGTATGGATGAAAACAATTGGATGGTGTCATACAAAAGGAGGGACACCACATATTCAACTGCCACAAATGCAACATTTCTTTGATGTCAGTTTTTGAATATCTTGAGTGAAAGCTGATAGTCTTCTTTGGTGCATTTTAGAAAAACTTAATTGGAAGGAGGTGCAGAAACATTCAAGATCCATTTAATATATAATTTCCCCAGATTTAACATTTCTTCTGTTATGTGTTATCAACAGTAATGCCTGAGATGGAGAACCGAGGTGGTTGACTGGTTCGAAATGTAGATATTGGAGGATTGAAGGCTGATTAACCCAGTGCACTCAAGAAGTGATTCTAAACTAGCCATCCTGAGCGCAGGATAATCCATTCTTGTCTCCCTGGAAAAAAAATACTTCCTTCCCTCTGTGAAAGGCAGAAGGTGCTTTCCATGGGGGAAGGAAGTCTGACAGAGTTTGGTTTCCTTGACAAGAATACCCAGAATGTATTAATTCTGGTCATGGGTATACCTTGATGTTTTGGCAGTGCATGTGATAGAGTCACATTGCTCATTGGGGTGGACATTGATTATATTCCTTGCATCACATGGCCTTGCTACTCATTGAGTATGAGAGAGCAGCATTGCATTTCCAAGCCAAGCCTAGGGTGTAGAGCAGTCCTGCACAAAACTTGTGGCCTTCCAGGTATTTTGAACTTCAGCTCTCAGAATTCTTAACCACTGGACAAGCTGTCTAGGACTTCCAAGAGTTGGAATCCCAAACACCCGGAGGGTCACAGGTTGTGCAGACCTGGCGTAGATGAACAGATCATTGCTTGGGTTGAATCCCAAAAAGAATTCAAGGTTATCAAGGTGTATTTCAGGGATTAATGTTATAGAATAGAAGTGGTAGCTCTTAAAATATATCATGCATTTTAGAAAGTATGTTCCTGAGTGTGATGTATTTATAGAGGGAACATTTTTTAGTAGTATTGCGTTGGCTAGTTGGCTCATATCAGAGGAAAACCCAGTCAAAACTGGTCACCTGTCCCAGGGCATCCCATGAAGTTGTTCTAATACTTTAAGCTGTACAAAGTGAGGTGCTTTCTTCTCGATAGTAAAAAGGATAATAAAACAAAGTATGTTGCAACATGCAATTTGTTGGTATTGATAAAGCATTTGGCAGGGATTGGCTAGTAGCATCATAGGAATCTTGGGCAGTGAAAAGACTATTTGAGCTATTCCAATCTTAGACATGGCTGTCAGACAAGTTACAGGAAAGGCATGGAAGAGTCAGGGGCTTGAGGAGGCAACTGCTCAATAGGAAAGAGGAGGTGTGTGTTCAGATCATGTTTGCAAGAGCTGCAAATGGTCTGAGTCCTTATTTCAGGAGCAGCTAGAGTGGCAAGCATCCCTCTAATGATCTCGACATAGCTTTTACATATGACCAAGACATTCTAATACTGAGGAAAGTTGTAACACCCCCCTCCCCCAAATGGTGAATCATGCCCCAAAACCTTTGGTGGACAAGAGTTGCTAGTGTTTGTAAATTGATCATATGTCCCTTTTAGGTCAGAATAAAGCCTTGCATGCAAAAGTTGCTATTCCGCCACTTCCTGTTTTGAAAGCAGTCTGAAAGATACCTGAAATTACATTTTTGGGTTAACCTTTCCCCCAAAGAATCATGGTTGTGATGTTGAGCAAAATAACCAACAGATCCGTCAAGGTTGCCCAGCCCTGCCTTTCTGTTTCATGTTGTCCCTTTAGTTGCTCTTTTAGAAGGGTGCAGAAGATATGGTTTGTCTAATACTGGTAGAACTCAAAGTGGAGTGGAATCATGGATTTGTTAATTTCCCATTTTTCCCTGATCTTTTTATTTTTGTTTTTTGAGGACTGCAAGAAGTATGCTTCTGGGAAGGGAAGCTAAGGTAGAAGAAAAGTATATGTGGCAAACATTGGTCAAGAGAGCTGAAATTCATACTGACTTGAAGTAACTAGCCAGATCTTTGACATCAGTACTTCTTGTAGTCATAACATCTAATATCAACCGCAGGCAACCTTTTGAGTTTACCTTTCAACTAAATAGGTAGCATGGTTACTTGTAAGGGAAGAAAACTTTCATCATCCCAGAACTGTTGGGAAATAGAGTCTAATAAAGTCATTTTTAAGAATAGATGTGGCAGTCTTAATGCCTTCTAAATTAATTTTAGAAGCAGCAAAAAATAGGTGTCGGTGACTGCAGCAATAGAGCAAGGAATTGAATAGTCTTACTTTGGACAGAGTTTCATTGTGTATGTGCTAGAAATCTATATAAACATAAAAATAACAAGTATAAGCTTTAATTTGGATACAATGAATTAGTGCATTATTAAGTATCTACCAACTATTTTAAGATTGTGGCTGAGAAAGAGCCTCCATTCTACATAGCCCAATGACTTTTTGTGCCTCAGTTAAGAATGAATATTGTCACAATAGAGGTTACTAATTCTATTATTTTGGTTTTTGTCTTGGGAGCTGACACAACAGCTGAGATATTTGTGGCTCTGGCACTTTCTGCCTTCCTCCTTTCTTCTTGCTACTTCTTCCTTGGCACAGCTTTCAACTTGTGGCCTGTTACAGTTTAGATTATATAAGGTAACCCATAGGAAACTCGTATAGGTTGGAACCTTCCTTGGGAGAAGGCCTTTCTCGCCTTGCTATTCTGAAGCATGTATCTGAAGCTATCAGTTGACCATATGTGTGATTCCCCCAAAGGGTGAGGCATCTTTACTCTCAGGGAAGAACATGGGGGCTAGACCACAGATTGGGAATCCAGACATTTTCTCCGCCTGTGAAACTGGATTAAAAGCGCCTCCAGTGTCTTGGTTCCTTTTAGCACATGTCCACCTTCACATTTGTGCCTCTGTGCCACCAGGTCCTTGCTCCTGGGGGGAATTGTTGCATTGGATTCTGAGCCGAATGACTCCTGTTGCAGCAGCCCGGGCTGACTGGTGATAGACAGAGCAGGAAGAGGCTCTTCCTCTGTAGATAGATTTCTAAGGGCATTGGCTGTCACATAGTGTCCATCCTGTGAAGGATTCCCTGTGGGTACTCATTGATCCATAGAGGTCTGTGCTTGTAATTCCAGCAGAAGAATCCCTTTCCCCTTTTGCAGGAGAGCTGTCATCTGTATTTGCTGAAAGGGAGCAGCCCTCCCATATTGCATTCTGTGTAACTTTACACCAAATTCTGTACTTGCATCCATGTTCCACATCAGGGGAACATGTACTCTGGATTGTAATATCAACTGTTTTAAACTACAAGACAATATACACTACTTTTGTTTATTGATTGATTGTTTTTGACTGAACTTTTCACCCCCTGAGCAGTCCCCTGATTCCAGTCCTTACAGTAAATGTCTACTGTTTGCATTGAAACAAATCACTAAACTTAGCGCACAGGAAATGCCTTTCTCACATATACAACTTAATGTCTTAAGCTTCCATCTTGTTTTTAATTCTTTGTTTGCACCACAATTAGCAGCTATGAACAAAAGCCGTAGTAAACTGGGAATGAGAACAAATAGAGAAACTTACATCTGTTTTCTTCAGGCCATGGTTCTCCTTTCATGTTTTAATCTGGACTTTCTAGAAATTCTCCTTTTTACTCCTTTGTAGATTTTTTCCTTTCACTGCCTTTACAGTTGTTAGCAGTTTCCATTGATACTGACAGGAATAGAAACTAAAGTCAGCTTGGAACTAAAACCCCAGGTCAAGACTGAAAGAAGAAAGCTGTTTTGCAGAGTGCCTTAAAACAACACTGACATTAACTGAAGGCAGGGAAAAGGAGTAGAAGCGCATTGCTCTTTATCTGTGGATTTTCCAAAGGCTCGATCAATGTGGCATTCTATTTCTCTGGGATTTGAAGAAATGTTAAATACATGACGCATTGCAAATAGAAGTCCACGTCCATTATTTATATGGGATGGGGTAAGTTTAAATTTGAAATATACAAAATTGACAATACCATTTGGGAAGAGAAAGAAGGGTTTCCACTTGAGCTTCTTGGTGTAGCTAGCAGGAAAAAAATGGATCAAACTAGACAAGCCTTACAACGTTTGCTTACTGAAAACCTTTGATTTAACTCAGTTTGACATTTCCCTTTGATTTTTTGCAACAGTTTCTCTCAAGTACTTAATCAAAGGTACTCAAATATGATGTTCAATTTACACATAATGTGGGAGGAACTATAATATGATTTGCAATTTCCAACTCATTGTTTTTCCAGTGATTTGATTTTTAAGGATCAATCCATTTGAGTTCAGAGTTGGGGAAACATTCAGTCTTTAACTACAGCGACAAGGTGAAAAAGATGAAATGCACCAAATGGCAGGATTTTTGCTGCAAAAGAAAGTAGTACACTTGGAATAGTGCCCAAAGCTTTTCTAAAAGGACTAGAAAAGCACATTGATGCCAGAGTAGTGCCACTCAATGGAAGATGCTCTGTGTGCGCTGAAAGAAAGAAAGAAACTACTGTTGTCAATGGACACTCACAAGTTCTTGGTACATCAGATATCTTGAGAAGCATGGATCTAAGGAGAAGGGTTGTATATTAAATACTATGTTTCTGAGTCTCCCAGAATACATCATCTCCATAATAACTGCTATCGGGGTGATTATCTGGAAAATGCACAACAGATAAATAACTGCATATCTGTTCTGGCAAAACTGTTCTGTCATTGGAAACAGGGGATACCGACATTCACAAAAGTGGGGTGGAAAGTAAGAGAGACTATGTTCAGCTTGATCTGAATGCGGAGTTGAGATTTTATGTAGAAATTCAAACCTGAATTATAGATTGAAAAATGCAAATGTGGTGGTGTCTTAAGAAACTAGGCTGAAAACTGCCTTTTCTTCTGGTTGGCATTTCAGTACCATCCTTGATTGTAACAGCATTAAACAACTATTATGCTGTGGACCTGAGCCTTACCTTTCTTTCTAGACTTACGGTGATGTGGTACCATTATAAGCACAAGCTCCTATTGCTCAAATTGAACACCAAGCATGCTTGTCTAATGGAAAATTACATAAATTGTGTTTATAAGTCTCAAGCACTCTTCCCTTTAGTGAACAAAACTTTATATGATGTAACTACCTCAATAACTAAACCTAGTTCTAGCTCTCATGAAGGATTAAGCACTCAATTTGATTTTCTGCATACAACTTTCGTTCTTTTGATAACTCCCAGGACATGCACCCACAGGCAAATATTTATATATTTTAATCCACCTGAACAGGTTGGTTTGTAGAGGTTTCCTGTCAGCAAGAGAACCAAAAAGGCAATTGGAAAGGAGCAATATACTCCTTCATTTTCACTCTGCTGGATTTGGAGGATAGGAAAATGATCAGTCCCTGGAGAGAAGCCAACAACAAGATAGAATCATAGAGTTGGAAGAGACCTCATGGGCCATCCAGTCCAACACCCTGCCAAGAAGCAGGAATATTGCATTCAAATCACCCCCAACTGATGACCATCCAGCCTCTGTTTAAAAGCTTCCAAAGAAGGAGCCTCCACCACACTCCGGAGCAGAGAGTTCCACTGCTGAACAGCTCTCACAGTCAGGAAGATGTTCCTAATGATGAAGCCACTTTATTTCCCAGGAATGCCCCTTCACTTCTTAGGGTTCCTTGGAAGGATATGTACTTCTTGGGAGAGCACAGGAGCAGATATTCCTACAACAGAAGTATTGTCTTGGGAGGCAACAAATAAGTTTTATGACCAACACATTCTGACAAGTGTGGTGACCTGAAAATGCAGACTAGGAGGTTGATTCCATACTGTCACAGAGTCCTCATTACACAGCTCTGCTCAGCACTTTCAGAGAGACAGATGTGATAAAAGAAAATCAACCTTCTGCCACATTTGTCCTGTGTTTTAAAAGGACTCAGACATTAATTACATATGGCAATTAACAAAAACTGAAAAATACAACACATGCAAAATGTTTTCGGTTCCACCTTCTTTCATTGCTTAAGATGAAATTGAGCTGCATCGAAGGTGACTGCTGAGACACTCCAGCATTCGTAATGGAGGATTTATCTTCTAGGTTGAGACTTTGTGACATTAAGGTCTTAAGTTTACACATTCAGATACTGTTTTGTCTAATGTGTCTGAAAGAAAAGACCAAATGGAGATAAATCAGATAGGGAAGTTCTGATGCCCCATCTACGCTGCCATATAATGCAATGTGAAGCTGCATTATATGGTCAGTGTAGAGACTCATATAATGCGGTTCAATGTACTTAAACTGCATTATATGAGTCTACACCAGTGGTTCCCAACCTTTGGTCTTCCAGGTGTTTTGGACTTAAGTTCTCACAATTCCGAACAGCTGGTAAGCTGACTGGGATTTTTGGGAGTTGAAGTCCAAAAGAACTGGAAGACTAAAGGTCTACACTGACCATATAATGGCATATAATGACCATATTATGGCATTTCAAACTCTACTATATGACAGTGTAGATGGGATCTAAGTTGACCAATGGCTGCAAAATACTGTATTTAGGCCAGAACTTTTGTGCCTTTCCAGGCCACAATAGAAGCTCTTCTTTGAAATCCCATCCAACACATAACATACATCAGGATTACTTTAGAATAGATTGGTTCTAGATGTATTGTTTGGCCCTGCTCTTTTTGTGAGACTGGTAGCTAACTGTGGGGACTAAAGGTTGCTTGGTGACGACCCACTTAAGCTGTGCTGAAAGAGTATCCTAAAACGGTCTCCGCTTGGGTTTTTATTTAGCTTGTTAGCAAACACATCCCTTAAAATTAATTGCACCTTTTCCAATAGAATATGTTTCTACTTCTTTTCTCTGCCTCTCAAGGAAATATGAATAAGGAATATGCACAGATATAATCAGCCATTAGTTGTTTTATTGTCCCATGTTGAATTAAGTCTGAAATCTCCTCCTACGCTCCACTTCAAGATGGCAAGTAAAAGCAGACTTTGTAATTTCACCCTCATGTATTTTCTCTTGCCTGCTGCCTCCCCACATTTTGCTTAACTCTCAGTTTGATGAAGAAGACACATGGAAAACGTCAAAAGGTACAACACAGTGACAAGCTTCTCAAAAATGGGGACTTAGTTGAAGAGCAGAGTCAAGAGAATCCTATTTCTCTGTAGTTCCTGACAATCATGTAAAATAATAACAGAAGATCAGATCAAGGAAGCCACCAACAAAGGTAAGGAGTTTACATTATCTGTGATTAATAAGCAGATTGAAGGACGTTGTATAGCACAAGTTACTCATGGAGTTACTTGTCACAAGAAGACTTAATTTGGAAAATGGAAGTTTGATCCAAAAGGTGATGAGAAAAGGGGATAGGGACACACACTATTGTAAACCAACAATATGTGTAATTTGAAATATTTCTCTCAAGTCCCAAATTGAGTTGGCTTCTGTTTTCATTTTAACACAATAACCCAATGCTGTTTTTAAGGAAACCATTATTATTATTATTATTATTATTATTATTATTATTATTAAACTTTATACCCCCTGCCAAATCTCCCCTCAGGGACTTGGTGCGGCTAACATGAGGCCAAGCCCAACAAGTACAGTAAACAAATACGGAAAAATGGTTTAAAATTGAAATAAAATTAAAATTAAGTACAGCAATAAAAACAACAGCATACAAACAATTAAAGAAAATTAACACAGGGTATGAAGTAAATAAAAATTAGGGACAAGGAATTAATCAAAATGGGCTGGGCCAGATGCGAAGAAAAAAACGGCATAGGGCGAGATAGGATAACTCAAGTGATTTATCTGGTGGGAGATACAGGGGGGACAAGCTATGGGTTTTTGTTTTGGTTTTATTTTGCTGTAATATGTTGTCTGGCTTGGCCTCATGTAAGCTGCCCCAACTCCCTGTTGGGGAGATGGTGGTGGGGTATAAATAAAGATTATTTATTTATTTATTTACTTACTTACTTACTTGCTAGGAATAAGGTGAGGTGCATCAAGAGGACAAGTATATGCTGGGATGGTCATGGTATGGGGATTGTTGTTCATTCATCCAAAGCAAGGTGGAACATAACTGAAAAAAATGAAACTAAGCATGTACAGATAAAGCAAAATAGACCAGAATACGTATATTGAAATAACACAAATGAACACAACAAACGGGTAAGAAGAAAAAGCTTGACTCCTTGAGCTGCGAGATGAAGAAAACCTGCCAGGTGAAGTTCAATAGATCATTGCAAATCTACTAAGATCATTATAGGCTACACCGTGTAGCTTAATCCACTACAGTTGTTGTGACTCACAGAAGAATAAAGCAGAAAGCAAGTCTTTCCATGTTTGTTTTTGAAGCCTCTCTCATGACCAGTTTGAGTGGTCATTTCGTAAAAGTCCTTACTTGTATTCTTCATTTCTACTATGAAATAATGTTCATATAAATGATCACAGGCCTTAGTGACTGACAAAGTAGACTACGTCATTCTTACAATAAGCAATATGTGGATTTTCCCAAACAGTTTTACAAGCTCGTCCAGAAAGTTGTGTGTGTGTGGGGGGGGGGGGATGTATGTATGTATGTATGTATGTATGTATGTATGTATGTATAGGGCAATCAGGAAGAGTAACACAATTTGTTTAATCTGTGCTCAGGGTTTGCAACTTTTAAATAATAAAAGTAAGCTAGAGAGAAGGAACAAAAAGTGGCTCATAGAGAAAGATCTAGAGAAGATCCAGATGTGACCAAGCTATTCCAGGGGTTGGTGAATTTGACCGAGGGACTGCAGGCTGAGCTCAGTGCTCCAGTGACTATATGTAACTTTGTTGCAAGGCCTGCTAAGAAAGAGTGGGAGGAGGAATACGTGGCTTGCTAACACAGTCTTGAATTCTGTTGGCACACTACGTGAGTGGTTGCACCTTTTCAAGCATAGCACAGCAATGGTGAAGGAAGCTAGATCTCCATCTCTAAGTACCTTATTTTCTTCTGATTCACAGCCTGCAAGGCCATGTTCCTCCCACTCAGTTTGCCAATGTAGTAACACTTGCACGTGTATTACAAGTGCCCATCTTAAATCATATTCTGTAGTACTTTAAAACAATTGCCAGCTCCAACTAAAGTAGACAATGAGAACTGAGTAAGACAAAATGTATGTATCTTCCTTGAATTCAATGTGTCTATTTTATGTGGGACTGATAACACAACCCAACAAAAATATTCCTGGTGTCTTAGGTTTTAGGCCTATTTGTGGAGTTATTTAAGGTATTGATTCAAAAAATTGCATTGGACACAGAAGTAATACTTTCTTAGATGTGGTTATCATAGTTTCTTCTGGGTGAGCAGATGGTGATTGGTAACAACAACAATAACAACACACTTTATATTCACTTCTCCCCTAGGAGACTCAGAGTGGATTACAGCATTTACATACATAAGAAAACATTCAATGCTTTTACAATTACATGAGACACACAAACACAAACAAAGGCAAGGCTTCTCCTTTGATTTCCAGCATCTGGAGGAGGTGCTCGTCTCTGTCTCTAGGAGGTGTTTTCCTCCATTTTCAAGCCGAAGAGCCCGCGTTGTCACCTCCTGGTCATGTGGCCGGCAAGATTGCTTGGAGTGTCTCTTCGCCTTTTCCCACTGAAGCGATCCGTATTTATCTACTCACATTTGCATGTTTTCATACTGCTAGGTTGACAGGAACTAGTGCTGACGGATGGAAGCTCACCTCATCTCACAGATTCAAACTGCCAGCCTCCCAGTCAGTAGTTCAGCCAACCTTCAGGTCAGCAGTTAGGCAGCATAAGGGTTTAACCCATTTCACTACCACAGGAGATGGCATATGTTTTGTATCTCAAAATCTAGAGCTAATAGGGGGAAACCTTGGAATCAGCAAGTCAAATATATCCAGAAATAAGGCTAACATTTGAGGCATCAAAATGTGTGTTGGCCAGTGCTATTGGATTTGAGACTACAACTCCAAGCCTGACCACAAGGAAAAAGCTTGCTGTGTTCCTACAGGGTAAAATTACATGTAATATCCAGAAATAACATATTTGTTTTGTTCTTTAATGTAAATTCTGCTCTTTCACCTATGAAGGTCCAAAGCAGCTTTTATCCTACATTAAAATCATACAGCCCAAAACATTCTAAAATACAAAAATAATTTTTTTAACAAATAACTTAAAAACATTGGTTCAAAACAATTAAATGCACTTTAAAACCTAGCCATTGCACTTCACCAACCAGTTAAAAATGGAAGGTTTGTTTAAATAGAAAGGTCTTGGCCTGCCAATGAAAGAGGCCAATGTGAGTTTGAGGTCCCATCTACACTGCGACATAATGTAGTTTGAAGCAACATTAGATGGTCAGTGTAGACTCATATAATGCAGTTAATCTACTATAATGCGGTGAGTTTACTCTGATCATCTAATGCATTTTCAAAGGAAGTGTAGGTGGGGCCTCATTTGGTAGAAGAATCTGAGAGAAAGATAGAATCATAGAATCATAGAATCAAAGAGTTGGAAGAGACCTCATGGGCCATCCAGTCCAACCCCTGCCAAGAAGCAGGAATATTGCATTCAAATCACCCCTGACAGATGGCCATCCAGCCTCTGTTTAAAAGCTTCCAAAGAAGGAGCCTCCACCACACTCAGGGGCAGAGAGTTCCACTGCTGAACAGCTCTCACAGTCAGGAAGTTCTTCCTCATGTTCAGATGGAATCTCCTCTTGTAGTTTGAAGCCATTGTTCCGCGTCCTAGTCTCCAAGGGAAGCAGAAAACAAGCTTGCTCCCTCCTCCCTGTGGCTTCCTCTCACATATTATACATGGCTATCATATCCCCTCTCACATATTCTCTTCTTCAGGCTAAACATGCCCAGCTCCTTAAGCCGCTCCTCATAGGGCTTGTTCTCCAGACCCTTTTATCATTTTAGTCGCTCTCTCTGGACACATTCCAGCTTGTCAATATCTCTCTTGAATTGTGGTGCCCAGAATTGGACACAATATTCGATGTGGTCTAACCAAAGCAGAATAGAGGGGTAGCATTACTTCCTTAGATCTAGACACTATGCTCCTATTGATGCAGGCCAGAATCCCATTGGCTTTTTTTGCCGCCACATCACATTGTTGGCTCATGTTTAACTTGTTGTCCACGAGGACTCCAAGATCTTTTTCACACGTACTGCTCTCAGGCCAGGCGTCCCCAATTCTGTATCTTTGCATTTCGTTTTTTCTGCCTAAGTGGAGTATCTTGCATTTGTCCCTGTTGAACTTCATTTTGTTAGTTTTGGCCCATCTCTAATCTGTCAAGATCGTTTTGAATTCTGCTCCTGTCCTCTGGAGTATTGGCTATCCCTCCCAATTTGCTGTTGTCTGCAAACTTGATAGCCCTTCATCTAAGTTATTAATAAAGATGTTGAACAGGACCGGGCCCAGGACGGAACCCTGCGGCACTCCGCTCGTCACTTCTTTCCAGGATGAAGAGGAAGCATTGGTGAGAATCACCCTCTGGGTTCGTCCATTTAACCAATTCCAGATCCACCTCACCGTAGTTTTGCCTAGCCCACATTGGACTAGTTTCCTTGCCAGAAGGTCATGGGGGACCTTGTTGAAGGCCTTACTGAAATCCAGATCCTCAAACTTGGCTAAGATTGCAAAAAGATAGACAGCCTTTCAGAAATTAAATGTATTTTTAAAAATAAATCTGGGATTTTCTTTTAGCGACCGGGAATTAACTTGCTTATAACTACAGTTGCCAAGGAGATCAAACATCTGGGGTCTTGCAGCTGAGTTCAGCAGCTGAGGATTCTGCATGAAAGGCAAGGAATCAGACTGAATACTACCTTGCAAAAGAAGCCACCTTCTCCCTCATGATTCTTTTCCAGATCCGAAGGGTGTACATCTACACATAGGAATTGGTGAAGCGGGACTTTGTATTTAGAAGGAAAATTGAATCCAACTCAAAACAACTGAGGAAGGGGGGTAGAAAGTTTTTTTGCTTTGAACCCTTCCCATCTGTATTCATGGCACAAGGTGAAAAGGGTAATCTGAAATGAGACCCAGATGCGGAAACTTTTAACAATTAATTAGGGAATAAGGATGAGGTTGCTTTCTAATGCAAAATTAGAACATCTTCCAGCCAAAAGACTATATCTCTACTTGGCCATAATTTGTCATTGTCACTATCCCAAAAAGAAAAATAATCCACATGGGAATTCTGTTAAAATACTTTTTGAAAATGTGCACAAACATATTCTGATTAATGGATACATGCATCGAAAAATATTCTCATTTAGAAAATAGACTCTAACAAATGTACAGATTATTATTTTTTAAATGGACAAAACTATACATATGTTTTGAGGGGAGAAGACAGAAAACCAGCTTTGCAACTGAATGCAGGATAGAATGAGCCAAGCAGTGCAAAAATTAGAACAGCAATAAATATAAGTTTTGATATTTTGTCCCATCCAGCCACTGATATGAATGTTGACACATGTAGTTTAGCCTTGCAGGAAACAAACAAAAATCTGAGGAAAATACTGGTATTTGTCTAAGGCCAACAGGATCACATTTTCATATAGTTCAGAATAAAGCAACCAGTCTCGAAGTCTGGTGCTGTCTATATAAATAAAAATGTAATGTTCGTTCGTGGGATTAACATAACTCAAAAACCACTGGACGAAATGGCAAGAAATTTGGACACCATACACCTAACAGTCCAACAAGTGTCCATCACCCCTAAACACACACACACACAAAACCCCAGCGGAACAGACTTAAAAACCCAAAAAATGCACAATATATACAATATACACATGCACACATTCATACACACACATGTACGTATATATATTTATATATATGCACAAAAACACACATATACACATACATATACAAACACATATATACATATACACGTGCACACACATACATACATACACAAATACACAAATATATACACTCATATATATACATACACACACAATTAATTTTGTTATTTGGGAGTTGTAGTTGCTGGGATTTATATTTCACCTACAATCAAAGAGCATTCTGAACCCCACCAACGATGGAATTGAACCAAACTTGGCACACAGTTCTCCCATGACCAACAGAAAATACTGGAAGGGTTTGGTGGGCAGTGTCCTTTGGTTTTGGAGTTGTAGTTCACCTACATCCCAAGAGCACTGTGGACTCAAACAATGATGGATCTGGACCAAACTACACGAATACTCAATATGCCCAAATGTGAACACTTGTAGAGTTTGGGGAAAATAGAATCTTGACATTTGGGAATTGCAGTTGCTGGGATTTGTAGTTCACCTACAACCATAGAGCATTCTGAACCCCACCAACGATAGAATTGGGCCAAACCACCCACACAGAACCCCCATGACCACCAGAGTGGGCCACAGCAATGTGTGGCAAGGGACAGCTAGTGTTAAATAAAAATGGTGATATGGTAAATAAAATGAAAGAGAAAGGTGTGCCAATGGAACAAGGCCCTCTCTTAGGCTTGTACATCAGGAAAAAACATGTAGATACTCAGCCAAATATAACCGTGAAGGCTATCCTTTGTTAGATTCCAAAAGAGTCCTATGACTTCACAAAAGGCTGAGACAAAAGGAGTTAGTTTACTGTTGATGCTGGAGTTTAAATTTCACTGTCTTTTTTCTTGGTCCTCACATGGTCAAAAGGGAATGGGGCTTGCCTTCAATGAAACTGGATCTACACCGCCATGTAATTTAGTTTCATAATGCAGATTAACTGCATCAAACTGGATTATATGAGTCTGCACTGCCATGTAATCCAGTTAGAGTACACAGTAGTATTGTTAGAAACAGATGGTCTTGATAATTGGAGACTGATTCCTCCCTCCTGCCTTTCCTTCCACTCGATTTGCATTAATGATGACCTTGTACATGTTAGGCTAGAACTAGAAGTGCCAATGGAGTAGAACTTGACACTAGGAGGGTGGTGTGTTAATGATGTAGCCCAGGGGTCCTCAAACTTTTTAAACAGACAGTCCCTGAGATTATAGTTTGAAAAAACAACTATGAATGAATTCCTATGGACACTGCCCATATCTTAATTATAGTGCAAAAAATGAAATAATAATACAATATTTAAAATTAAGAAAAATTTAACCAACATAAACTTATCAGTATTTCAGTGGGAAGTGTGGGTCTACATTTAGCTGACGAGATAGTCAAGTTAATTAGGATTGTTGTGTGGCTTTAAGTCATTTCAGATCCGAAGCCTAAAGTTTAGGGTGGGTGCCAGGTAAATTACCTTGGAGGCCGCATCTGGCCTATGGACCTTAGTTTGGGGACCCTTGATGGAGAATCATTCAGTGCCCTGACCAATTAAGCTTGACAATTATTAATTGACACCCTGTGTACTGTGAAACTATAAAACAGTGTACTGTGAAACTATAAGAACCATTTAAATGAATTTAATTGTAGTTTTTTCACCTCTTTAAAAATTTTATTTCTTTCTGAGACCAAGAAACACCTGTTTCACCTCACTACCTCTGAGGATGCTTGCCATAGATGCAGGAGAAACGTCAGGAGAGAATGCCTCTAGAACATGGCCATACAACAACCCAAACACATGTTTCTTGCCTGCTGCATCCTAAAGCTGCAAGCTTTAAGAGTTTGGGGTGACACCAGTTCCACGTAGTTAATCTGCATTCTGAAACTGCATTATATGGCAGTGTATTTACAGCCTCAGATCCCTCCAGAGTCCAGACCAACTGAATGAAACCAAGAACATCTGATACAAAATATAAGCCTGTGACTCCAACACCACAACTTTTAATGTGTTCTGGATGTTTTTTAAAAAGCATATTTTGCAAGTGGAGCTTTGAGATCTTCCATGGAGTGCTTCATGTATTTTGGATAGGATAGCCAATAAAGATATCACTCTTCTGTGTTTGTTTTATTTTGCTGTATACCCCAGCATATGTTTCCAAGAGTCTAAGGTTGCCTTTCTATGTTGCTTTAGCTGTCAGTTGTTTGTATTATGCAACATCTATGCTGAATACCAAAAGTACACAAGGTATATAGATCAAGGGCTGACAACCCACTGGGAGACTGGAAGGCACAACATGAAAAGGTAATGCACAGAGATATGATCACACACTACTCTGTGTGCTTTATTGTGCTATATGTTTAATAGTACCATATGTGTGGCTCCATACACTCTGCCATCATCTTGACTTGACTATTGCAAATTGTCAACAAGAAGTAACTCTTCATGTGTATCCCAACTTAATGCCTGTATGCATCACTAGTAGGGTGACAGCCTTAGTACCTCATTTTAGCATATCTTGTATTAAGAAGTAACACAAAAAATATTGATGGTTAATAATGTATTGCTTTGTTTAAAATGTGATAATCCTTTTGTCTCAAAATTAGCAACAGGACAGCACAGAATCAAGAATCACAGAAGGGAATCCAACAGTCAACGAGAACAAGAGGAGTGGCATAGTTGTGATGTATCCACATACATAACAGGGGTTTGCCCCTAAGTTTTAATTAGGCAAAAATCCCTGAAGCTAGGAAACATATTGATTATTGACGTACAGTGATGATGTAAAGAGCTGCCTATACTGTGACAGGCAGCTGGTGCTATGTGAGGGAATTATTTACAACAGGTCTCTGGTGTGGTCATCATCATCATCATCATCATCATCATCATCATCATCATCATCGGTGATCCGTCATGGTCAGGTATGATTGTCTTCCAGAAGTAGAGTCTTTGTGATGGCTCCATAAGTAATAACAACAACAACAACAACAACAACAGCTTATTTATTTCATATACTTGCACCCTGCTATTCTCACTCCTGAGGGCAAACTCAAGGTGGCCTCACAGCAAACACCATTCGGTGCCATCATAATGATAAAAACAATCAACAAATTGGGTTGTTGTAGGTTTTTTCGGGCTATATGGCAATGTTCTAGAGGCATTCTCTCCTGACGTTTCGCCTGCATCTATGGCAAGCATCCTCAGAGGTAGTGACAGGCCTCTGGTGTGGTCATCATACCTCACTACCTCTGAGGATGCTTGCCATAGATGCAGGCGAAATGTCAGGAGAGAATGTCTCTAGAACATGGCCATATAGCCTGAAAAAACCTACAACAACCCAGTGATTCCAGCCATGAAAGCCTTCAGCAATACAATCAACAAATTCATTAAAACAAAACATTACAAAAACAGTTGTTAAAACACGCCAATTAAAATCTGGGTCAATTCATTGTCACTTCGAAATTGCTTATGTCTTCTTCATATAAGCCACTATTCAATGGTCAAACATAAGGTCCCACAGCCGAGTCTTGAGTTTCCTTCTAAAGGACAGGAGGGAGGTGGCCAATCTGATGTCTTTGGGGAGGGAATTCCACAGATGGGGAGCCACTGTTGAGAAGACCCTGTCTCCCATCTCCACCAATGCCATTTGCAATGGCGGTGGGATCAAGAGCAGGGCCACTCCAGATGATCTTAAACTTCGTGATGATTCATAGCAGGAGATACATTCGGACATGTAGTGTGGGCCAGAACCGTTTAGAGCTTTAAAAATTAAAACCAATACTTTGAATTGTGTTCTGTAGCAGATCGGTATAACTTTATTTTTATACCCCTCCTCCATCTCCCCGAAGGGACTCGGAGCAGCTTACAAATGGACAAGCTCAAGGATTACAAATTAAATAGACACAGTAAAATACAGTCAATAACAACAAATAATAAAAAATTAAAATCAATTTAGATCATAAGAACAATACCCTAGCTGGCTAACAAATTGAAGCTGGGTTCGGGCTCAGAGTAAGTGCAATGATTCCTTGGTAGAGCCGAGGAAAAGTGCAATAGTCAGAGGACTGAGTTGCCAGGATAATGCTCTTGGCCATTAAAGTATCATAAGTACAGATAAGGGGCCAACTAAAGTGCAGGAGCTTAAATAAAGTCGGAATAATTCTTTGGTGAGTGACCGTAGAGACCTATTCTGTATCTGCATAGTCTATCATAACGAGGATATTTATTTCCAGACGGAAGGTGATCCTGACAAGGAATTCCCCATGTGAGAATGGCAGAGGTATAATAGACCTCTCTTTCTCCAAGATGAAGCAATGAAGGAGGGGAAGTGTCATACTCTATAATGAAACAGGAAACTATAGTTTTGCCACAGAACACCCAAAGCTGTGCCATCCATCCGAATGCACCTGCATTTTCCAGCTCCATTCACACATTTCTATTCACCTTCAAAAATAATTTTCTGGTTCAATAAAAATGCACTTAATGTGATATTATTGCGTTTCAGATTCCTGCCTAATGTATGGAGAATGTGGGGGCATATACAAATTGTCTTGCATGAGGCAGAGGTTACAGTCTTCAGGAGGCATCCGTTGTTACTTTCTGTACGTTGCTGGCGTCATTTCCATCTCTTTCAAATTATCATACCGTTGCCAACTCATTTCTTTTTTATCATGAGATCTTTATAGCAACCACTTGTGCTGAGGAGAACTTTTTGCAGTCCAAGCGTGACTGCAAAGAGTTCTCCAGAAACCTCTCAAAACAACCTTGCAAATTACAGCTTTATTTTATTTATTTATCATGTCAGGCACAACCAGGCAGTTGTATTACATTTTTAACAAAACAAACAAACAGACAAAAACACAAAGCCTGAAAGCTTGGTAGTTGATTAAATTTCCTTTGACCAGAAGCTGGCCACTTGGAGTGCCTCTGGTGTCGTTGTAAGAAGGTCCTCCATTGTGAATGTGGCAGGGCTCAGACTGCATTGTAGGAAGTGGTTTGCTCTTCTCAGACACACTTGCATGTCACTGATTCCACTTTGTAGCCCAATTTCTTAAAGTTCTGCATCTCGTGGTGCCAGAGCGCAATCTGTTCAGCGCCTTCCAAGTCGCCGAGTTTTCTGTGTGCCCAGGAGGGAGTCTCTCATTTGGTATCAGCCATTGGTTGAGGTTCTGGGTTGAGCCTGCCACTTTTGGACTCTTGCTTGCTGAGGTGTTCCAGTGAGTGTCTCTGTAGATCTTAGAAAACTATTTCTTGATTTAAGTCATTGGTGTGCTGGCTGATACCCAAACAAGGGATGAGCTGGAGGTGTCTCTGCCTTGGTCCTTTCACTATTGGCTGCTACTTCCCGGCGATGTCAGGTGGTGCAATACCGGCTAAACAGTGTAATTCGCCAGTGGTGTAGGGCGCAGACACTCTGAGATAATGCAGCATGTCTCATTAAGAGCCACATCGACTGTTTTAGCATGGTGAGATGTGTTCCACACTGGGTATGCATACTCAGCAGCAGAGTAGCATAGCGCAAGGGCAGATGTCTTCACTGTGTCTGGTTGTGATCCCCAGGTTGTGCCAGTCAGCCTTCGTATGATATTGTTTCTAGTACCAGCTTTTTCCTTGATATTCAGGCAGTGCTTCTTGTAGGCCAGGGCACGGTCCAGAGTTTTGTTTTGTTTTTTGTTGTGTCAGGAGCAAGTCGCTTCTGGTGTGAGAGAATTGGCCGTCTGCAAGGACGTTGCCCTGGGGACGCCTGGATGATTTGATGTTTTTATCATCCTTGTGGGAGGCTTCTCTCATGTCCCCACATGAAGAGCTGGAGCTGATAGAGGGAGCTCATCCGCCTCTCCCTGGATTCGAACCTGCGACCTGTTGGTCTTCAGTCCTGCCAGCACAGGGATTTAACCCACTGCGCCACCGGGGGCTCCTACGGTCCAGAGTGACTCCCAGGTATTTGGGTGTGCTGCAATGCTCCAGTGGGATTCCTTCCCAGGTGATCCTCAGAGCTCGGGATGCTTGTCTGTTCTTAAGGTGAAAAGCACATGTCTGTATTTTAGATGGATTAGGGATCATCTGGTTTTCCCTGTAGTAGGCGGTAAGGGCACCTAGAGCTTCGGATAGCTTCTGCTCTACCATCTCAAAGCTCCCTACTTGAGCAGTAATGGCACAATCATCAGCATAGATGAAGCTCTCTGTCCCTTCTGGCAGTGGCTGGTCATTTGTGTAAACGATGAACATGGATGGAGCAAGCACGCTCCCGAGGCAGGCCGTTCTTCTGTTTCCGCCATCTGCTCCTCTGGCCCTGAACTCAACAAAGAAGCTCCTGTTTTGTAGCAGGTTTCCTATGAGGCGGGTGGTGGTACAAATGTAAGTCGCTGCTACATTCAGTTCTTAAGAATTTAATTGTATTTCTAGGTACCTATTTTGTAAAACAGTCAAAGATTCAAGTTTTCCCCCTTTTAGATGTATGTTTCAGAAACCAATTTAATTCTTTGCCTGCCAATGCATAACAGGTTTAATTCATCCCTTAAGGATAGCTGATCCGCCAGCAACTGATTCCCCTCTCTCTGGCATGTATTGAGTGATTCTGCCTGCAAACTATTCAGTACTGCCTTTTCAGCACTTAGGACAGCTCCCCTGCCTCTTGTATGGCATTCATGGCGCCTGTAACTGCTCCCTCAGCTGGCATTTTCTGATTCCTACATCCTGGCTCTAGCAAATCTTTCTTGAGATGGTCTTAACTCAATGGATCTTCAGATTTCTTTCCACCCTCCCATTACCAGCTGATTCAAAGTACCCCTTTGTAAATTGTAACTCTTCCAATGCTACCCTGCCCAGTTAATTTAGCATAGAATCTGTCTGGACAGGACCTAAAAAACTTCTATGTTCAGTTCAGTGCCTTGGCAACTGTTGGCACTAAATGTGGATGTAAGTGCCAATGTTGCTTTTGCTTATTTTAACTGCATTTATTATTTAATGTATTGTCGAAGGTTTTCATGGTCAGAATCACTGGGGTGCTGTAAGTATTTTTGGGCTGTATGGCCATGTTCCAGAAGCATTCTCTCCTGATGTTTCGCCTGCATCTATGGCAGGCATCCTCAAAGGTTGTGAGATTCTCACAAACTCTGAGGATGCCTGCCATAGATGCAGGTGAAATGCCATATACATATAGGAAGCAAAGGAAAGAAGTGGAGAAGCCAATAAACAAAAGGTTGAAGAGGAACAGATCCTAGGACCACCTAATAGTATCAATTGCATTCCTTCAAAACTCTAAGCAAGGGCTTCTCATAAACAAAGTAACTCATGCGATTCAGCAAAATTCCCTTCCAAACATGGATCGATAATGAAGTATAGTATGTTAAGTGCTGCTTCACACATCCTACAATGTTTACTCTAATGATATATGATAATTAATCCCCCCTCCCCTGCATATTTTTTATTTGGCAAATGCAATGAAAAGAGAGGGGACATAATCACCAAGATCCTGTACTGTAACTACAACATTTCTGTAGCTACATCTTGTGAAGTGAGTAGTTTCCCCCCCCCCCCAAATCCTAACTTTTAAGCCACATGGGGCTTTGTCACAGCTTCCTGTCAGTGTGACTTACTACTGGGAGAAGGCACATTATGCCATTGCTCACTACTCTGCTCACCAGAATTTTGAAAATAAATTTGGGAAGGGGCTACATGGTAGTGAGATTATAATTACAGTATTCCTGGATAAAGAGCAATCATTGGTGAGTACTATCTATGCACGATTCTAGAATAGAATTTTTATATATATATATATATACACACACACACACACAATTTTATATTTCTATATATTTATTTATTTATCCCCCTCTCTATATTCTTTATTTATTTATATTTKTATTTATTTATTTATTTATTTCATCTCTCTCTCTCTCTCTATATATATATATAATTTATTTATTTCTGCCAACCTAGCAGTTCAAAAACATTCAAATGTGAGTAGATGAATAGGTACCACTTCGGCAGGAATGTAACTGTGCTCCATGCAGTCATGCCGGCCACATGACTTTGGAGGTGTCTATGGACAACACTGGCTCTTTGGCTTAGAAATGGATATGAGCACCACCCCCCAGAGTCAGACARGACTAGACTTAACGTAACTTTACTTTAACAGCATACCTGGTAAAGAATCATTCTACCATACAGCCAGCCTACCTAAATTTTAAAACAGAAACTACAACAAATATTTCAGAAAATCAGCTTTATTAAGGTTCAGGGGAAGTATATCACATCCAAATCATAACTGATAGTGCACAAAGGCTCCACACCCTGCAAGGGATATATCCAAACCTTCTCCTCAATTTGCAGACAAGAAATAAGTTTTGGAAAACTCCTTTTCCAGCTCTCACTGGTTGAAAAAAACACTAAATGCTGGGCTTTGTGCAATGGGGAAGAGGAAGAGATGTACAGGGCAGAAGGCAGGGTGCATTCACTCTCTGTTTTCTTTCTATAGCCAGCAAGATACCAAAATGAAGGAAAAAATAAGACTTTGGTCAATAATCTCATTTAGCGGAATCACAATTTGTAGAACAGAGAGTGGAATGATGCCTGAGGTCCCTTCTACACTGTCCTTATATCCCAGGATCTGATCTGCTTTAAAGTGGATTATTTAAGTCTCCACTGCCAAATAATATGGGATAAGCAAATAATCTGGGATATAGAGCAGTTTAGAAGGAGCCTTAGAGAAACACATGTGTCACTGAGAAAGTACACTGGGGCCAGTCCATTTTGTATCACACAAACCTTCCCGGCCCCCACCCAAATGGTGCACTTCCTTGTCCTTGGCTTTATTTCAGACCTACACAAACAGTGACCTCCAGAAGCCCTAACCAGCTTGTTCAATGGTCAGGAATTCTGGGAGGTGAAGTCCGAAATATCTGAAGGGTCACAAATCATGTAGACCTCCTTTATATCATGTAAATCCCCAAGCGTAGTGGCACCAACCCTAAACATCCAAGATGACATAGGCCTAACTATCCCACTCCATGGCTGAGATAAAAACTAGACATTAATTGTTCACACCACTTGAACAGAAACATAGAATCATAGAGTTGGAAGCGACCTCATGGGCCACCCAATCCAACCCTCTGCCAAGAAGCAGGAAATCGCATCCAACATCACGATCATGGTTGATGGGCATCAATGGAATACCAGTTCCCAGGTTGGTATGTGGGCACTTGGGAAAGCAAGCATGCGATATAGCCAGACAACACCAAGACCCCTTCCACACAGATATATAACTCAGAATATCAAGGCAGATAATCAATAATATCTGCTTTGTACTGGATGATCTGAGTCCATACTGCCATATAATCCAGTTCTGTGTGCATTTTATACAACTATGTGGAAGGGCCCCAAGTGAAGCTGAAGAACAAGGAAAAATCAAAATGATTTAGCCTCACATGTCAAGATTAGCTAACAAGCTGAAAAACAAGTATTTAAATTCTGGCATTTAAGCAGTTTTGGTGGAGCCCCCCGTGGCGCAGTGGGTTAAACCCCTGTGCTGGCAGGACTGAAGACCAACAGGTCACAGGTTCGAATCCGGGGAGAGGCGGATGAGCTCCCTCTGTCAGCTCCAGCTCCTCATGCGGGGGCATGAGAGAAGCCTCCCACAAGGCTGATAAAAACATCAATTCATCCGTGCGTCCCCTGGGCAACGTCCTTGCAGACGGCCAATTCTCTCACACCAGAAGCGACTTGCAGTTTCTCAAGTCACTCCTGAGACAACAAAAAAAAAAGCAGTTTTGGTGTGGGAGTTGAGATGGGGTAAAAGTGGCATTGCCTGTTTGTATTGTGAGATTGCTGAAAATGGGATGGAACCTCTTGTCTTCTTCTCACCATCTCTGCTCTCTTCCTCAAACCCACCAAAACAAGACTGGATATGACACATATTTCTGAGAAATGGAAATAACAACAGCACCCTCTGCCAGTATTCTTTCCTTTCTTATTCATAATATAAAATTAAGGTTCAGGTGTAACATTTAGCTAATGACATAATCTTTTGGCCACCCGGTTCTGTTTCAATTCCATTGCATGCATCAGGTAACACTTCGTAATTGCACGGTCTCACCAGCCAGACTGAGGCATCATCTTGCCATTGCACACTACAGCTTATTGAGGGATTTAGCCCTTCCTTGTGGACTCTGGAGCAAAGGCACTGCAGGCAGGCAATATCTGGCCAGGGAAGAGAAGATCCTCTTTCAGTAGGGACGCACTAATCTCCGCAGCAGACAGGCACTCAATCCCGGCAGGTGGGGGAAGGTCTTAAATACAGGGCAAAGGCCAAGAGGAGCAACAGTGCAGGACCTCCTGGCATCGTCGAGGTCAATGCGGCCGGCTGCTTGATTCTGAGGGCTGTCGTTGGCGGGGAGGAGTACAGCCATTCAGGTACCCATTGGGCTGCCGCTTGCCAAGGCCTCCATTCAAGATGTCCTGGATGTGTTGCACAATCAGGTTGATGGCCACTGCGTAGAGGAAATGGTGGCGGGGTTAGAAAGTCTGTCAACGCAGAGTCTACATGTAATCCTTAAAGCAGTGGTTCTCAACTTTCCTAATGCCGTGACCCCTTAATAAAATTCCTCATGTTGTGGTGACCCCCAACCATATTTTTGGTGCTACTTTATAACTGTAATTTTGCTCCTGTTATGAATCGTCATTTAAATACCTGATATGCAGGATGTATTTTCATTCACTGGACCAAATTTGGCCCAAATACCCAAATCTGAATACTGGTGGGGTTGGGAGGGATTGAATTTGTCATTTGAGAGTTGTAGTTGCTGAAATTTACAGTTAACCTACAATCAAAGAGCATTCTGAACCCCACCAACAACAAAATTGGGCCAAACAAAACGTTTCACAACACAAGGAGTGACCACTACTCAAAAAATTATGATTTTGTCATTTGGGAGTTGTAGTTGCTGGGATTTTTAGTTCACCTATAATCAAAGAGCATTCTGAACTCCACCAACAATGGAACTGAACCAAACTTGTCACACAGAACTCTCATGACCACCATAAAATACGGGAAGGGTTTGGTGAGCATTGACCTTGAGTTTGGAGTTGTAGTTCACCTATATCCAGAAAGCACTGTGGACTCAAACAATGATGGATCTGGACCAAACCCGGCACATATACTCAATATGCCCAAATATGAATGCTGGTGGAGTTTGGGGATGACAGATCTTGACATTTGGAAGTTGTAGTTGCTAGGAGTTATAGTTCACCTACAATCAAAGAGCATTCTGAACCCCACCAACAATAGAATTGGGCCAAACTTCCCACACAGAACCTCCATGACCAACAGAAAATACTGGAGGGATTTGGGTGAACTGACATTGGTTTAGTGGAGATATAGTTCACCTACATCCAGAGAGCACTGTGCCAAGGGGGTTCCTAAAACCATCAGAAATATGTGTTTTCTGATGGTATTTGGTGACCCCTCTGAAACCCCCTCGTGACCCCCCCCCCCAGGGGTTTGTTTCTCAAACCCCCAGTTTGAGAAACAAATCCATCTCTCCCTATGAAGCTTTTAGAAACTTGAGGTCATCTGAGGAGGCCCTGCTCTCGATTCTGCCTGCCTCACAGGTATGTCTGGCGGGGTTGAGAGACAGGGCCTTCTCTGTGGTGGCCCCTCGGCTGTGGAACTCCCAGCCTAGGGATATTAGATCAGCCCCTTCCCTCCTGACCTTTCAAAAAAGAGTGAAAACTTGGCTCTTTGAGCAAGCGTTTGGAACTTCAGCATGACCACATAAACTCAAATTGGAATATGAACAAGGAACGGCTAAGATGATGGAAACGGTTGAGGAACTGAACAGGAGGACATAGTTTTATGATTTTTATTGTTTTTATGGTTTTTACATTATTATGTTGTAATTTTGTACTTTTAACCGACATATGTATTTATATACAGCATCTAAATGTTGCAGATTTGTATGCCGTCCTGAGTCACCTTTGAGCTGAAATGGGTGGGATATAAGTAAAAAAAACAAAAACAAAACCCTTGACATCTTGTTATGCCGACAAAAACAGATTATGTCCCCAAGTGCTCTAATCAACAAAGACAATCTCCCCTGAATTTTCATTTCCTTCCTTCTATGTCCCCTGCTTGCCACACTTCTCCCTTATCAGCAGAAAATTCTTATTTGATGCTCTAAAAAAATTATATATTTGTTGTTTTTCCCCGTTTCCTTTTTGCTGAAACAAAAATCAAGCCTGAAGGCTCCAATTTAGCCATTCCCCATTGCGCAAAACAAGAAGCAGCCAAGATTGAACTGTTGTGACCCCACAAGTGCCTATCCTTCTTTCTTTTGTTCCTGTAAGAGTACTATTAAAAACAACTGTGATGTCACAAAATCTAAAAGGTACAAGAAAACAATGAACACTGTTCAAGAAAACAATGTAAGAAAACAATGAACTAGCCTCAAATATTTTGAGAAAATAGAGTTCAACACTTTCTGAAGTGTCATTGCTGAACAGCTCAAACTAAGGCCCCTTCTACACTGCCATATAATCCAGATTATCAAGGCAGATAATCCACATTATCTGCTTTGAACTGGATTATATGAGTCTACACTGCCAGATAATCCAGTTCGAAGCAGATAATCTGGATTATATGGCAGTGTAGAAGGTATCTTCTAATCTTAGATAGTTTGTTGACTGTGGCACAGCTGGCTGGGAGTCAGCTGCATTAAGATCACTACTGACCGAAAGGTCATGAGTTCAAAGCCAGCCCGGGTCGGAGTGAGCTTCCAACCAATTTTGTGTAGCTTGCTGTTGACCTTTGCAGCCCGAAAGACAGTTGCATCTGTCAAGTAGGAAATTTAGGTACCATTTATGCGGGGAGGCAAATTTAACTAATTTACGAGGCCATAAAATCTCCAGCAAGCATGCAAAGAATGAGGAAGTACTCCAACAGTGTCACAAATGGACGGTGAAGCGACTGCTCCCTTGGTGGCCAAAATACCCTCATGAAAGCTGGAAGTTAAATAGCCTCTGTGTGTCTGTCTATATATGTTGTGTGTCTATGGCATTGAATGTTTGCCCTGTATATGTACGTTGTAATCCGCCCTGAGTCCCCTGCGGAGTGAGAAGGGTGGAATATAAATACTGTAAATAAATAATAAATAAATATTTGCTCCTTATAGGGTCTAGTGGGAGTAGGGTAACAGAGGAGGTAGTAACACTACGAAACAGACTGTATTTTTAGAAGTACACTAAATAATTTGCTCTTCATAAATACATGGAGTCTGAATAAGAATACTTTGTTAGTCCTCTCATCTATGAACTGAAAACAGTGACAGATGTCTTGCTAGCTGCTTCTCTTTGACAATTTCCTGTCATTCTCTGAAACTAATAGTCAAGATCTCAAATGTGGGGGCACCTGAATAATCTAGTTTGTCACCCAGCTTATCCCCTACTCACCAAGGTTATCCACCCCTCTTGGGATAATCACATCAGCATATTTCTTGGTCTGCCAAAAAGAAAGAATCTATGTTATTGGAGCTATAGGTGGAATAATTATCATCCTTACTCTCCTTCCTTCAGAGTTCACGTAGGCTTTCCCCTCCCCAAGACTGAGGGCCCTTCCACACAGCCCTATATCCCAGAATATCAAGGCAGAAAATCCCACATGATCTGAGTGTGGACACAGATAACCCAGTTCAAAGCAGATATTGTGGGATTTTCTACCTTGATATTCTGGGATATAGGGCTGTGTGGAAGGGCCCTGATTTTCCTTTGATTTTTTTTTTCTTTCCCAGGCAAGACTGGAACCAGGGCTCATATATCCCAGGATCTGATCCCAGGTTAAACTGGATTATATCAACCCGCACTGACAGATAATTTGGGATAAACAGAAAACCAGGGATTAGATCTTGAGATATAGGGCCTGTATGGAAAGGCCCAGGGTAAAAATTATCCAAAGAATTGCTCCTCTTTTCGCCACAGAAATTCTTAAGAGTTTCCAAAAGGACAACGATGTCCATTGGTTGCAGAATGTTATGTCCTCATAATTTCTGGTGGTCTAGAATCCACTTCATCAGATGTAAAGTGAACTCAAGTCTAGAAAAGCACATGCCTGATAGATATCTTAATTTCTTATTTTTGTCCCCTAGAGATGTGAATAATGTGACTGCACAACCGAAAGATGCTCTCCATGTTAACTCATGCTGAAGCCAAACTGAAACAAGATTTGGAAACACAAGCCAAACAGCATGATTTATGGGGATTTCAGCATATAATTGGAATTCATTGAAAGCAGTCACTGGCTCAGCAAATGCTAAACATATGTAGCCTTGTTTGTTTATTTAACATCCAGACTTTCTCCCAACATAGAATTCATAGAATTTTCTAGAACCAACTCACAGCTCAGCTTCAGTTTGACACAGTTTCTATAACCTTCCCCCTAGTCAGTCAGAACAAGCCTGTCACATCATCTTAGGGCCTTCCACACAGCCCTATATCTCAGAATATCAAGGCAGAAAGTCCTACAATATCTGCTTTGAAGTGGGTTAAGTGAGGGCTTTTCCACAAAGACCTATATCCTAGAATATCAAGGCAGAAAATCCCACATTATCTGAGTGTGGACTCGGATAACCCAGTTCAAAGCAGATATTGTGGGATTTTTTGCCTTGATATTTTGGGATAAAAGACTGTGTGGAAGGGTCCTGAGGCCACTTCTAAACTGCCATATAAAATCCAGATTATCTGCTTTAAAGTGGATTTTATGGCAGTGTAGACTCATATAATCCAGTTCAAAGCAGATAATGTGGATTATCTGCTTCAATAATCTGTATTGTATGGCAGTGTAGAAGGGGCCTCACTGCATCATACTGCACTAAGTGAGATTCTATGCACAAGGTAGATTACTAACTGGAGCTAGCTATAGGGAACATACTATGCCCCTACTCAAGCAGCTCCACTGGCTTCTGACAATTTTCCGGGCTCAATTTAAGGTGCAGGTTATTACCTACAAAGCCCTATATGGTTCAGGTCCAACCTATCTTCGAGATCACATCTCTATGAACTGGCGTGGGCTTCGAGAGCTGGAATAGCCTCCCAAAAGAGATTAGGTGAGCCCTCACCCTTGACTCCTTCTGATCCAGCCTAAAAACATGGATTTTTAAAGCCGGCTTTTGCCCTCAAGTAGGCTGAAAAGGGCCCATATGAGTTTGACACTATTGACACTTTAGTTGTTATTTGAAGGCAAGTAGTTTTAACTACAAATGGTCTGCATTTTAAACTGTGTTTTAATTTTATTTTATATGTTAATAGTGGTTGTTTTTATAACTTTCATGTGACATTGTGTTTATACTCATATACTGATGTCTGGTGTATTGTGTTCCAAAACTTTGTCAGTCTGGATTCGAAAGTCCCACAGTATTTTTGCATGTTCATTTCCCATGACCTTTACTACTGGCAGGTGGTACTTGTTGTAGTTGTTGGTACTTGTTGTTGTTATTGTTATTGTTATTATTATTATTATTATTATTATTATTATTATTATTATTATTATTATTATATACTTGTAGTGTCTTGTAAGCCACCCTGAGTCCCTTTTAAATAAAGATGATGATGATGATGATGATGATGATGATTATTATTATTATTAAGGTGGTGGTGGGGATCCACCCTAGGTGGTGGCAATAAGAGGCTGCATTGTCTGCAGATAATTTAAAATCAGTAATAAAACACTAGTTGGTCCTTGTGCAATCATGCTATTGCTTCAGACAGGTAATGTAAGGCTGCTGGAGTGCCAGGTTACATTTTCCCTTTGCTTTTGCAAGATGAGGGGTTCAGGCTTAGCAAGAATTACTCAGATTATTTGTTTCATTTCATGATTATTCCTAAAAGAATTTGGACATTTAGACGAGAAAGGTGTTAAGAAGGGATCTGCCCAGAAAGTCAAATTTGCTAGGTACACTACTGACTTCTTTCTCTGTTTGAATATGCCTTCAAGTCACCTGTTCACTTACGGCATCCCCATGAATTTCATTGAGTTTAGCTTCCAAGATCAGACAGGATCTGATGCCTTTACGGTGTTTCAATCACTACAGGCTTCACTAGCTGGGAGGAAAGAGCATCCACCAAAAGCCTCTCCTTTTGAGCCTCCCAGCTACCCACAGACTTTCACAGAGAATGGACAGAGGAGTAAATCTCCTTACTCACAGGCAAGCAAAATTCTTCAAAGGCTGGCTTGACGAATGTAATATACTGAGATAAGATCTGCTCGAGGTCCCTGCCACGCTCACTGATGTCTCGAAGAACTAGAAGGGACAAACAAACAGTAAGACGATGAGTGACAACAATGGAAATCATACACAGCTACATTACAATTACACAGTTGAGCAACATATACTGAGCAGCATTGGGTTGTTGTAGGTTTTTCAGGCTATATGGCCATGTTCTAGAAGCATTCTCTCCTGATGTTTCACCTGCATCTACGGCAGGTGTAAACGAGAAGGCCAAACCAACAAATGACAAATATATTTTAAAAAGCAGGGCAATGAGGATACCAAGATAATAGTGGTGCGTGTTGCTGAGGCTTGACTTTTAAAATGTTTTTACTTGAGGCACTTTTAAAAAGGACTAACTCATTACCCCAACCAGAATCCTTTCTTCCGATATATTCAGCCGCCTTCTTCTGAGGAAAATCTTTTCCTTAATAATTAAGGACTGGGTTACCAGTTCTAGTATTTAAACTAAACAGAAAAATGTTTATTTAAAGAATACTCAGATTCACACAAGCTGGATGGTTACACAATATTTTCTTGTTGTTGCTACAATTAACTCTTTGTTCTTCTGAAAACATGAAACTGTTACTATTAAACTGTAAGAATGGCTTCTCTTCTGCCACCTCAATGTTTGTTGTTTCCTTTTCTTTAAAACGTTGTTTCTTTCCTCAGTTTCTTGACTGGGTTACTTTAAACTTATGGTTCCTTAACTTTACTTATAATTCAACTAAATATTCACTCATTGACAAGCAATTTCCACGTCAGTCTTTCTGACTGACATTAAATCCAAATTTCCACTTTTATTACTTCAGATTTGACACTGAAGACACAATAAAACGATCGGGAATCTCTTTCCTGTAGCATCCCAGCTAGGTTATACTTCACAGTTAATTGTTTTGACTCTTAAAATATCAAGGCTGAAGATAAAACTGGTTATACTAAACCAGGGGTCCTCAAACTAAGGCCCGGGGGCCGGATACGGCCCTCCAAGGTCATTTACCCGGCTCTCGCTCAGGGTCAACCTAAGTCTGAAATGACTTGAAAGCACACAACAACAACAATCCTATCTCATCAGCCAAAAGAAGGTCCACACTTCCCACTGAAATACTAATAAGAGTATATTTATTAAAATTTGTTTTTTATTTTATTTATTGTATTGTTTTAAAGTGTTTTTTGCACTACAAATAAGATATGTGCAATGTTCTTAGGAATTCATTCATGTTTCCTTTCAAAATATAATCCAGCCCCCCAACGGTTTGAGGGACTGTGACCTGGCCCTCTGTTTAAAACATTTGAGGACCCCTGCACTAAACCCTTGAGTCCTGCCCTTGCATAGCTAGGATCAGTCCTTCCTTTTAGCACTCCGGTTAAAGACTAAACCCCTTTTGTTCAGTTTCCCAACGAACCCATCTTCCACTTTGGTTTGCTTTCCTCCAGTGGCAGTTAGCTCCGCCCCTTTTGCGTCTGCCTGGAGGCCTACGTCACTATGGCAACACAGCCAAAAAGAACAGCTACATTTCAAACTAACCTGCTTGCACTATATATAACTCAATAAAACTTTTATTTTAAAAATTATTGTAAATTAAGGAATTTGTTACAGCAGGCATCCATAGATGCAGGCGAAACATCAGGAGAAAATGCTTCTAGAACATGGCCATATAGCCCGAAAAACCTACAACAACCCAGTGATTCCAGCCATGAAAGCCTTTGACAATACATATCCTGAGTAGCTTGTTTTTTTTTCTTTTAGAAAAGGTAAAGGGTTACAGGGAAGAGGATTCAAAAAGAGGGGGGGGAAAGCTGAAGTAGTTTTTTTTCCTAAAAGCCAGTGCAAACAAGGATCTGTGCTGGAAGAAAAATGCAAAAAAGTTAGCCTTGAAGAAACTGAAAGACAAATCCAACCTTTGTCTTCAGTTGGGGATATGATATATTATAATGTAATATAATATAGTGTATATACATATACATATAATATTTACAACATTATAATGTAATACAATATAATACTACCGTATATTCCGGCATATAAGACGACTGGGCATATAAGATGACCCCCAACTTTTCCAGTTAAAATATAGAGTTTGGCATATACTCGCCGTATAAGACCACCCCCCTTCCAATGCACACTAAATAAAAAAAATAAAAATTAGATTTGAATTCAATATGGTAATTTTAATTCAAATGCTTATGAGAAGCAGGTTCCTATGAGAGGGACATTGTACCTTACATTGTACATTACAGTTGTTCTTTCTCCTTGAATTTCATTTACACTCTGGGTCCTTTACATCATGCTGGCAATAAGTTAAAATAAACAGTTGCAATAAATAATACTCATTTAAAGCAATTAAAAAACTAAGCGAGGTAAAGTGTCATTATCAGTTCTCTTTTGCCTTCTCTCATGCTTCTCCTATTGAGGCAGCCTAAAATGGCATTGGCCTTATCAGCTGCAGCATCACACTATTGGCTTGTGGTCAACGAAGATCTCTTTCACAGAATCCTAAAGTTGGGAGGGAGCTCTAAAGGCCATTTAGTCCAACCCCCTTCATTTTGCCATCATGTAGGGAAAGCACAATCAAAGCACCCCTGACAGATGGCCATCCAGCCTTAATATTAACATGAATAATAATGGTAATGATAATGATAATAATAGTGTTGGAAGGGAGCTCTAAAGGCCATCTAGTCCAACACCCTTCATTCTGCCTTAATACAGGGAAAGTACAATCAAAGCACCCCTGACAGATGACCACCCAGCCTCAGTAATAACAATAACAACAACATCAATAATAATAATATTAATACTAATAAATAGTTGGAAGATATCCCTTAGGCCATTTAGTCCAACCCCCTTTTGCTTTCATGCATCAAATCCACAATCAAAGTGCCCCTGACAGATGGCCACCCAGCCTCAACAACAACAACAACAACAACAGCAACAACATTAATACTAATAAAGAGTTGGAAGAGACTCCAAGGGCCATCTATTCCAACCCCCTTCTGCCTTAATGCAGCAGGAGCACAATCAAAACACCCCTGACAGACAGCCAAACTTTCTCAATAATAATAATAATAATAATAATAATAATAATAATAATAATAAGATTCATATTAATAAGAGTTGGAAGAGACTCCAAGGGCCATCTAGTCCAACCCCCTTCTGCCTTAATGCAGCAGGAGCACAATCAAAGCACCCCTGACAGACAGCCAAACTTTCTCAATAATAATAATAATAATAATAATAATAATAATAATAAGATTCATACCAATAAGAGTTGGAAAAGACCCCAAGGGCCATCTATTCCAACCCCCTTCTGCCTTCATGCAGCAGGAGCACAATCAAAGCACCCCTGACAGACAGGCAAACTTTCTCAATAATAATAATAATAATAATAATAATAATAATAATAATAATATACTAATAAGAGTTGGAAGAGACCCCAAGGGCCATCTAGCCCAACCCCCTTCTGCCTTCATGCAACAAATGCACAAAGCACCCGACAGACGGCCACCCAGCCTCAAAAATAACAACATTAATAAAGGGGTTGGAAGAGACCCCAAGGGCCATCTGCTCCAACCCCCTTCTGTCTTTCCCTGCTCCCCCCCTCCTTCCTCGGCAGCTGCAGCGATGACAGAGGAGGAGGGAGCCCTGGCGGCCTTGCTATCCTCCTCTCTCGGCCCCTGCGCGACCGCGGGGGCAGTCGTGCGAGGAGGCAGAAAAGCTGCATATGGGGCAAGAGAGAGAAAGGCGTGCACCTCTCCCCCTTCTCTCTCACCCCACGCATGTCTTCCTCGGCAGCAATGGTAAAGGCGCTCACAGGGCGAGAGAGGAGAGAAAGGTGCGCACCTTTCCCTCCCTCACACGCCTTTCCTGCCTCCAGCGCTGAGGAAGGCATCTGCGGGGCGAGGGAAGAGGAGGGAAAGGTGCACACCTGCGGAGGCCTGCACAGGCTAAAGTCTGCTTGCTGCTTACCCCAGTGCAGGTCTCCGCAGGTGTGCACCTTTCCCTCCACTTCCCTCGCCCCGCAGATGCCTTCCTCAGTGCTGGAGGCAGGAAAGGCTGCAGAGGCCTGCAGAGGCCTGCGCTGACCTCCACAGCTGGTGAGCGCGCCCACCCCTGGTGCTGCTCACCAGCAGGAGCAGCGTGGTGCGGCCAGACACTCCCTTGGCCCCAATTTGGCCCAGGAAGGAGGGACGCAGCGTGAGAAAGGCTGCCCTCCAGCCTCCTTCCTCACGCTGCCTCTTTCCTCACTGAGCCCAGCTGGGGCCCGATGGAGCGTCAGGCCTGCGCCACGCTGCTCCTGGAGGCTAAAGACAGAGGCTGGAAGCCTCGCTGGCAGCACCAGGGGCGGGCAGGCGCGCTCACCAGCTGCGGAGGTCAGCGCAGGCCTCCACGGCCAGCGTGGCCTGCGTAGCCCTTGAAGTCAGGCAAGCAGGCCGCTGCAAGCGGAGGTTCTCACCCGCTGCCTCGGCTCCAGTGTTGCTACCATTTGTCATCTGCTATATCCGGGAGATTAGACGACCCCCAACTTTTCAAAGGATTTTAAAGGCTTAGAAAGTCGTCTAATAGTCCAGTTTTTACGGTAATTATATATTATAATTATGTTTCATATGACATGTAATATTACTAATAATATTACAATATAACGGTATGGTACAATATAGTAATATATAATACTGATATTGTACTATGCTAATCATATATATTGTTATTGTTCTCACTCTTTTGTTGTTATTATGGAAAATCTAATAAAATTCTTAAAAATATATATAATATAATACATTGTATGTGTATGTATCTTGTAAGCCGCTCTGAGTCCCCTTCGGGGTGAGAAGGGCGGCATATAAATGTCGTAAATAAATAAATAAATAAATAAACTTGATCCTGGAGAAGTTTTCAACTTTCCATACATTAGAAACCCCCTTGTTTTCCCACCCACTCCCTCCCACCTACATAGGTGCTTCCCCCCTTCTCTTTTTGCTATTTCTTTCCTGTTTCTCATCCGAATGCTTTTTCTGTTTCTCATCCTGTTCTCCAGTGTTCATTAAGCATTTCCCTCTTCTCATTACACATTCCTTTTCTATCTTAATATTTGAAGAGTTAGGATAAAATAGTAGCCATGTCCAACAAGTTCTCTTTCTCTGGCAGATCACGTTGCCTTGTTTGCATGAAATGACTATGCAACGCCCGATTTTATGGTCTTCTTAGTTCACATCTAGATTTCACATTCTGCGTTCCATAGGTTATGGGACAGACATACACTTGCCCACAAATTCTCTTTTATTATTACAGACTAATGACATTACTTTGCTTCTCTTGGGTTCATATTTGCTCTTCCACCCCCACTCTGCTACTTTGAACTAGCACTTGCTTAGCCGTAATTAACTTCCCACACAGCTTTTATCCTTCCTTCGCACCCACACAGTTTTTCTTCTTTGCTAGCAATTCTCTTCTTTGTCTTCTTCAGTGCTCATTCAGCCTTCCCCTCTCTTAATTCTCCTCCCTATCCTCACCAAATCCCAGGAATCTCTCCCCCTCTTTCTAGGTTTCTATTTCTAGTTCCTCAAATCCAGACAACAACACTTGCACATTATTGCTTCACTGTATAGACCATGTGGTGTGTCATGAAACAGTTGACCAGTATAACAACACAAAATGAAAACTGCTAATTTCCCCCTTGGAACCTTTATATGCAGGAAACAAAAGGATATGTTTTCTTAGGGCGGATCTAGGCAGCCCTGTTGATAATAATAATAATAATAATAATAATAATAATAATAAACAACAACAACAACAACACTTTATTTGTACCCCGCTACCATCTCCCCAAGGGACTCGGTGCGGCTTACATGAGGCCGAGCCCAAACACAACAATACAAGCAATAATCACAACAATACAAGCAATTAAAATAAAGAACATGGACAATAACATAGATGAATGGCAACCAGTGGAGCTCCTTGAACAGGAGGGTTGACCTCCCCATGTAAGGGACCCCAGTTAACAACCTGGTTGCCGCCTGGTTGATGTGGAAACTTCCTCAATAAAAAGGAGGCTGTCCAGACGACCCAAATTAATCCGCCACAAACCAGGAAAACCCTAGTTTGTGGCAAATTAATTTGATAATGGTTTATTTCACACATTCTTGGAAGGTGCGGGATAAACCCACTACTTCCAGTGTCTGGAATGCATTCCAGACAGTATTTCTACAGTTTTCCGGGCTAAATTAACCCAGAAAATTGTGGGAATACCACCCCCCAAAGCCCCTCAAAAAACAAAAGAACTCACCCGGCCTCCATGAGACGGCTCCTGGAGTTCTCCTGGTGCATACAAATGATGCGCCAGGAGAAAGGGGGGGGGGGGGAGGAAAATCACTCCTGCCCGCTTTCTCCTGGCACATCATTTGTACGTGCCAGGAGAACTCTAGCAGGAGAACTCATGGAGACTGGGTAAGTTCTTTTGTTTTTTGAAGCTGTTTTGGGGAGCTTTGGGGGAGGAAGTTACAATATCCCAGTGTTCTCCCAGAAAGTTCTGGGAGAACATTTGGACATCCACCCCAAAAAGTGCGCACTTTCTGGGGGGTGTGTAGATGGGCCCCTGGAACATCTGTGTTGCTCTTGGGATAGGCCTGTCTGGAAAGGCTCTTAACTTCTTTGCATGTGATGTAAACCAACTCCCTCCTTGTGGAAAGAAAAATCAAGATATAAATAATAATAATAATAATAACAATAATAATAATAATAATAATAATAATAATAGTAACAGTGTGTGCCCACAAAAGCCATTTTATTTCTCGTTTTCCTGACAAAGGTGCCCCCGGTGGCACAGTGGGTTAAAGTGCTGAGCTGCTGAGCTTATTGACTGAAAGGTCGCAGGTTCGAATCCGGGGAGCGGCGTGAGCTTCCGCTGTCAGCCCCAGCTTCTGCCAACCTAGCAGTTCGAAAACATGCAAATATGTGTAGATCAATAGGTACCGCTCCGGCGAGAAGGTAACGGCGCTCCATGCAGTCATGCCAGCCACATGACCTTGGAGGTGTCTACGGACAATGCCAGCTCTTCGGCTTAGAAATGAAGATGAGCACCACACCAGAGTCGGACACAACTGGACTTCATGTCAGGGGAAAACCTTTACTTTTACCTTCTCCTGACAAATTTCCAGTGCATTTAAAAACCGTAGATGGTGCAGGTATTCAACAGATATAATTTCCCCAGCAATATTGTTGTTCATTACCATCAAGTCAACTTTCACTTATGGTGACCTTATGAATGCAAGAACTCCAAGACACTCTGTCATCAATAGCCCAGTTCAGCTCTTGCAATAAAAAATACAATCCACTTCAAGGCAGATAATGTGAATTATATGATAGTGTAGAAGGTGCCTTACTTGAAGGATATTAAAATAATTGTCAGAAGTAATCTCAGAATCAGTAGCAATAACGTTTTAGAATACTTGGAAAACAGAAGTACCAGTACATTGGAGGAGGGAAAATGTTCTCCCCGTCTTTGAAAAAATAATAACAGTTATGCAGATTCTGTGATAAGATTCATAGCATTCAAACAGAACTTGAGATGCGTCAGCACATACACTCAAAGCATATTTCAGTCACCTCTGAATGCCTAGCAGGGAAGGAACAACCTGCCACCTACCCCTTCGGGAGAGCCGTGTGTCTGCATCAGTATCCACAAAGAGCTTCATCTGGAAAAGGTCCCGGACCTCCTGGCTGTAGAAAGCCAAAATTCCTTCAAACAGAACCACGTCAGCAGGATACACACTTACAGTCTCTTCTTTGCTGTTAAGACATAAAACATCCAGATATATATATGTTAACTATCAGTCAGGTGAGCACTTTCTAATGGAATGGGTAGAAAAGGCATCTGCCCCCCAGAATTATATGATGCTGTTGTTTCAAATATGTTTTGTTTTGAAACAGCATTTACTTTTTTTTAGAGATTTTTGTAGCTGTGATTATTTCGATTTATATCCTGTCCTTTCCCCAAATCTAAAAGTTAACGTAGCTTACAGATAGTGGCCACATATATACATAATTGATAATGTGGTAGGGGAAATGCAATACAGAATAAGTAAAGAGATAGTGGAGGAATTGTTGACTAGTCTAAATGAATTCAAATTTCCAGGGCCATATTAACTAAGGATCCTTCCAGACAGGCCCCACACCCCAGATTTTCTCCTTTTGGAGATTAAATGGTATTCACATTATTTGGAGGAATCATAACCTTTTGGAAAAGCATGACCTTGTTAGAGATCGTAACCTTTTTGTAAACTATGCTCTTCCTTAGAAGAGTTAAAAATCACTTGAGTCAATCCTCTCCTTAGTGGTAAATAAATATCTACTAGTATTCATGTAAGGCAATTTAGACTTCTCAGCTGTTAGACTGATATACCTGGTTATCTCTCTGACCTGTTAGAAACAAAGATATACCAATGCATAAAATACATAGCAGATCTTTAGAAGTGTTATTTCGAGTGCCTAAAAGAACATCAACATCCACTCTTCTATAAAATATACTGCTTTCAAATCATGCTCTCAAGAGACCAAAATACAAGTAGTCTTCATTAAAAGCTAACATAGTTGATTTACTTACAAACTTCATGTATTTAACATGCAGGTACATTGCTTATTGGTTTCATGTTAACTGAATAATACTTCAAACTGTACTATACTGTACTATTCTTCAACTGTAATGTATAATGTACTATATTTCTGCTGCAAACACACTCATATATTAACTAACATCTCACTGCAGCATACTGACTATACTCCTGCTCTAACTGACATCAACCTACTCAACTGACCTCAAAACCGACTCAAATCTCAACTGCCTTCTAACTGACTTAACTGACTCCTGATTCCTACACATTCTAAAATGGAGTCTACTTTGATCATTCTAAGATCAGGACACATGGTCTGTAGTCCCTCCCACAACCTCTAACAACATAGAGTTAAGGGGAAAACTGCATACCAATATATGCATACAATGCAGCAAGAAATCTCAATTACATAAATAACAAATAACTAGTATAGCAGGCTTGTAGAAGTTTACTATTTCCAACACCAACAAGGAAGCCCAGGAGGATAGCCTGGCCAATGGCATCAAGAGCCACCAAGAGGTCCAGCAGAACTAACAAAGACACATTTCCCTGTAGGTAAGTGAAACTGTGAATATTAAATGCTTTGTACTTTATCTTTTTTTTTCTTTTTTTTCCCATTTTTAATGGGTTATTTTATTATTATTATTATTAATTTTTATTGATTTATCACAATTATTACATCCTATTGCATTTTATACATCAACCTCTTTAACATGTTGTTTTGTTGTTTTGCTTTGACATTTCCCCCCCCCCCCTTTTCTCATTTTTTTCCTTTTTTTTTCCCACCACAGTGCTCCCCTCCACCCGTCTCAAGCCATATTTCTTACATTTCATCTGTCCAAAATTTCATTTCTTCTTGTGACGGTAATTTTCCTTCCTTATTTTTTAATCCATTTACCACAAATTTTCCCCATACAGCATCAAAATCGCTTTGTTTCCATATACCTTTTTTAACCTTTAATATACATGTCAGTTTATCATTTATTGCTATTTTCCATGCTTCCTTATACCACTCCTCTATTTGTATATTCATTTCTTTTTTCCAATTCCTTGCTATGAGCAGTCTTGCTATAGTTAATAAGTTTGTTATCGCTTCTTTATCCTCCTTTTTCAATTGCTTATTGGTATATAATGATAGTAAGGCTATACTAGGACTTTTGTCTATTTTCATATTCATTATAATTTCTATTTCTCTAAATACTTTCTCCCAAAAATTATTTACATATTTACATTGCCACCACATGTGTATATATGTTCCTGGTTCTTGACACCCTCTCCAACCATTTCTTGAGTTATTTTTATTCATATATGCTATTCTTACCGGTGTTAAGTACCACTTCCATATTAACTTATAGTAATTTTCTTTAACTCGTATCGATAAATTTTTTAAATGTCTTTGTCCCCATAACTGTTGCCACTCTATTTCACTTATTTTTATCCCTAAATCCTCTTCCCAAATCTCCTTAAGGGTATACTTTTTTATTTTTCCATCCTTCATTTCAATTAATATCTTATAGATTTTGCTAATTATACCTCTCAAGTTTTCATGTTCTTCTACTGCCCTTCCCTTCTGTATTATTTGTTCGAATTGATTGAGTTGGCTTCCATTTCTATTATTTTTTTTCCAGTTTATTAACCATTGTTCTAATTGTATACAATGAAACCATGATAATTTTATTTCTTTAAACTCTTCCAACATCCTTTCCCTCTTCATTTCCACCTTCATCCAATCCCCTATCCTATCTAAATTTATTTCCCTTACCTTTTTATCCATTACTTTTTTAAAATTTTTTGGGAATTTCTTTTCCATCACTATTGGGGTTATAATTGATCCCTCCTTTATTAACCTCCCCTTATATTTATTCCATACTTTCAGTATGTTACTCAACATTGGGTTTCTAATTTCCCTCAATTCTTTTCTAGTAAGCTGCTTAAAAAATATATTCCAAGTTTCATCTTCCACTTTTCCTGAATCATTACTAGGCCAATCTATTCCCTCTTTTTTAACCATTCCTTCTATAACCAAACTTAATCTACTTGCTTCATAATATTTTTTTTTATTAGGTAGTGCTAGTCTACCCTCCTTTTGCGATCTATACCATAACTGTTTGTTTAGTCTGTTTCTTTTACTTCCATTGCAGTACTTATTAATCATTTGTTGCCATCTAATTAGTTCTTCTTCTGTGATTTGAAGTGGTAGCTGTGAAGATCCCTTACCTTGCCAGCCGGGGGTGGCAGGGCCCAGGAAGAGACAGGCTAGGTAGTTTCAGCTTAGAAGGCCTGGCAGAGAGATGCAGGAGCCATCTTAGTTTAGGGAAGCTCCAGTCCAGAGAGGGGGAGTGGCCTAGGCCTGAGCCAGCCCAGCAACAGCCAGGATTGGTTTGGAAAAGGGGGGCGGAGTTAGGCAGTTGGAGGGAAAGAGAGAAGCTTATTTTGACAGTTCAGTTCAGTTCTGGGTGATGTTAGAGTAGGATTAGAGTTTTAGGAGTCTCTGTTAGGAATAGGCAGCTTGCCTGTAGTTTGCACAGCAAAGTAGGCTGTGGCAGACTGGTTTCAGCTATTTTAGAGGAGAAATAGCTGGGTTTTGTTTAGGAATTGTAACAAAGAATAGAACCATTCTCTCAAAGCAACCGTTACGCTACTAAGAACCAAGAACACTTTGATTGTAACAGCCAAGCTTTTGAACCTGCATTCACTTTCATTCTGTAACCTTTCTATTCAATAAACTTTCATTGTTATTTTTTAAAACTTAAGCCTGAGTCAAGTGCCCTTTGTGGTTTCAGTCCCTTTTCTTTTTAATTCAACCTCATCTGTTTTTTACAAAGAAGCCTTTGTTAATACACAGTGTTTGGTGGTCCTAAAAAAGCCTTTTAACATTCTAAATAGCTAGAGGGTTCCTGATTATTTGGTTTATGGTGGCAGCGAAGGTTTTAGTAAAGAGACATCCCCTCAAACGCTATAAGTGCCAAAGTGGTGTGAATTCCTTATCAAAGGAGGGACAGGGTTGGGATCTGTTTGCCCCCTGTCCAGTCATATTGTTTAGCCATAAGGACTGCCTTTATGACTAGGGGTAGATGGTGGGAATGATCGCATTGCCATCTGCCTGGATATTATAATAGATGGGGCAGTGGTGGGTTTGTTACACCCCCTGCCCAAATAGCATAAAGGAGTTATTATAGTAGCATCCTAAATATAAAATTTATTTTTGGAAGTATTTTCATTTTTACTAATGCTATTCTTCCAAACCAGGATAAGTGTATACCTTCGTACTCTATTAACTTTTTCTGAACTTCTTTTCTTAAAGTTACTACATTTACTTCCTCTATCTCTTTTAAATCCTTAGTTATTATTACTCCCAAGTATTTTAATTTATTCTTAATTCTTATTCCCATTTTTCTCTGTTCTATAAATTTTTTTTCTTCTTCTCTTGTATAATTGAGTAGCATCATTTCTGACTTGTTCCAATTAACTTGTAAACCCGTTGCTTTCCCAAATGTCTCCAAATGTTCTTTTATTCTATCTATTTTCTCCACTATATTTTCTATAAATAACAATGTATCGTCAGCGAATAAGCTCACCTTCTGTTTCTCCTTTTTTCCTAACCCTTCTAAATTTTTATCGTTCCTTATGCTATTAGCAAAAGTTCTATCACCATAGCAAATAATATCGGGGACAAAGGGCACCCTTGTCTAGTTCCTCTAGTCACTTTTATTTCGTTTGTCACTCCATCATTTATAGTTATCACTGCTGAGTTCTTTGAATAAAATTGTTTTAGTACTCCTTTTATTCTATTTCCCATTCCAAATTTATTCAATATTTCCCTTAATGTCTCCCATTCCACACAATCGAACGCTTTAAAAATATCTAATGATAATATCCCTGCTTTTTCCTTTCCCCTCTTTAGCCCGATAAATTTTATTTAGTACTCTCCCTATCAAATTTGACATTTGTCTTCCTTTTATAAACTCACACTGATCTTCTTTTATGTACTTATACATACATTTATTCATTCTATTAGCTAATATCGCGGACAATATCTTTGCATCCTGGTTTATTAATGATATGGGCCTGTATGACCCTGGGTCTGTTAAGTCTTTATCAGGTTTGGGTATTAATATTATTAATGATCTCCTCCATGATTCGGGTATTTTATCTCCCTTCATTATTCCATTATACAATTCCAATAATTTTGGGGTTAAAACTTCTCTAAAGCTTTTATAATATTCTGTCCCTAGACCATCCAAGCCTGGAGCTTTTCCTACTTTTAATTTATTAATGACTTCCTCTATTTCTTTTTTCTTAATAGGTTGTTCCAGTAACTCTTTATCTTTCTCCTCCAGCTTACTCTCCCAATTTTCTTCCACATATTTCCTAATTGCCTCTATGGGGCTTGCTTTAGTTTGATATAGGTCTTTATAAAATTCCTCAAATACTTTCAATTTTTCTTTCATAGCTCTACATAATTTACCTGTTTTATCTTTTATCGTATTTATCATTCCTTCCATTTTCTTTTTCTGTGTTGATTTGGCTAGCATCTTTGAATTCCTATCACTAAACTCAAAATATTCCCTCCTTAAATAAATTAAATTTTCTTGTACTTCGTCTATTTCCATTTTATCCAATTCCTCTTTTTTTGCTCTTAACCTGGCATAAATTCGTGTATCTCTTTTTATTACATATGCTTTTTCAATCTCTTCTATTTCTCTTTCTAGATTCCTTTTCCTTTCTTCTTGCCTTCTTTTTAAGTTAATTGTCTCTTTTATACACAGCCCTCTAGTCACTGCTTTCATAGTGTCCCATAGAACTCCTTTTGTCACCCCCTTTTCGTTGAAGCCCCATATTTCTTGCCATTCTGCTTGCACTTTATCTACTATCTCTTTATGATTTAGTATTCTTGTGTTTAACCTCCACCTTTTCATTTTGTCATAATCACATTTCAACGCAATCTCAATTGAAACCAAAGCATGATCCGAAATCTTAATCATACCTATATCAGCATTTAGCACTTTACTTGTCATATTTTTGGAGACAAAAATATAATCAATTCTTGTATATACCTTATGTACCGATGAATAATATGTATATCTACTTTCATTCCCTTTTACCAATCTCCACTGTACTTTATCTTCTGAATACAGTAAAAATGTCTCTATTTTACTGCTTCTGTTCCGTCTACGAACCCACACAACCCCTTCGATCTTCCGGAGAGGCTCTTCTCTTGCTCCCGCCCGCATCGCAAGTGTGACTTGTGGGGACGAGAGCGAGGGTCTTCTCTGTGGTGGCTCCCCGGCTCTGAAATTTACTCCCCAGAGACATTAGGCAAGCCCCCACACTGGTAATGCTCAGGAGGAACCTGAAAACCTGGTTATTCCAATATGCCTTCAGTGATTGAATGTAAGATACTCCCTGACCAAACTTTGCATAAAATGACCTCAGAAGCACTTTATTTTATGGTTCGTGCAATTATATCCTTCCTTATCCTCGGATCCCCCTTCCAATAATTTATATTGTCCTATCTCCCAGTGTTTTAAATTTTTTATCATTGAATTCGGCCCTGCCCAGCCTAATCCTCTGTATTTTAATGTTTGATTTGCTTTTGCTGTTCGCTTATTATATTGGTTTTGCATTTTATGTATTTTATTTTCTGGTTTTGTTATGTTTTTGTATTATATTGTGTTTACTGTACTGTTGGGCGTGCCCTCATGTAAGCCGCACTAAGTCCATGGGGGTGATGGAGTGGGGTATAAAGTTGTTTTATTATTATTATTATTATTATTATTATTATTATTATTATTAGTCATTCCATGGCCATGGGGATGTACTGATCTTTCTGCCAGCATATGTCATCTGTCTATATATTGCCACAATCAAGCAAGATGCAGGTCTGTGAATCTTAAAGTCAACAGTTTTCTTACTCTGAATTATTATTTTTTCTCTTCCCTGAAGATGTCACTGTGCTTCAAATGCTAAAAGGATTAATGTTGTGCCCCCCTTTTTTGCCTAATAAAGGTTTTTCCAGCATGTGTACATTGGGTTTTGGGATGTTTTAATGATCAACAGAAGTATTTGTGATACTGATCTGAGTCACTCTCCAATTCCTTATAGGGGTCTCTTGGAACAGTATGACATTAAACAAGCGTACATCTAACTTAGCCCTTATCGCCTCGCACAAACTAGGCTGCATTCAGCGTTTTTTAATCCCTCAGAAGATCTGCAGGCTTCAGCTTTTTTCTTCCACCATTAGGCGGGGGAGTGAGCACAGAATCAAAGTGCTCTAAAATATCACATCCGTTTACACTGCATGTTTCCCTCTTTAATTTATTTATATTTCACCATGAATTTACATTGCACTCTATTTGGAGTTTTAAAAGGGTTTTACAATCGAAAACTGGGGAAGACAACAACAACAACAATGTAGACTGTACAAGGAAGCTGATGAAACCATTGATCATATCCTCAGCTGTTGCAAGAAAATCGTACAGATGGACTACAAACAAAGGCAAAACTCTGTGGCCCAAATAATTCACTGGAACTTATGTCACAAGTACCACCTACCAGCAGTAAAGAATTGGTGTGATCATAAATCTGCAAAGGTAGTGGAAAATGAACATGCAAAAATACTGTGAGACTTTCGAATCCAGACTGACAAAGTTTTGGAACACAACACGGCAGACATCACGATTGTGGAAAAGAAAAAAGTCTGGATTATTGATGTTGCCATAGCAGGTGACAGCTGCATTGAGGAAAAACAACAGGAAAAACTCAGCCACTATCAAGACCTCAAAATCGAACTGCAAAGGCTCTGGCATAAACCAGTACAGGTGGTCCCAGTGGTAATGGGCACATTGGGTGCCGTGCCAAAAGATCTCAGCCGGCATTTGGAAACAATAAACATTGACAAAATCACAATTTGTCAACTGCAAAAGGCCACCTTACTTGGATCTGCATGCATCATTTGAAAATACATCACATAGTCCTAGACGCTTAGGAAGTGTTTGACTTGTGATTTTGTGATATGAAATCCAGCATATAGATCTCATTTGTTGTGACATACTGTGCTTTTGTGTCAGTAAAATAATAATAATAATAATAATAATAATAATAATAATAATAATAATTTGCACCTCACCTTAACTCCCCGGAGGGACAATAGGTTTGGGTGTGATGTGTCCGACTAGGTGGGAAGTGTCCGACTTGCGATTTTGTGATACGAAATCCAGCATATAGATCTCATTTGCTCTGACATACTGTGCTTTTGTGTCAGAATATTATTATTATTATTATTATTATTATTATTAATAATAATAATAATAATATTAATAATAATAATAATAATAATTTATTTGCACCCCACCCTAACTCCCCGGAGGACAATAGGTTTGGGTGTGATGTGTCCGACTGGGTGGGAAGTGTCCGACTTGTGATTTTGTGATACGAAATCCAGCATATAGATCTCATTTGCTCTGACATATTGTGCTTTTGTGTCATAATAATAATAATAATAATAATAATAATAATAATAATAATAATAATAATTTATTTGCACCTCGCCCTAACTCCCCGGAGGGACAATAGGTTTGGGTGTGATGTGTTAAAATGTTATATTTAAGTATTTTGCATCAGGAGTGGGAATGAAGGACTAAAACGCAAAATGTGGTGTCAAAAGGGCAACAGAAGAGAACCTATGCTTATCTGTCTGCATTAATGGCAGCAGGGCTTAAGCAAAAGATTCTCAGGTGCTTTTAGTTGCAAAGAAAAACTGGAGATAAAGCCACAAGCTACTTAGGCAACGCTTGGGCACTATGTTGTGCAAAAAGAACAAATAAGCTGATCCAATTAGCCAAGAAGGGTAAGCATATGGCAGCCTCCGCTGTTCTGTGAATCCTTTTTCAGGGTACACAAACTGGAATGTGTTCATAGATAGGTGAAAAAAGTTAGATGAGTCTGGAGGAGTTCATTTTAACTTTAATCTGATTAGCAGTGTGGTTCCCAACCTGTGGTCCATGGGTGACCAGTGGTCTGCAAGAAATAAATACAGTCCGCAGCTTCACCCTTACTACACCATTGCAACGAGAGCGATTGGTTTTGCAAAACCCTCATATAGTGCCGAGGCTTATTAAATATGGTTTTCTGTGGGTGAGCAGATGGTGGCTACTGGATGGCTTTGTTCTGTATCAGAAACTAGAGCTGATGTGGTCCATCCAATGCAATTTTCCGAATCAGCACTCCAAATAACCAAACCAAATCTAAAATTGACCAAAAACTGATTCGTAAGCTTTTTGGTACTATGGCCGCAGTGGTCCATGCTCTCGTTACATCTAGGATACACTACTGTAACACACTCTACGTAGGGTTGCCTTTGAAGACTGCTCAGGAGCTTCAAATAGTCCAATGAGAGGCAGCCAGGTTAATAACTGGGGCGGCATACAGGGAGCATACAACTCCCATGTTACGCCAGCTCCACTGGCTGCCAGTTTGGTACCGGGCATAATTCAAAGTGCTGGCTTTGGCCTATAAAGCCCTAAATGGCCCCAGCCCAAATTACCTGTCCGACCGATCTCCCCCTATGAACCATCATGGAGATTAAGATCCTCTGGGGAGGCCCTGCTTTCTGTCCTCCCATTGTCACAGGCACGATTGGTGGGGACGAGAGACAGGGCCTTCTCGGTGATTGCTCCCCAGCTATGGAACTCCCTTCCTGGTGAGATCAGGTCGGCCCCCTCCCTCCTGTCCTTTAGAAGGATGGTAAAAACTTGGCTGTGGGACCAAGATTTCGGGTCAGAGCAATAAAGCAGCAATAGGAAAGATGACCAGGCCAATGATTTGACGCGGATGACTAGGACGGTTTTAAATGGTGTATTTTAATATTTCGATAAATGTTTTCTTAATGTTTATGTATTGTATGTGAATCTGTGTCCCGACATTGAATGTTTGCCATGTATATGCTGTGCTCCGCCCTGAGTCACCTTCGGGGTGAGAAGGGCAGAATATAAATGTTTTAAATAAATAAATAAATAATGTTGGAGAGTGGTCCCTGGTCAAAAAAAGGTTGGGAACCACTGGATTAGTGTATCATAGTATGTCTCTAGTTCCACTTGGGATTCAGGCTGCAAAAAGGCATTTTTCAACTGAAAGAGTGGGGAACCGTGGAGATCCAATGGCAGAGTGGAAAAGTTAGTAGTTTAAGATTATAGAGTAGTCTTAAAGTGGCTTCTAGGTCCATATTTGATCAGAATAGTTGTGTTATGTGAAGGAGACACTTCATCCCTAATGGCTATTTTAATCAACACTCCTAGCACAACACAGAGTTCTTCTCTGTTTTCGGCATGAAGGATATTGAAGCTTGTTTCTTAAGCCGCAATGGCGCAGTGGGTTAAACCACTAAGCTGTAGAACCTGCTGACTGGAAGGTCGGTGGTTTGAATTTGCAGATGGGGTGAGCTCCTGTCACAAGCCCCAGCTTCTGCCTACCTAGCATTTCGAAAACATTCAAATGTAAGTAGATCAATAGGTAAGTAATGGGAAGGTAATGGCACGCCATGCAGTCATACCGACCACATGACCTTGGAAGCGTCTACGGACAACACCAGCTCTTCAGTTTAGAAATGAAGATGAGCACCACCCCCAGAGTCAGACACGGCTAGACCTAATGTCAGGGGAAACCTTTACCTTTAATTAGTCAACAAATAGGTTTGGCAATTCAATCTTTTGCGCCCCGCAGCCACAAAGAACAACTTTATGTACTAAAAACTTAAGCCACTATGCAATATTTATTGTGAAAATTCTCCATGAAGGACTCAGGCCTCTTCTACAATGCCATATCATCCAGATTATCAAATCAGATAATCCACATTTTCTGCTTCGAATTGGATTATATGAGTCTACACGGCCATATAATCCAAAGCAGATAGTCTGGATTTTATATGGCAGTATAGAAGGGGCTTTGCTGGCATTCTTTGTTTATGACATATCACACCATATCCCAACTATAAGGAAAAGGTGGAGAAAAGGAGGCTTACCGAGAATGGGACACAAAGTCATAAACAGGTATCTGAACAGTCTTCCCCTCCATGATCTCCCTGAGTGTTTTGACGATCAGCTCATTATCAAATGCATCTAAATAAAGAAGAGACACGATGTTAAATTGGTGTGGCTTTCAATATGCCTTTCTACTTTGGGAAGAAGCATTTACTCATCCTTTTTTGTCTTAGAATTAATCTAAAGTGAGTCTATACTGGCCACTTAAGCCAGGGTCAATCCAAAGCATGATGCTCTGGAATGGTCCTGGCGTGACTGTGATTGCAGCCACATGAACCAGGCTGAACCCACTCCAGCGCCTCATTGGGATCCTGATAGGTTAATATCACATCGGCTTCACTGGACCATCACCTCATCTTCTGTATTGCCATTACTTCTTCCAGGGCATAGAGCTCCATGTAAGTGCTTGGTTGTCATCTGTTGCATCTAGTGACAGGGACAGGGCCTTCTCGGCAGTAGCCCCCCGCCTGTGGAATTTGCTTCCCGGGGAAATTAGATCATTGTCATCCCTCTTCACATTCAGAAAGAAAGTAAAATCGTGGTTGTGGGACCAGGCCTTCGGGCAATCTGGTTAAAGGACAATGGATAATAACTGACTATGGCTTGGCAGTGGAATTGGATAAGTGAAGCGGAGTAATCATTAGTATATGGCTAGATAAATAGCCACCAGACTGGCAATAGCCAAGTGGATCGTAAGTATACTGTTTAATTTTTATTTTAATGTTCATGTTTATAATTGTAATATTTGATATTTGTATTTTATGAAGCGGCATTGAATTGTTGCCAATTGTAAGCCGCCCTGAGTCCACCCAGGGGCTGAGAAGGGCGGGGTAAAAATGTTTGAAATAAATAAATAAAATAAATAAATTGTGCTTGTGCAACCACAAAGAAAGGGATAGATCAATCATCTCCTTCTTGCTGGTCATGCAGGTACTCCATTCTGACTTCTGCAGATACAATGGTGATGGTCAGGTGACTGACTAGAGTTCTGTAACCAGAAGGGAGTCAAAGTGGCAACACAGAGGTGAGCTATCCTCTTCTTCTGCACTGATCAGCACAGGGAAAACATGATGGTAGATGTGTCCTAATAAACAGGGATCATCCTGGATCAGAGCTGAGACCCTGGATAGTCCAAAGTTTTCCGAGTATCTTCTGACTTTGCTTAAATCATATTAAGGGAATATAACCCAAGGTACTCACCAGAAATCCTTGTACATCATGGAGACAGACAACAGTGGATTCACCATCAGTCCAGGATTTTTGGTGAGTGCAGACAAGCCCCTAGTTTCCTAGATCATCCAAGCTAAAATGGGTGCTTGCTAACATCTTGCCACTGTCCAACTGGCAGCATTGGTTTGGGAAACCTTCATGCCCTCTTTTTGTATAGGATTGAGTTATTAGTGTCTATTACTAACTATAGAAGCCCAATGCCTCTCTGGAAGTTCAGGGAAGTCAAGACATGGAGGTTTGGTATTGTATAGAAGAGGTATCCCAGGACTCATACAGGGAATACTAACCACCTCCCCCCCCTAAAAAAAAAAGATTCTCCAAAGCTTGGGAATGGTGAGGTGCTCCATGCCCATCTCTATAGCGTCAAGCTTTGGAAGAAGAGTTGTCAAGGGCAGTAGGCCTCTAAATATAGTGAGCAAAAGAAAGAGTCCTGTGGCACCTTTCAGATTAACAAAATCTATGAAAGCTGTCAAAGGCTTTCATGGTCAGAATCACTGGGTTGTTGTAGGTTTTTTCGGGATATATGGTCATGTTCTAGAGGCATTCTCTCCTGACGTTTCACCTGCATCTATGGCAAGCATCCTCAGAGGTAGTGAGGTCCTCACTACCTCTGAGGATGCTTGCCATAGATGCAGGTGAAACGTCAGGAGAGAAGGCCTCTAGAACATGGCCATATAACCCGAAAAAAACTACCACAACCCTGTATGAAAGCTTACGCCATACATTAGTTGTTCTTTAAGTTGTTGTGGAATATTTCCTTCATTGGGTAGGTCTTAGTTTTACTTCTGCTTTTTCCTCTGTGGTTAGTGTCACACACAAATACACACGTATTTTGGGTTAATTTCAATTTTGTTGGATAATATTTGGATCTCCCATAATGACACCTTTAATGGAACAGCCTTCAAGTTAATGTAACAGTTTCATTGGTTTTCACAGTGTGACTGCTCTACACATTTTCATCCTGAAAAACACAGGTTGCTGCACTATGGCATTCCAGTTTCCCAAACTGATCTGCGGGAGGCCTAGCTAGGGGTGAAGAAGCATGGATCTATGTATATCTACCCCTTTCCCAGCCCCAGTGACAGGTCACCTGGGTGGTCAAAGTTGAATTGCCCCTTGAGGGCTTTGGCTTTCTGCTCAGTGGTGAGTACCCGATAGAAGCTGTCTTGACTCAGAATCACAACTTGCTTGTGGTGATGGTCTACATCATTCTGGCCCAACAGCTGAACAATTTTGGCACAGACAGAGGACTGCAAAAGAGGTAAAAAAAAAAAACAGAATGAGAAGAAATTCTAGCATTAGCAAAAGAAAGTTTTATTTAAAAAAAAAAAAGACCTGGAATGGTCTAAATGACTTTCTGAATAGATGTGGCTTTCCAGCTGCCTAGGGTTTCCACATCTCCCACTTTCCAAGGAACACATCAAACTACCTACTCAAAATTCAGGGTGTGTACTAGAGGACATACATTCAAATACTAGCCCAGGTTTGCATTGTGGGGCTGGGGAGGGAACATACATCCAAATACTAGTCTGGATGCTAGTCCAACATTTCCAAATGCAAGTTTAGATACCAGTCCCCTTTTCAACACAAGGCCAAGGACATTCTAAAACAGCAATTCTCAACCTGGGGGTTGGGACCCCTGGAGGGGTTGCGAAGGGGTGTCAGAAGGGTCGCCAAAGACCATTAGAAAACACAGTATTTTCTGTTGGTCATGTGGGTTCGGTGTGGAAAGTTTGGCCCAATTCTATTGTTTGTGGGGTTCAGAATTCCTTTTTGATTGTAGATAAACTATAAATCCCAGCAATTACAACTCACAAATGTCAAGTTCTATTCCCCCTAAACTCCACCAGTGTTCACATTTGGAAATATTGAGTATCTGTGCCAAGTTTGGTCCAGATCCATTATTGTTTGAGTCCACAGTGCTCTCTGGATTTAGGTAAACTACAACTCCAAAACTCAAGGTCAATGCCCACCAAACTCTTCTCGCATTTTCTGTTGATCTTCGGAGTTCTGTGTACTAAGTTTAGTTCAATTCCATCATTGGTGGAGTTCAGAATGCTCTTTGGTCGTAGGTGAACTATAAATCCCAGCAACTACAACTCCAAAATGATAAAATCAATACACCGCCCCCCCCCCCAACCTCACCAGTATTCAAATTTGGGTGTATCAGGTATTTGTGCCACATTTGGTCCAATGAATGAAAATACATTCTGCATATCAGATATTTACATGACAAGCCATAACAGCACCAAAATTACAGTTTTGAAGTAGCAACGAAAATAATTTCATGGTTTGAGGTCACCAAAACATGAGGAACTGTATTAAGGGGTTGTGACATTAGGAAGGTTGAGAAACACTGTTCTAAGAGCTGGTAGCAGAACAATACATATATTGTCCTCTTAGGAGCAGAGCAGCCCTTCACTTCCAAATGACTACACATATATAATTCTCTATACTTCTCCCACCACAATTTGGATTGAAGATTGTCATCAAGTGTATACTAACCCAATACTGCACATACTTCCTATTGGTTTCAAAGCTTCGTTCCAATGAGGGGCAGTTTCACCACTGGTAGGGACATCGCAAAAGATGACACCAATGTGGGGCTTGCCATTTTGAGGGAGTCGCTCAAAGACAGCGGGTTCTCCTTTGTTTGGGGAATAGTTCTGTTGGACCTTTCAGCAGTTTTGGATGCCACTGAACATGGGGTTTCCTTCTGGGTTACTATGTTGTGATGAGGCATGAAAGCACTTTTTAACAGTCGTTTTATTCCATCCTGGAGGTATGGATTCAGAAAGTGATGTTGGGGGGCTCTTGTTTGATCTCTTGGCTGTTAACTGGTGGGGTCCCTTTCAGCTTAGTTCTACACATCACACTATTTGACATATACATGAAACTGCTTGGAGAGATCATCTGGAGTCTCATGGCTGGGTATTAACTCAGCCTCAAAACATCAATCATAATGTGTAAGTGGGCCTCATGCTAGGAGATTAAAGGGACTCCCAAAGGCCATCCAGCCCAACTCTATTCAACAGGCAGGGGACACCATCCAATCATTCCCGACAGATGGCTGTGTTTCCATGACCAAATGAGGATTTAAACCATGATAACCGGAGTTGTAGTCCAACACTTGAACTAATACATCACACGAACTTGTCATCCTTTTAATAATTTTATCATTGTTGATGTGTTACTAGAGAACTAAATTGATTCTTTTTCTAAAATGTGATTTGTTGGACAGGCTTGTGTTGTTATGAGTGTAAAACTTTTGAATCAAGGAGTATTTTTACATCAAAAACTGAATCCTTTGTATGTGAGTCAGCTAAAACACAAAGTGTAACATTTCAAATATATTAAGCAAATAAATGGTACTTTCTGTGCCTTTTGAGGTCTCCTGTTCTGTTGTCTGAACCAAAAACAAGCCCCGCATGTTCTGATGGTGGGTTAAGGGGCTTCCAAAGAACACTAGCTCCTCTGATTATGGAAATCAAGCATTGCAGCATTGGGGGCGGGGGCACAGTGTGGAGAAATTATTGAGGAATGAGCTGCAAAATGACTCTTTTTCTGCTAACAGTGAATTATTCCTGAGTCAGCCGCTCCTTTTGAAGGGACTGTTTTTCCGCATGCAGTTACCAGCTGTCACAGATTAGAAGAAAGTTCTGGCTTTTGAAATGCTGGTCCTCCCAGCTGAAGAGCCCTCTCCTTAGACACAACAGATTGCAGAGACATAACATTGCTGGGAAAGTGTTTTTTTAAAAATCTCAAAAGGTTCAGGTCAAACCCAGAACATAAATGCTATCAGTAAAAGAAGAATAAGTAACTTTGGGTCCTTCCAGACAGGCCCTGTAACCCATGATCTAATCCTAGATTTTCTGCTTTAAACTGGATTATATAAGTCTAGACTGCCAGATAATCTGGGATAAACAGAAAACCTGGGATCAGATCCTGGGATATAGGGCCTGTCTGGAAGGGCCGCCTGAAATCTTCAGCAGCCTTGAGGTCAAACGCTCTGTGCCAAAATTATTTCATGAATCACCCTGAAGTCTAGAAACAATGCGACAACAAACCTATATCAAAACGCAATCACAACAAAACCTGCACAATCATGAGCGTCTCTCTCTTGACAAGAAATGGCAGGCAGAGACTAGGCTGGTCATGCCAAAGAAGTGGAAAGTTTTTATGGCACAGGGCACATTGTGCGTAACTCAAAAGTGTGCCAAAAGCAGCTGTTTCGATATTTGACACCAAGGAATCAAAAGAGACAAGAAGAAAGTTGTGCACACTATACAATGAACAATAACAAAGCCTGGAAAATATATTGCAAATGTCATGAGTCCCCCTAGGGGTGAGAAAAGCAGTATATAAATACTGTAAATAAAATAATTAATAAATATAAAGTTCTTGGGGATAGGATAGCCTTCCCAACACTGGCACTCTTTGGATGCCCATTTTTCTGCCAGCATGGCCCATGCTTTGTCAAAGGCTTTCATGGCTGGAATCACTGGGTTGCTGTGAGTTTTCCAGGCTGTATAGCCATGTTCTAGAAGCATTCTCTCCTGGCGTTTTGCCCACATCTGTGGCAGGCATCCTCATCTATGAGGATGCCTGCCATAGATGTGGGTGAAATTATGGCAGGGAGGGATCCCAGTCCAAGTTTATGGCCCAATATGAATCCATTGTACATGCAGGTTTATTTGACAACGCAAATTGCAGGGGTGTAAAACCCGCTCAGCCCAATATGACCTGGACTTGCAGGAAAGAGTCTAGGACAGGACAGCAAGCCTACATGGCCCTTCACTTCTCACTGGTGATTTCCAACGTTTGGTCTTCCCTGTGCTTTGGACTCCAGCTCCCAGAATTCCTGGTCATTGGAAAAGCTGGCTAGGGCTCCTGGGAGTTGGAGTCCCAAACACTTGGAGGACCAAAGATTGAAAGTGTGCCAGTGTTCCCTTCTCTAAACCATCAGAGCAAAGACTGGCTGGAGGGAGCTATCTGCCCCCAAATATAGATGCCTCTAAAGACCCATGTAGGATGGGGGTCTTTAAAAAAGGGATGTGAGGACATCCAACAGCATCACAATCCTCAAAGAGGCACTGAGGGTCCTTCCAGACTCACCCTGTATCCCAGGATCTGATCCCAGGCTTTCTGTTTATCCCAGATTAACTGGCAGTGTGGACTCATATAATCCAGTTTAAAGGATTCCACCTGAACATTAGGAAGATCTTCCTGATTCTGAGCCCTTCCATATAGCCCTATATCCCAGAATATCAAGGCAGAAAATCCCACATTATCTGCCTTCTGGGATATAGGGCTGTATGGAAGGGCCCTATGAGAGCTGTTCAGCAGTGGAACTCTCTGCTGTGGAGTGTGGTGGAGGCTCCTTCTTTGGAGGCTTTTAAGCCATGGTGGTCCATGCCCTAGTCTCCTCTGGGTTGGATTACTGCAATGCACTCTACATTGGGTTGCCCTAGAAGACAGCCTGGAAACTACAGTTGGTCCAAAAATCTGAAGTCAGACTACTTACGGGAACTGGTTACAGGGAGCGGTCTACCCCCCTGTTTAAACAACTCCACTGGCTTCCAATAAGTTTCCGGTCCCAATTCAAGGTGCAGCTATGTTCTTTTTCTCAGCCATATTGTTTTGATGTTGGTTACAATTGTGATTGTTTTTATATTTTATCTGATGTTTTTTAGTTGGTTGTGTTCTATTTGTAATTTTTGGGCTTGTCGCTTGTAAGCCACCCCGAGTCCCATCAGGGAGATGGTTGGTGGGGTATAAAAATAAAGTTGTTGTTATTATTATTATTTGAAACACAACAAGATGAGTCCACAACAGACACTCTGCTGGCTTTTGTATTGGATCACACGTCGGACACTTCCCAAGTGTCTAGGACTGTGTGATGTATCGACAAATAATGCGTGCAGATCCCAGTAAGGTGGCGTTCTGCAACTGGCAGATGGTAATCTTGTCAGCGCCGATTGTGTTTAAGTGCAGGCCAAGGTCTTTAGGCACTGCACCCAGTGTGCCGATCACCACTGGGATCACCTGGACTGGCTTGTGCCAGAGTCGTCATAATAATAATAATAATAATAATAATAATCTATATAAATAAAAATGTAATGTTCAATGCATTGTTGAAGGCTTTCATGGCCGGAATCACTGGGTTGTTGTAGATTTTTTTGGACTATATGCCCATGGTCTAGAGGCATTCTCTCCTGACGTTTCGATCTGCATCTATGGCAAGCATCCTCAGAGATAGTGGACCATGGCCATATAGCCCGAAAAAACCTACAACAACCCAATGTAATGTTCATTTGTGGGATTAACACAACTCAAAAACCATTGGACGAATTGATACCAAATTTCGACACAAGACACCTATCAGGCCAACGAGTGACAATCACTCATAAATACACAGCAGAAGATACTTAAAAAGCCAAAAAACAAAAATTACATTACAACACATGTGCAAAACCACATATATATAGGCAAACACAATTATACATATATACACACAAATAGATACATACACATATACACACACAAAACACACACACAGTGGGCCACAGCAAAGTGTGGCAGGGGATGGCTAATAATAATAATAATAATAATAATAATAATAATAATAATAATAATAATAATAATAATAGAGCAGAGGCTGGATGGTCATCTGTCAGGGGTGCTCTGAATGTGATTTGTCTACTTCTTGGACTGGATGACCCATGAGATGTCTTCCAACTCTATGGGCCCTTCCACACAGCCCTATATCCCAGAATATCAAGGAAGAAATTCCCACAATATGTGCTTTGAACTGGGTTATGTGAGTCCACACTCAGAGAATGTGGGATTTCCTGCCTTGACATTCTGGGATATAGGGCTGTGTGGAAGGGCCCCATGATTCTATGATGAAAGGCCAAAGGGCTGCATCCTGCCTGCCATTTCATTGTATGAGTCCCTCCAGATGTTGGGTGACCACTCCTGTATTGCCCATCATTGGGCATGATGACTAGCATAGACTGGAGGAAGGGAGAGGTGGGAAACGTGATGCACCCTTAGGAGAGTCACTCTCTGACAAAGCGTGCTGGGGCGGAAGCGGGGCGCGAGGCGGCGCGCGCCGGGGAAGAAGGGCTCTGCGCACGTGGCGGGCCTGTGCTGGGAGGCCGGCTCTGGCCCACGTGGAGGGCATGGGCGATCTAGCCGGGCCCTGAGCAAGTGCAGCAGGGAATCTCGCTGGGGATGTGATCGCTCACCTTGCCGCTGGCTGTACCGCCGCTGACTCCGATCAGGAAAGGCTCTCCGCTCTGGCCCTGGCTCCTCTCGCCCTGGCCTTGGCCCTGGAGCCGCTGCTCGCTGTCGCCCGCCATGTGTCTGTGCCAGGGATCTCTGCTGAGAAAGGGTTGGCCCGCCCGGCTGCCAGGCTCCTGGCCAAGGGCCGCCCCTTCTCCGCCTCCCGCCCGAGCCAAGGGTTGCAGGGGGCGGGGGATCTCCCAACCTCCCCCTCCTCCTTCTCCAATGCCCTCTCCCTTCAATTCAGCTCGACCTGGACTATCTTATAGGAAAACTGGAAACATCACAAATGATATTGCAAACCATTCTGCTTGCAATCACTTCAACAGAACGGAGGAGACCATGAAAATGAACAAAATCTGGCTACCAGTATTAAAAAACTCAAAAATTACAACAGCAAAACAACAGAGGGGAAACAATCAGGCACATCCAATCACCTCTCAACAAAAGATTGCCCCAGGCACTGCCAGGCCATCAAATGCTAATCAAGGGGTCCTTTGTCTCACCCTGGTCATTCCACAGCTATATAAACCCATTTTTCCTACTTCCAACAGACCTCACTACCTCTGAGGATGCTTGCCATAGATGCAGGCGAAACGTCAGGAGAAAAATGCCTCCAGAACATGGCCATATAGCCCGGAAAAACCTACAACAACCCATTTCCTAATTGGTTCTATCATAAAAACGTGGGGAAAGTGTATCAGGGCCCTTCCACACAGCCATATAGCTCAGAATATCAAGGCAGAAAATCCCACAATAATAATAATAATAATAATATAATAATAATCTATATATAAATAGAAATGTAATGTTCGTTTGTGGGATTAACATAACTCAAAAACGACTGGGCGAATTGACATCAAATTTGGACACAATACACCTATCAGGCCAACAAGTGACCATCACTCATAAAAACACTGAAAACACTAAAACTTGTGCGCCAGCTGCGCCTGTACCTTGGGAAGTCTGACTTGGCCACGGTGGTCCACGCTTTGGTTACATCCCGTTTAGATTACTGCAATGCTCTCTACGTGGGGTTGCCTATGAAGACTGCCCGGAAGCTTCAATTAGTCCAACGTGCGGCAGCCAGAATGCTAACACGAGCAGGGTACAGGGAGCATACTACTCCTCTGTTGTGCCAGCTCCACTGGCTGCCAATTAGCTTCCGAGCACAATTCAAAGTGCTGGTGTTAACCTATAAAGCCCTAAACGACTCCGGCCCAGTTTACCTGTCCGAACGTATTCTCCCCTATGAACCATCAAGATTGTTAAGATCGTCTGGAGGGGCCCTGCTCTCGGTCCCACCAGCCTCACAAGCGCGTCTGGTGGGGACGAGGGACAGGGCCTTCTCGGTGGTGGCCCCTCGACTCTGGAACTCCCTTCCACTGGAGATCAGAACTGCCCCTTCTATCTTGACATTCAGAAAACAAGTGAAAACTTGGCTCTGGAAACTGGCATTCGACGAGTGAGACAATATCCTGCGATATGGATGGATGATGACGAACAACGATTTTATTGTCACAACTGACCATTGTAATTATATGACTGTATTTTGCTATTTTAATGTTTTAGTCTAATATGGAATATGATGTTTTTAATTATTGTTTGTAATATTGTTGTTGGAAACAGGCCTGAGTCCCTGGATGGAGGTGAGAAGACCGGTATACAAAACTGCTAAATAAAATAAATAAATAAAAGAAGAGACGTTAAAAGCCCTCCCAAAATACATTACAATGCATGCGCAAAACCATATATATATACACATATACCCAAATATATACACACACATATACACACAAAACACATATACCCAGACTGGGCCACAGCAACGTGTGGCAGGGGACAACTAATAATCGACAAAGAAAAACATGGCTGTGGCTCACAAATGGAACTTTGAAAAAGGAGACGGAGGGCCTGATTCTGGCAGCCCAAGAACAAGCCATTAGAACCAATGCCATCAAAGCCAGAACTGAAAAGTCGACAACAGATCCCAAGTGTAGACTCTGCAAGGAAGCAGATGAAACAATAGATCACATCCTCAGCTGCTGCAAGAAGATAGCACAGACAGACTACAAATAGAGGCACAACACCGTTGCTCAGATGATTCATTGGAACTTGTGCCACAAATACCATCTGCCTGCGACAAAGAACAGGTGGGATCACAAGCCGGAAAAAGTTACAGAAAATTAACACATCCAACTACTCTGGGACTTCCGAATTCAGACTGACAGAGTTTTGGAGCACAATACTCCTGACCTCACAATCGTGTTAAAAAACAAAGTATGGATTGTCGATGTTGCAATCCCAGGTGACAGCAGGATTGAAGAGAAACAACTGGAAAAGCTGACACAATATGAGGATTTAAAAATCGAACTGCAAAGACTCTGGCACAAGCCAGTCAAGGTGGTCCCAGTGGTGATCGGCACACTGGGTGCAGTGCCTAAAGACCTTGGCCTGCACTTAAACACAATTGGCGCTGACAAAATTGCCAGCTGCAGAAGGCCACCTTACTGGGATCTGCACGCATTATTCACCAATACATCACACAGTCCTAGACACTTGGGAAGGGTCCGACATGTGATCCAATACAACAGCCAGCAGAGTGATCTTGTCTGCTGTGGACTCATCTTGTTGTGTTTCAAATAATAATATCCTATTTTCCAATGAGTTTTTTTTTTCTTGTCAGGAGTGAAAAAAAGTGACAAGCCCAAAAATACAATACAGCAAATAAAATACAAAATGCAAACAACAAAAAAAACTAAAATTACATCACAATAAAATACATACAATAGGAAAATAAAGTTAACAAAGCAAAATAACATAATAGAAAATCAAACACAATGGGCGGGCCACATGGACAAGGTAAAATGATAAAACCCTGGATGAAGTAGGAGTAGAAAAAGTGCATTTGAAAGAAGCCCAAAAGGATGAACAGTGGGGTTAGGCTTTCAGTTTAGGATGGGAGAAAGTGCATAATAGGGGCAACACTGTAGGTGGAACAAACAGAAGTGGGGTGAATGGTCACTCTCCAAAGGCACATCGGAAGAGCCAAGTTTTCAGATCTTTCTTAAAGGCTGCTAGGGTGGGAGCTTGCCTAATCTCACCAGGTAGTGAATTCCAAAGTCGGGGGGCAACAGCTGAGAAGGCTTTGAATACATGGGTTGTTGTAGGTTTTTTCGGGCTATATGGCCATGGGCTAGAGGCATTCTCTCCTGACGTTTTGCCTGCATCTATGGCAAGCATCCTCAGAGGTAGTGAGGTCTGTTGGAACTAGGAAAAGGGGTTTATATTAGGCCTGGGTAAGTTCCAACAGACCTCACTACCTCTGAGGATGCTTGCCATAGATGCAGGAAACGTCAGGAGAGAATGCCTCTAGACCATGGCCATATAGCCCGAAAAAACCTACAACAACCCAGTGATTCTGGCCATGAAAGCCTTTGGCTAGTTCAAAGCCTACTTGCTTTGAACTAGAATATGTATCAATGTGGACTCAGGACCCTTCCAGACAGGCCCTATATTCCATGATCAAATCCCAGGTTTTCTGCTTTAACTTGGATTATATGAGTCCACACTGCGAGATAATCTGGGATAAACAGAAAGCTTGGGATCAGATCCTGGGATATAGGGCCTGCCTGGAAGGGCCTCTTCCACACAGCACATTATCTGCTTTGAATTGGGATATATGGCAGTGTGCGACTGAAGATACTGCAGTTCAAAGCAGATATTGTGGGTTATTCTACATTGATAGTCTGGATTATATGACTATGTGGAAGGGCCCTGAGTCCACACTGCCATATATTCCAGTTCAAAGCAGATAATGTGGGCCTTTATTCAGCTGTGTGGAAGAGGCCTTAGATTGCAAAAAACTTTGCTTTGGCTGGACATCCTACAGCACATTTTGCTCCAGGTTTTCAACAAATGCCCCCATCAAGTCTCAACCAATCCAACATAGTTTGTGGCAGCCACAAAAGCAAAGTGTCTTTTAAAATGACTTTCAAAACAATAAAAAGTATTGCACAATGAAACAGGAAATAACACTTTCAAACCAGGAACAGATTTTTTTTTCAAGTTTTGTTACGTAGTGTTGTGACAGCCTTACAATTAGTCATCAGTAGGTGTTTTCCAGCAGTCGGAAGTAGTTTTATATTAATCATAATAACTATTTTTTTTACTTCTACAGAATACAAGCAGTCCCCAAGTTAAGAACAACATGGGTTCTGTAGGTTTATTCTTAAGTTGAATTTGTATGTAAGTCAGAACAGGTACATTTTTTAAAGTGTAACATATATGTGTGTGTGTTTAGGTACCTGGCAATGCCTGGGTTAGTTAATGCGTAACACTATTTATTTTTAAAAGTGAGTCTTTGCTCCTGTTAGAAAATGCATAAGGACGCTGGTGATCTACAATTCCCAAAATTGTAAGTTATTCACCCACAAATCCCGCCTGTATTCAAAGTAGGGTCCGTGTGCCAAGTTTGGTCCAGATCCATCATCGGCTGGGTTCAGTGCTCTCTGGATGCAAGTGAACTGTAGCTCCCCAAAATCAGGGTCAAATAATAATAATAATAATAATAATAATAATAATAATAATAATAATAACTTTATTTGTATATTGCCACCATCTCCCCAAAGGGACTTGGAGTAACTCACAAAAGCACTCCAAAGTGGCACACATATAAAATACACAATAAATAAGCATGTAAACAACAAATGTATACAACAATATTACAAAAAAAATCACATAAACCCTAATCAATAATGTTTAAAATTCCATCTCCATAATTCTTCCCTCTAGTATTTTCTGTTGGTCATGGGGGTTTTGTGTGTCAAGTTTGATGCAGGTCCATCATCAGTGGGTAGTTACACTGGCCTCTGGAAGTGAGAGTCAATAGAAAATTGACCACAAATGTCATCGTCCACACATATACATACAAACATACATTTACTATGTAGGAGCTTTGGATAGCATAAGGAAGGGTTAACATCTCTGTGGTGTTTGTTTTGTTCTCTGTACCCCTGTCCAGATTTCACTTAACTTTCTCTCCCTGTGATAACTGAATTTTGAAAAAACTGGTGGAAACAAGGCATGGAGATAAAGCTTCAGTTGCGACACCTTTCCCACATGATAACTCTTCCATGAGTGAATTTCCCTTCTGAGGGGTAGATTTCTCTCACTTCCTGTTGTTTCACCCCCCCCCCCCCGTTCTTAACAATAACTCTCTTGTAAGTCAGATGTTTGTAACTTGGGGACTGCCTGTAATGTATAACAACAAAGGTGAGGGTCAAGTAATCAAATATGGTAAACAAATAAACCCAAAAAACTGGGCTTTAAAAATCAAAGTTAGCACCCTGAACTGAGCCCAGTAATACATTCGCAACTGGTGAAAAGTGGAGCATACACATAAAAATGTCTGCGGATGAGCTTAGCCATAGCAGTTATTTCAATGAAATCTTGAAAGGCATCTCAGTGTGCAGCATATTACAATAACCTAATCTTGGAATCACTAAAACATGTCATAACACATTAGTGCGTTGGCTGCAGTATGTAAGTGTGTCATAGAATCACAGAAGAGACCACATGGGATATCTAGTTCAACCCCCTGCCATGCAGGAAAAGCACAATCTAAGTACCCCTGCAGATGTTTAAATACACACACACACACATAGTCAGTGTTTGTATGTATGTTTCTGGGTATGTGGCAGCTTGGCAGCTTTCTGACTGGCTGCCACTTCCACAGGCCACTACGACCCCCCCACGAATGACAGACCTGAACCAAAATTAGCACACATAACACCCATGACCTACTTCATATCCTGGTGAAGTTTGGGGGAGGATGGACCATGGATGATGGGATTTGCAGTACCTTCACCCAACTCACTTCCCATAGAACACTGTGTCCCCCAAAATTCAAAGACCAGGACCAAACTTGGCACACAGACCCCTCATGACCCACTTTACATCCTGGTGTGGTTTAGACGAGGAGGGATAATGGATTATGGGACTTGCAGTACCTTCACTCACTTCCTCAGGCCACTGCGACTCACACCAATGACCGATAAAGGTCAAAGTTGGCAAACAGAACCCCCACGCCCCACTCTACATCCTGGTGCAGATTGTTGACAGACCATGGATGATGGGAATTGCAGTACCTTCACTCACTTCCCAAGACCACTGCAACCCTCATCCAATGACTGATCAAGACCAAACTTGGCGCACAGAGCCCTCATGATTCACTCTACATCCTGGTACCGTTTGGAGGAGGTTTGACCATGGATGATGGGACTTGCAGTACCTTCATTCACTTCCTGAGACCACTGATAACCACACCAATGACTGATCAAGACCAAACTTGACACACAGAGCCCCCATGATCCACCCTACATCCTGGTGCAGTTTGGAGGATGGACCATGGATGATGGGACTTGCATATGGGAGTTGTAGTTCACCTGCACCCACTGAACCCACCAGACAGTAGATTTAAACTAAAACTGCAGCACAAACAAACAATGCCTATCTCAAATAACCCGGGCATTCCTGGGTCCCCAAGCTAAAACCAAATGTTTGTATCATGGACACAACAGCTGTAATTCTATTAAATCTATACTGAAAAACTAAACATTCCCCACAATATCCTAATAAAGAGGGATGGAGTGGGGGATGGAGGGAGGGAGGGAGGGAGGGAGGGAGAGTGGGGAGGGGAGCGAGCTGAAAGCGGAACTCCGGCGCTGGGACGCGCGTGCCTCTGCGCCTGCTGTCCCCCAACTTCCGGTCGGGGCCTAACTTCCGGGGAGGCGCTGCATTCGACTGGGTCCCAAAATGAGCACCATGTTTGCAGACACCGTCCTCATCGTTTTCATCTCGGTGTGCACGGCATTGCTGGCTGAAGGTGAGTGCGAGGGGAGTCCTAGTGGCCTAAGTTGAAGGACTGCCCGGTTGTGCTTCACTCAGGGGGCAAAGGGTATGTCTTTGCGGTGGAATTAATGCAGTTCGACAGCACTCCAACTGCTATAGCTTAGTACTATACAGTCCTAACATTTAGATTAGCATATATATGCGACGTTGCTCAGGCTTTTTTAAGGGGGGGGGGGGCGCTGCCTGCCTATTTTCTCCCTTCTCCAGCTCTGAGAAGACCTACCTGACAATGTCTCCATGGCAACACTCAGGTAACTCTCTTTGTGTTTCTTTCCTTCCTCAATTTCATAGAATCATAGAGTTGGAAGAGACCTCATGGGCCATCCAGTCCAACCCCCTGCCAAGAAGCAGGAATATTGCATCCAAATCACTCCTGACAGATGGCCATCCAGCCTTTGTTTAAAAGCTTCCAAAGAAGGAGCCTCCACCACACTCCGGGGCAGAGAGTTCCACTGCTGAACGGCTCTCACAGTCAGGAAGTTCTTCCTCATGTTCAGATGGAACCTCCTCTCTTGTAGTTTGAAGCCATTGTTCTGCATCCTAGTCTCCAAGGAAGCAGAAAACAAGTTTGCTCCTTCCTCCTCATGACTTCTTCTCACATATTTATACATGGCTATCATATCTCCTCTCATGCTTCTCTTCTTCAGGCTAAACATGCCCAGCTCCTTAAGCCGCTCCTCATAGGGCTTGTTCTCCAGACCCTTGATCATTTTAGTCTCCCTCCTCTGGACACATTCCAGCTTGTCAATATTTCTCTTGAATTGTGCCCAGAATTGGACACACTATTCCAGGTGTGGTCTAACCAAAGCGGAATAGACGCGTATCATTACTTCCCTAGATCTAGACACTATGCTCCTATTGATGCAGGCCAAAATCCCATTGGCTTTTTTTGCCGCCACATCACATTGTTGGCTCATGTTTAACTTGCTGTCCACAAGGACTCCAAGATCTTTTTCACACGTACTGCTCTCAAGCCAGGCGTCCCCCATTCTGTATTATTACATTTTGTTTTTCCTGCCTAAGTGGAGTATCTTGCATTTGTCACTGTTGAACTTCATTTTGTTAGTTTTGGCCCATCTCTCTAATCTGTGAAGATCGTTTTGAACCCTGACCTCTGGAGTATTGGCTATCCCTTCCGATTTGGTGTCATCTGCAAACTTGATGATCATGCCTTCTAGCCCTTCATTTCCTTCATATGCCTTCGCTCTCCCTCTCTTCTTTCTTTCTTTCTTTTCTTCCCTACTTTCCCACATACCCCTTTTCCCTCCTTCCTGCTTTCCTTTCCCTTACTTTCTGCCTCTTATTTTCTTTTTCTCTCCTTCAACCTCTTCCCTTTTCTTTCCTTCCGCATTCCTTTTCCCTTCTTCCGTCCTTTCCCCCCTTTTCCCTTCTTCCCTCCTTTCCCCCCTTTTCCCTTTCTTCCTTCTCCATTACTTTCTTTCCCCTTTTCCTCTCCTTCTTTCATTCCCCCTTCCCGACAGACACACATTGCCTTTATTATTATTATTAATAATAATAATAATAATTAACTGTATTTATTCCTTGCCTTTCTCCCTGTGAGGACTCATAGCGACCTCCCCCCTTTGTGACATCAGGTGAAGTGACAGAGGGCCACATTACTTAGCAACAGCCAATCCAGTGACATCAAAGGGCCACTTCACCTAGCAACAGCCTTTATGGTACAAACGAATAAACAAACACACACACGTGCTTTGACATATCTATCTATCTATCTATCTATCTATCTATCTATCTATGCCATCTAGGCTGAGAAAGGCGGTATCAGTGTCAGCTGCATTAAGATCAATCTGACCAGAAGGTCATGAGTTCAAAGCCAGCCCGAGTCGGAGTGAGCTTCCGGCCAATTTTGTGTAGCTTGTTGTCGACCTTTGCAACCCGAAAGACAGTTGCATCTGTCAAGTAGGAAAATTAGGTACCACCTATGTGTGGGGAGGCTAATTAACTAATTTATGAGGCCATAAAAGGACTCCAGCAAAAGCATGTGGGGAATGTGGAAGTACTTCATCAGTGTCGCAGATGGACAATGAAAGCGACAGCTCCCCTGGCGGCCAGAAAAAGTTAAAAAGTCTCTGTGTATGTCTATATACATTGTATGTCTAATTGGCATTGAATGTTTGCCATATATGTGTACATTGTAATCTGCCCTGAGTCCCCTGTGGGGTGAGAAGGGCAGAATATAAATGCTGTAAATAAATAAATAATACTGTATACAAATACAGTAAATAAAATTTTAAAAATCTATCTGACTTTTTCAGATCAGAGAGCTGGGCCAGAACAAGCAAAATGAATGTATTCTCGAAGGCTTTCATGACCGGAATCACTGGGTTGTTGTGGGTTTTTTCAGGCTATATGGCCACGTCGAGAGGCATTCTCTCCTGACGTTTCGCCTGCATCTATGGCAAGCATCCTCAGAGGTGTGAGGTCTGTTGGAACTAGGAAAATAGGTTTATATATCTGTGGAATGACCAGGGTGGGACAAAAGACTCTTGTCTGTTGGAGCTAGGTGTAGAGGATCCCTCTTGTCCTTTGCTGAATGTAGCATTTGTTGGATTTTCTTGGTGGGTCTGTAGATAGTTTGTATGCTGTATTTCCTCATCAGGCCATCATATGCTAATCAAGGTGGTCAGTTGAAACATTCACACCTAGCTCCAACAGACAAGAGTTCTTTGTCCCACCCTGGTGAGAATGCCTCTAGAACATGGCCATATAGCCCGAAAAAACCCAAGCAAAATGAATTTCAACAAGGACAAATTTAAGAACTTATGCTTAGACAGAAAACCAATGAAATGCAAAGATACAAAATGGGTGATGTCTAGCTCGACAGCAGTCTATTATTATTTATTATTTACTTTATTTCTACCCCATCTTTCCCAACCCCACAGGGGACTCAAGGCTGCTTACAAAATCTGGAAAAATTCAATGCTGCGTGAACATAACAGTAAAACACACCCCACCAAACTACAAAGCAATCAAAACACATGCACAATTAAAACAGACAAACAATAAAACAGAATAAAAACCGCCAAGTCATGATGTCATACCTATCCATAATCATTTTCCAAAAGCCATATTCAGTTATTCATGCTGTTCAAGTCTAATTCCATAATACCCTATTCACCAAATGCTTGCTTATACAACTAGGTCTTCAGATTTTTTCTAAAGACCAGGAAGTATGGGGCCTGTCTGAAGTTACTAGAGAGGGAGTTCCACAGATGAGGGGCCACAATTGAGAAGTCCCTCACCAATCGCTCTTGTGATGAGAGTGGGACCAAGAGAAGGGCCTCCCCATCCAATCTTAAAGTTCTTGTAGGCTCATAAAGGGAGATAAGTTGGACCGGAACCCTTCAGGGTTTTATAGACCAAAACCAGCACTTTGAATTGAGTGATGTGAAAAAGATCTTGAGAGGCTTCAGGGATAACAAGTTGGGCATGAGCCAACATTGTGATGCAGCAGCTTAAAAAGCCAGTGAGATTTTAAGCTGCATTAAAAGGAGTATAGTGTTGAAATCGAGGGAAGTCATTTATTCGACTTTGGTTAGACCTCATCTGGAATACTATGTCCAATTCTGGGCACCACAGTTCAAAAGAGATATTGACAAGCTGGAAGGTGTCCAGGAGGGCAACTAAAATGATCAAAGGTCTGGAGACCATGTCATATGAGGAGCATCTTAAAGAACTGGGCATGTTTAGCCTCTAGAAGAGAAGGCTGAGAAGAGACATGATAGCCATGTATAAATATGTGAAAGGGTGTCATAAGGAAGAGGGAGCAGGTTTGTTTTCAGCCGCCCTTGAAACTAGGACTTGAAGCAGTGGGTTCAAATTACAGGAAAGGAGATTCCACCTGAACATTTGGAAGAATTTCCTATCCATATGAGCTGCTCAACTGTGGAACTTTCTGCCTTGGCATGTGGTGGAAGCTACTTCCTTTTAAGCAGAGGAATACTGTCAGGAATACTTTGATTGTGCTTTTCCTGCATGACAGGGGGTTGGATTAGATGGCCCATGTTGTCTCCTCCAACTCTTATTCTATGATTCTTCATAGGTAGGTAGGTAGATAGATAAGGCACCAGCACTCTTTGTCAGAGAAAGCTAAAGAGACATGGCAGCTGAAATGGCATAAAACTACATTAATTCTACAGCATACAATCACCCAATGATGGAGGGCAGGTTGCTCATTTGAGAGGTAGGTAGGTGTGTGTGCGTGTATGTATATATATATGTGCCTTGATTATATACCTCATTGTTTCAGGTATAACGTGGGTGTTGGTCTATAGAACAGACAAGTATAAGCGGTTGAAAGCAGAAGTGGAAAAGCAGAGCAAAAAGTGTAAGTATTACACCAAAATGTAACAACGCAGTAGAGGATCATGGGAATCATAGGAATAAATTGTTAAAGTGCATGATATATTGTTTTTATAGGGTTTCTTAGTTTTAAAATTGTTCATCTATTTATACTTATATTATTTTGTTATTTTGTTTCTTGTTAATTGATATGTCATTATTTTTTAATTTCATTTATTGTATTCATTTGTTGTGTTGTAAGCTGCCCCAAGTCCCTTCAGGGAGAGGGGGCGGGGTATAAATAAAGCTTATTATTGTTATTAATGTTATTATAGAGCTGGTCTTCTCCGAAGGATACTCAGATTCTGGACAATAGCTATAATATTTGATATAGAGGATAAGATCATTAGTGCATGCAGACCTCATAGCTATGCATTAGATTGAAAATGGGAAGTTTTACAAACACCAGTTGCTGGTGTACATGGAGAGGGGAGATCTCTATATGCATTTGACTGTGGAATATGCCACCTTGGAAAGTGATGAGGTCTTCTTCATTAGAGGTTTTTAAGCGGGCTGTATGGCCATCTGTCAGGAGTATTGTTGCATGGCAGGGGATTGAATTGTCTGATGGCCCGTGGTCTCTTCCAACTCTGTGATTTGTGTTTGACAAAATTCTGTTCAGGTGTTAGCCAACTTCTTTTTCCAACTGAACACGCTCAAAGGATTATGCTCCAGGCCACAACTAATACTATTTTTTTTCTTATAATAGTACAGTGGCTTTTTCTGATCACTTGAATATATTTCGGCAAAAGAGAGAGTTTTAATCAGCAAGTTGTGCTGTATACATGCACTTTGAAGGCAAAAATAGATCCAGCTAGCTTTTCCATCTTGTCAGGAAATCTGTACTGAAAAATGTGGCTAATGTCCATGTGCCTGGCTTCTCTGAGGCTTTTGTGAGCACAAAATATCTCCATAAGATGTCCAGGAAGTTAAAGGAAACCTTCTGTGATCCATGAGATTTTAAAAATTTGATTTTGTAAAATTCCCTTGGTATCATGATGAAGAACAAGGCGTATTTTAGGTAAATAAGAAAAGAAATTGCATTCAGTAAAGGTCAAAATATTCTGACTGATAAACAAGAATTAGCTGATTCAGCTTAATACATAAACATAGGAAATATCCTGATTCAACTTTGACTTTATGTCTGTGTCCTTCACTGTCACCTTGCAGTTTCACATTGTGATCCAGTCAAAGCTGGACCACCCAGGTTTCATTAGACAGTTTATCAAAAAGCCATTTATTATCATGGAACATGCCAATCATCAGGAAGTTGACAAAAATATTTTCTAAGCATCTTTTTCCATTATAGCTTGCAATATGCATTCTGCCATCAAAACCAATACCTAGTTGTTTTTTGTCCAGCTAATTCACTGCATTGACTCAATGTATGCTGCAAGCTGCAAGCTGACAATTTGGATATGTTGAGGGCAGTCTATAGTACTTGCTGAAGTATATTCTTGAACATATCTACTTGGCTGCCATTCTCCCCTGATAACTTCGAAGATGTTCTTAAGCTTCTCCGGATAGCAAGCAACAAATTAAGCTCTTATATATCTAGGTTTTAGGTATAGTTTGAAAATAAACATTAATGCTCTGTTTCAGAAGGCCTTTACACATCCAGCATATCATTACGTGGCAAAAAAAATGACACGTTCTGCCAAAGGCAGACGTTGATTCTTAATGAAAAACGTAAGATGAGAAAAATGCCTGAATGAAGATAACCCACTGGATTTTTGCCATGTATTTGTGTGGCAGCGAGAAGGACAGTGTTATCCATTTATTGATAGTTCTGCACAAAAAGCCTTGTGCTGCTTAAAAGTCTTGATAGTCTATCTTGTGGCATACCATTTTATGGAGTAGAGAAGCCTTTCTTGCCCTTTTTATCTTGAGGGCAATAATTTTCAGATCTCAGGGAACCTTACATAGTTATTATCTCTGCAGCTCAAAGAACATTTATTTTCTTTTTGAAAATCACAATCTCTTGCAGAATTTCTGGTGACTTTGTTGAACTCTAGTTTTTTCAGGGGACTCTGGCTAAGAAACCCTGGATTAGAGTTGTTGACAGATACCTTTCTATAAGACTGTGGACAGAAAAGCAAAGTTGGCTACATGAAACATGTTACAGTACACTTGATCCTTCTTGATACTGATCTAAAAACAACGGGTTTTTTTTTTTCAAAACTGGATATTTTATCACTCATGTATCCTGTTTGTTCTGATTTTTCTGTAAATGCTTTTTCAAGTCTTAAGAGGCAGAAAGAAAGAGGCAGGGTGCTTTCTTTATGAAAAGAACTCACTATGTTGTCTAATCTCTGCAGTGGAAAAAAAGAAGGAAACAATAACAGAATCAGCTGGCCGGCAGCAGAAAAAGAAAATAGGTAATACTGGGATCTGATGTATGTGGATGTGTGTATTTTTCTGAGGAGTCATATTTTTTCATAAATAGGAAGTATTCATTTTGTGTATATTGAAAAATTATATTCCTGCTCTAAAGGTTAGTGGGTAAATTTAGCTATTTAAACTAGTCTTCTAAAATTAAAAAAACAATTTTAAACATTGTTTTTTCAAACAAAATATTACTGTAACAATAAATGTGATTAGTACCAATAAAGTCCCTACAACTTGAAGTTAATCTTTGTATCAAGATTATTGTCATCATGTAAATTGTGTAATTTATTTTGGGCAACCAATTTTAAGCTTCATTGGGAGAGAAAATGCACAACACTGTGCACTTAGCGTTTGAAGAGGAGGAGATTGTTATCTTCTCTGGTCATATAACCCAGGCATGGGCAAACTTTGTCTGTTAGGAATTGTGTGAGTTGAAGTCCAAAACACCTGGAGGGCCAAAGTTTGCCCATGCCTGATATAAGGTATAGTTGGAAATCTTGCATTGGACTGACTGCCTCAGCCTCCAATATGCCTTTCTGTTATACTAGGAAATAGTTAAAGTCTCCTTTTCCTGCTACAGAGTTTCTTCTTAGAGTTTCTTTCTTGTAGCATTGTTGGAAATGAGTCCTTTACTTTGTAATACATAGTAAGCATTTTCTCACTGTTTTGCAGAGAGGCAGGAAGAGAAACTGAAGAATAACAACAGGGATCTTTCAATGGTAAGGAAACACTGTGTACTGAATAAATCTATGTATATAAAAATCAAAGTATATATACATGTTTATTGGTTTGTCTCTTTGTATCACAAAGGCTCCTACATGGTTTGATTGATCTGGACAAAATTTGACACACATACCCTTCATTATCCAATTTAAAATAATTGAGTGTTTGAACTAAAAAAAAAAAATCCACCCCTTTTGGGTCCAGAGCAGAGGGAAAGAAAAGGGACAAAGTGAATTTGCTGTGGAAAGGCTGCTCTAGAGCTGTGCTTTTTATAGTGTCTTTCACTAGACATATTTAAGGGACATTGTTTTCAACTGGGTCTTTCTGTTGGCCCTATCAGTGGTTCCCAACCTTCAGGTGTCTCGGACTTTTCAAACAGCTAGTAAGATGGCTGGGATTACTGGGAGTTGAAGTCCAAAATGCCTGGAGACCCAAAGATTGGGAACCATTGCTAGATGATATGGCTCAAAAAGTGCATATATGCAGACTACAGACTCTAGATTTAATAGTAGCAAACATGTTGAAGACACCATCTTTTCCCCACAATTTTTGTCCCACATTGATCTCCCCATTTCTCAAACTTTAATAAGCTCATTTGTTCTTTCACTTGCAGGTTCGCATGAAGTCTATGTTTGCAATTGGGTTTTGCTTCACCGCTCTGATGGGAATGTTCAATTCTATGTAAGTTGGTACCTCTCAGTTTTTAAAGACAGTTGAGCTCTTTCTTTCTTTCTTTTTTCAAGTAACCATTATGTCTGAAACCTGTATTTATCATCAGTCTCCTGAAAGTTATTGTGATTCTAGTCTCTTATGGAGGAGCAATTTGACAATCTACTACTACTTCTAATATGGGGACTTTCACTATTTTCAGCTCTTTTACTTTCTTTATGAAAATAATATCTAGATAAACAGAAATTGCTGTGGATATTGCTTCTTGGTTGCCAACATGAAATCTTACTGTGGACAGAATATTGCCAGCAAGAAGGAAAAGTTATGTTTTAATTGGATCATCACTGGAAAAAGATACATAACATGGGTATTGAATCAATTATGAGTCCTGACCCCCTTAACTATCTCCTAGGGTTCTGTTTTTTAGCTTTGTAACTTAGAAAGCCTGGGGTGGCTGGGAATTGTTACCAAATAGCTTAGGGTATTTTATGGTTGTTAAGAATTATAGCTTGTATAGGATTTTTTTTCATATATCACTATAGGTTTTAGAGAATTTCCTATGATTATGATTTAGATGACTGTAAAACAGCTTCAGCACTTCTCCTTAATTCTGAAAGAGTGGAAAACCTCAGTTTTCGGTGTTGATTGGAAGTCTGTGTAATTCCCAGTTCTTGCAACCTTGGTAGTCCTCACTGTATGGACAGGGTGGACTAAAAGTCACAAACAGGTCTGATGTTTTGATAACTTTTTGAAAATTATTTCTTTTTAGATTTATATATACTTTCCCCCATGTTATAATTGTTGTTGTTGATTTTATTTATATTTTTATCCCACTTTTTCTCTCAAATGCTGGGTGAGCAAAATGGGGTTTGTTAGCCATGCTGGAGAAATGGGATTTCATATGAACTTTCCATTGTGATCATTTTCATTTTGGTGATTAGGTTATTGAGATCAAGGAAAAAGAGTTGACTTGGATTTCCCACTGCTTCTATCGAGTTAACATTCTTGTCTTTAGTTTTTTTACTCAGTACAGTGACGGAGGCACTGGGGCCCTACGCTTTAACACTTCCTGCTTGTTTTTCTCTTTTTAGCTGTGCTCAGAAGAGGAGACAGGAACCACGTAGAATGCTATAGCACTGGGGGGCTATCAAAGGGAGACAAACATCCGTTTCTTGCCATGCTGCCAAACTATCTTGGTTGTTAGTAGGATTGGCACTTGTTGGACGTGGAAGCTGTAGCTTGTTGAATTAATGTTGCTACAGGAAAAAACACTCATTTAAGAGTTTACTGCAACAGAAGCACCTGCTAAAATTGAGCAACACGGGGGGGGGGGGTATAGCTGTGTGGCATAAGAAATACATTTGGAATTTTCAAATTAGCACAGACTTGAATTTAACTATTCGCATTTAGATCCAAAGTAACCTTAATTTACTCAGGCAGTTCTCATCTCACAGGAATTTGAAATAGGTTTTCTCACCTGTTGCTTTAGTAACTAAATGGAGCTTGCTTTCTTTGCAGCAAATCATAAAATCCTTTTGTTTATATTTCTATCTATATGTCTATTTATTTCTTCAGCTGTGAATGGGGAGGATTTTGTACTCGAGGTGTCTGTCCCTTAAGTTACATATTGTACAAATTGCTGCTCTGTTGGCATTAGCTGAGCTGGTCAACGGCTGTCTGTATTGGACCTGAGTGAGCTCTGTTCTGCTCCAAGCCACACTTGTAGACTAATTTTTTTTGTTTCAGTAGTTTTTATTCAAAACAAACAATATACACATGTGCAATGAAATATTGCTTAAATAAACATTTTGAATCTGTGAAAGTTTCTTCCAAATTATATCCAAAGGCATTTGTTTCTTTCTCAAGTATCCATAAATTTCCTTATGCATTCTTTTTTGGTGACCATACTTATAAAGCTCTGCTTTTTAACATGTTGGAGCGGGAGGGAGCTGATGAGATAGGCTTATATGCTGTCCCCTTTCCTTTCTGCTCACACATGTTCAGTACAGGTTTGTGGGGTTGTTGCTGTTTACTTGCTGTAGGCAGATGACGTTTACTACAGATAAACCTGATACTGAAAGAGCTGCACAGTTAACCAGGAGCATTCTTTGTTTTCCCCAGATTTGATGGCCGAGTAGTTGCGAAACTTCCGTTTGTACCACTTTCCTATATCCAGGGCTTGTCTCATCGTAATCTTCTGGGTGAGGACTACACAGATTGTTCCTTCATCTTTCTCTACATACTCTGTACTATGTCTATTCGACAGGTGAGTAGTGCATTATTTTATTGTAACTGTGCCATTTAATTCCGCAGGACCATCTATAACTTTAGGAATCTACAAAGAGATAATCACATAAAGGATTTATCCTGTCAAGAGTGATCTTGACTGTGTGTTTTTCTAGTAAATGATTGCAGCTTCCTATGTGGGCAGTATCATCTCTTGTGCTTTGATAGTCTTTTGGCGGAAATTCAAGAGATATTTAGCAGAAAGTTAGATTTTAAATGAGTTGAAGTGTTCCCAGCAAGCCTACAGATAATTATCTGCAATATGTGTTCTAAAAAATGACACAGGAGTGGTAGTCCAAGTATCTGGAAGCAGATTTTACCCTCTCTGCTGTAGCAAAATAACCTTCCCCATGATTTTGTACTACTGCAGCTAGCAGGGTTTTTTCTCTCCTACAATGCAAAGGAGTAGACTTAAAATAAACTCAGTTTCTTTATCCTCTTTAAAGAAAAAAGGAGGCAAACAAGGTACTCTTAACTTGCCTGCAAATGAGAAATAATGTAATTGTGAGGCTTGGTGTAGGTTACTACAAACTATAATATGTCTTTCGACCAAGCCTGGATTGAAGAAGTCGTGGGAACACACTGGAGGGACAATGAAATAACAGAACTGCTTTCCTTTTGTTTGTTTTATGTTGCCTGGGAAGGAAAGCTGACATTTGACTGCTTCACACTTTGGGAAGCATGTTTAAGGTCGTGGTTTTGGTTAGAATCATGAAGAGGTGTTGTACTTTACAGGGTTTATTTGGCCTTGATGTTGTGGAAATATTTTGACCCTTGGCAAGGACATTTCTTCTGACCCGAGGTTGATCATGCCTTAAAAATACCTCCTACAATGAGCAATTTCCTCTGTGCAGTTTCCATGTTCCTGTGGCACGTCAGTCGTGCCTTGGAGTTCTTCCTGCCTTCCTGTTGAGGGTGTGAAGTGCTGCGTAGACTAGTCTTCAAGGGCCTTTAAGTGTCTTGGAACATGGACCAAAATCTGGGCTGGGTGAGAAGATTTATATCCTGCCCCTGTGAGAACTTTTTTCCTGCTTTCTACAACTTGCCTAATTAATGAAATGCTTTCACAGATTTTTCTCAAACTTTTCCATAATTGAACTAATGGTTAAGGTAGATATTTATTTCCATTCTTACTATTGGCTCAAAATCAGGGATGGGCAAAGTATGGACCTGGAGCCATTTTTGGTCTCACAGGGCTTTTTTGTGGCCTCTGGCTCCTGACGATCACCTCTGGGTCACTCTTCTGTTGAAATGTGAATTAACTATTCTAAAATATCTCTGGAAGTAGTCAGTCATGTTTTAGCATAAAAGATACTGTCTTTCAAAAACAGTTGTGGACTTTCAGTCAGTCAGTCAGTCAGTCGGTATGCCTTTATTACTGTCAGCAAACCATAAGGCAATGCAATAGCTATATACTAGGCCTGGATAACAACGGAAAAATTTGTTTCTAAAATCGATTTGTATTTAGGGGGTTTTTTTGTTTCGATATTTAAAATAATTACAAAATTTTCCTTTTAAAAAGTTCGATATTTACGAAATTTCGTAAATGGTAAAAAATTAACGAATCGATTTCCGAAGCAATAACGAATCGATTCGTTAATGGCGGGCGCAACCGTGAAATACGCTAAAAAACCTCCAAAACCTTCTGAAGCTTCCCTCTCCCTCTGTTGTTGACTGTTGGTGTGATATTATAATTTTTTTTCACTAATTAAACCATAAAACTGGCCCAGACATGCGGAAATAATAACGAAACGACCTCAAAACAATAACGAAACGAATACAATATCGAAATACGAAGCATTTACAAAACGTTTTTGAAAATTCGTTTTTTTAATAATTGCTCCAGAATGGTTCGTTATCGTTTTGTAATTGAAAAAATTAACGAATTATTAACGAATTACGAATTAACGAAACGAAACCGCCCAGCCCTACTATATACATCTTAAAACACATGTAAAAGAGGTGTTTGCACACTATATTTGAAAATATAACAATGCCATGATGGGACGGAATAAAGGATATAATTAAAAATTTGAAGAAACATTGTAGCAATTGTTTAATAAATATGTTTAAAATTGAGTACAAAACAGATACAATTAAAATCTCCACTATGTGGATTAAGTATAAATTAAAACCAAGCAGCCATATTATCAGTGGGCAAGATTTTGATACCTCTTCTACTTCTGTGACTATGATCTTCATATGGTCCCTGGCAAGTTTAACCATCAAAGATACTCATGTTCGTACAGATTAAGGCTGGTTGGAACACAGGAAAACATGCTAGGGAAAATACATACAATATTAATGTAAAGGCTGATTTGAGCCTGAGTCTGATACTGTTATGTTTTACCCTGGCAGGTTCTAGATCTGACTTCCAGATACTTCTATTTTGCTTTACTTTTTGGGATTAAGGAAATCATAGCACCAGGTGCTATTGCTGCACACATAGGAAAGCTCTGGTTGCTAAGATGATGCCAGAAAAATGCACTTTAAATGAAGCAGTCAAAATTTACAGTTTTATAAAAAGCAAATCACTGTGTGGAACTGGGCTTTTTGAGCAGCTTTGCAAAGACATGGACAATTCACGCCATAACTGAACAAAATGCTAAGGTAGATATTTGTGTCACTTTATGTCCACTGAGCTCAGAACAACAAATGTAGGCCAGGGTTCTTTTATTTTCACAACAACGCCATAGGTAAGATTTAGATTAAGAGGCAGTGGCTTGGGGAAATAATGGGTGTCAGGAATACTAAAAGAGAAGATAGTTCATGATGGAAGGGTGTTTTTTGAAAGTAAGACATTGAGGGCACAATTTTAGACAGTTCCATTGAAGAGGAAAAATAGATTATTAATGTGGAGGACGAGGTGAAAGTGTTAGCTTTAATGACTGCAACCAAGCCTGTAGATCTCTATATCACTCCTGCCCACCCCCACCCCAGTCCTTCTTTTTGTACCTGCTTTGGGAAACATGAAAACCCTAACACTGGATATCATTATTCATTCTAATTCATATTATATCTAACATTTTGAAATTGCACCCCTTTTCTGTTGTCTTCCTTTACCCTATTCCATCTGCTCAAAATTATGGAATGGAATGCTACACCTACTCACACATATATCCTGATACTTCTGCATCAAAGGACTTGTGTGGAGGAGGAGCACTAGCAAATTGGACTTTATCAACACTATTCTCAAGCCCCCTTTGCTGAGGATGAGACTTCTCTTTTCTGAGTTCTTTGAATTTTTAAAAATTAATTTGTCACAGTTTAACTTACTCATTTTTGCAACTGTTGTCCCACTCCCCATAAGCACATGTCTTGGGTACACTTACCTTTAGTTGAAATGCAGAAATCCTGGTTCCACCATTGCTACCACATGTGGCCTGGGAGCAGGGGCAACTGAAACACTGTTAGGAAGCCTGCCTTCCAGTCTGCCTGTCTCAGGGAGATTAAAATGTATAATATTTTCAAACATATGCATATTTGGTTTGATATCATTAGTCTCATCACTGATGAGCAATTATTCGACTAACAATTATTTGAGGGTAATTGGGGTTTGTTTAGTTTCTTTGTCAGCCTAATTCTTGTCTTTCTGTTTCTTACCAGAATATTCAGAAGCTGTTGGGTCTGGCTCCTTCTCGAGCAGCCACCAAGCAGGCAGGAGGATTCCTTGGCCCACCACCTCAACCTGGGAAGTTCTCCTGAATTGAATCTCACCAGTGGAAACAAGAAAAATATTTTGACTCTGAAAGCAGCTCTGACTGTACCGAAGGCTTTCTAAACATACCTAGATGACTAAGGGGAACTGTGACATTTGTGTTTGGTAAAGATGTTGGCGTCAAAGCACGTTGTCAATCAGATTTCTCGATTCTGTTTGGGGTATAGTAACAGTCCTTAAATAGGATGCTGCCCTGGCTAATTGAAAACTTCAACAACGCTGTATAACTGGAGGAGTAAATGACTAAGGGAACAATGATTGAGCCACAACTTCATGCAACATTCTGTTAAGAGATTATTATGCAAGAATTGTTGCCAAAGTGAAAATAAAAGTAATTGTGCTTTGACCCTCTGCTGGCTGTGAATGTATCACTCTCTTTTGTGCTTTAAATGAAAACACCACCTAAATGAGTGGCAGCTGAGAAAAAAGTAAACTCTATGTATTAGGCAAATGATGGAAAACACAACAATTTATATCTTAATGTTTATGTACACATACAAGCAAATCCTGATGTAATTTGCACGATACAAACTGAAAATGATATTTTACTCAGCTTGCTACCAATTTTAAAGAGATTGAAAACATAACGCATCAGAACTTACACCTTTCCAAGCTAGAGAAACACCTCCACTCCAGATGATAAGACTCCAGGTGCTCATACACAGCCTGGCTAAGCTAACAGAGGAATCCCTGCAACTACTCCCAAGATTCCAGTTTCTTCATATCCTCAGTGCCCCTTCTCTGCAAGCAAAGGAAACATTTTCCTCCAATGATAACAAGACTCCAGCTTCTTCCTGTCAACCCCGTGTTGTAAATAGTTAAAGTCCTTCCTTCAATGCAGAGATCTGAGTTTCTTCTTCTCTCTCATGTTCCCCCATTTCAGCAGCCAAAAGGAAACTTCCTGTACTACTTCCACCATATACACAAGTAAAAGTAATAACCCCTTTCTCTTGCAAGTATAAATAACCTTACTCTCTTACTTCACTGTCCTCACGAAGATGAATTGAGAGAGCTATGCATTGTGAAATAAGCATTTTGAATTTGAAATGCCGCCAATTGCAGCAATATTTAAAACACTATCTTAGGTTATGGTTTTATTGCTTCTTGCTAAGGCCAAAGTAATACACACACTGCCAACTTGCCATTTTGATTGCTGCAGTGCACTTTATGCCCTTGAAGATGAGTGTTGCAGTTAGTGCATAAACTCATAGCTTGATTGCTGGCAGAAATAGATTGACATCTTATGTTGTTTCTGCTCCCCGCCCCCCCCAAGTGGCACAGCGAGTTAAACCACTGAGCTGCTGAACTTACTGGCCAAAGGGTTGTTGGTTAGGGAGCAAGGTGAGCTCCTTTTGTTAGCCTCAGCACCTGCCAACCTAGCAGTTCAAAAACATGCAAATGTGACTAGATCACATTTGGGAAGGTAACGGCGTTCCATGCAGCCATGCCAGCCACATGACCTTGGAGGTGTCTACAGACACCTACCAGCTTATCAGCTTAGAAATGAGATGAGCACCACCTCCTAGAATCAGACATGACTTGATGCCAGGGGAAACCTTTACCTTTTACAATGCTGTTTGTAAATTGTGGTTGTTTCCAGTTTGAGATCAAGGTCTCAAAGCACTTAAGTGGCTGAGAGGAAGTGCCATCTACACATAAAGAGCCTTGGCTGACCATTAAGATGAACTGGGGGCAGGGAGTTTCATGTGATGATACTGGAAAGGGCTTTCCCAATTGTAGTGTGTCAGCTGAAGAATGCTACGACTTGGAAAAGTGATTGGCTCTATTATTGGCCATATTTTGGCATCAAGCTATGACCTCACTTTTTTCTTATGCATTTGGAATTTAAAGAGACCACAGATTGGTTTTCTTTTGGTTTGGGGGTTATGTTTTGATTGTTAAATCATTGAAATATTTTAACTGTTTTAAGTTTTTAAAACTACTATTCTAATGCTAATTCTAACAAATCTCATGTAGTACTTATCTTCTGCTCTAGGTGGCACACTTATGTAACTTTTACAAAATACTGGTATTTGTTTCCACCAACTGAACTTTGACTTAGGATGAACTCATGAATGAGAGACTTCCAAGTCACTCTTTCATCAACAGCTTTGTTCAGGTCTTACGGACTCAGGGCTATGGGTTCCTTGATTGAATTTATCTGGAATGTGGGGTGATCATATGGACACTTTATGCTGGGAACTGATTCATAGTGTCAGATTTCAGATTGGAATCTGGATGGGTTTGACGGCTAGCCCCCAGGGCTAGCAGTCAAAGGAGTATTGATCATCCACTAGCATCAGACAGCCACTTCTACCATCTGCCTCCTGTTTCAGTCATGCTGGTAACCACTGAGCAATATAAGGCTAGTGTTCCTCTCTCATAACCTCAAGTGACATTGGTAGAGGCACCAGAGAGATGCAGGAGGGAGGTCAAGAAGAATCACCCTCTCCTTTCACTCCTCTCTTCTTCAATCACCCGTGCAACCTCGACAACACCATTCCAGGTAATGAGCGACAGACACTAGTCATGTTGCACCCAGTAGCCCCGCACTACGATGAAAACAGGTGCAGGGATGATGAGTGTCATCCTGTGTTCTCAGGCTGTCCAAGCCTGGGGAATACAAGATCATGCTAACCAGGCATGGGCAAACTTTGGCCCTCCAAGTGTTTTGGACTTCAACTCCCAGAAATCCCAGCCAGATTACCGGCTGTTAGGAATTGTGGGAGTTAAAGTTCAAAACACCTGGAGAGCCAAAGTTTGTCTATACTTGGTGTAAACAGTTGTGTCTGGTTCAGTAACCAGTCAAACTGTTTACATTGCCCCAGTTGCTGTTTGCTCTGCATTCTAGGAGAAAATTCAACTTTTAAAATTCAACTCAAGGCTGCATTAACTTGCATCAGTTCCGTGCATCCTGCAGCTACCATGAAGCTGATCTGCTCCTTTTGAGATACAAAAGGTCAGTGTAGATGTGCCCATGGTCTTCCTCTTTTTCTACTATCTTGTATCTTACAAGCATGATTGTTTTTACTAATGAATCATGTCTTCTTGTGGCATGAGAGTCTCAGTTTAGTTACCTTCACTTCTGGAATGCAACTTGCCCAAGGTCTCCCAATGAGTTTCTCAAACAATGACTTCAAAGATATCAACATGCTTTGCTCAGGAATGATAACATCTGGTTTGAACAAGCAATCTTGAGAGAAGCAATGATTTTTTTCAGCTCAAAAATGCAAGAAACATCTAGTTTCTCTTCCCATTCTTAAAATAATGGTTCATTATAAGAAGAAAAGTAGGAGACGTGGACGTGCAGTTTGAGACAGAGGAATTCAGACCAGGGGGACATAATAAGGGGAAATTCACTCCTGGAAGAGTTACTATCATGAGGACAAGATGTCTCCACTGAAGCTTTGTCACCCAAGCCCCAAAATTACAAATAGAACACAACCAATTAAAAACATCAGGTAAAATATAAAAGCAATCACATCCATCCATCCATAATAAAAACAAAAATATGTATGTATGTGGTTGGGACTCCCACTTCCACAGACAGGCTCTCACTTACACAATGATGTGGCCAAAGTACTTCATCTTTGCCTCTAATATCCTTCCCTCCAATGAGCAGTTGGGCTTTTGCTGCCACAATGTGATGTGGCGGCAAAAAAAGCCAATGGGATTTTGGCCAGCATCTATAGGAGCATAGTGTCTAGATCAGGGGTCCTCAAACTAAGGCCCGGGGGCCGGATACGGCCCTCCAAGGTCATTTACCTGGCCCTCGCTCAGGGTCAACCTAAGTCTGAAACGACTCGAAAGCGCACAACAACAACAATCCTATCTCATCAGCCAAAGTCAGGCCCACACTTCCCATTGAAATACGAATAAGTTTATATTTGTTTAAATTGTTCATTTTAATTATTGTATTGTTTTTAAGTGGTTTTTTGCACTACAAATAAGATATGTGCAGTGTGCATAGGAATTCATTCTTTTTTTAAAAAAAATCATAATCCAGCCCTCCAACAGTTTGAGGGACTGTGACCTGGCCCTCTGTTTAAAAAGTTTGAGGACCCCTGGTCTAGATCTAGAGAAGTAATGCTACCCCTCTATTCCGCCTTGTTTAGACCACACCTGGAATATTGTGTCCAATTCTGGGCACCACAATTGAAGAGAGATATTGACAAGCTGGAATGTGTCCAGAGGAGGGCGACTAAAATGATCAAGGTCTGGAGAACAAGCCCTATGAGGAGCGGCTTAAGGAGCTGGGCATGTTTAACCTGAAAAAGAGAAGGCTGAGAGGAGATATGATAGCCATGTATAAATATGTGAGAGGAAGTCACAGGGAGGAGGGAGCTAGCTTGTTTTCTGCTTCACTGGAGACTAGGACGCGGAACAATGGCTTCAAACTACAAGAGAGGAGATTCCATCAGAACATGAGGATGAACTTCCTGACTCTGAGAGTCATTCAGCAGTGGAACTCTCTGCCCCGGAGTGCGGTGGAGGCTCCTTCTTTGGAAGCTTTTAAACAGAGGCTGGATGGCCATCTGTCGGGGTGCTTTGAATGCAATATTCCTGCTTCTTGGCAGGGGGTTGGACTGGATGGCCCATGAGGTCTCTTCCAACTCTATGATTCTAAACAACATCAAAACAATATGGCTGAGAAAGACCATAGCTGAGGTACAAACTCAATGAGTGCAATGCTAACCCCTCCATGGGAAAATAGCTTCGAAAGAAGAAGGCTGGAGTTACTTTAGAAATGTACCTGTTCCGACTTACAAATTCAGTTTAACAACAAACCTACAGAACCTATCTTGTTCTTAACTTGGGGACTGCCTGCATCCTGTAAACTGAACTAATGTCTGGTGTAGGTTTGGGTCACAATGGATTGAATGCTAAAGATTTCTCTGTTTCAGTGTTTCCCAAATTTTGTTCTTCCAGGTATTTTGACCTTGGGTTCCCACAATCCTTGGTCACTGGCCTAGATCACTGGGAACTGATCAAGGGTCTGGAGAACAAGCCCTATGAGGAGCGGCTTAAGGAGCTGGGCATGTTAAGCCTGACGAAGAGAAGGATGAGAGGAGATATGATAGCCATGTATAAATATGTGAGAGGAAGCCACAGGGAGGAGGGAGCAAGCTTGTTTACTGCTTCCATGGAGATTAGAATAAGGAACAATGGCTTCAAACTACAAGAAAGGAGATGCCATCTGAACATGAGGAAGAATTTCCTGACTGTGAGAGCCGTTCAGCAGTGGAACTCTCTGCCCCGAGTGTGGTGGAGGCTCCTTCTTTGGAAGCTTTTAAACAGAGGCTGGCTGGCCATCTGTCAGGGGTGATTGAATGCAATATTCCTGCTTCTTGGCAGGGGGTTGGACTGGATGGCCCAGGAGGTCTCTTCCAACTCTTTGATTCTATGAACTGAACTCCAAAGCACTGCCCTAATTGATCAAGCTCTGTTGTCTTGCTGCGCCTTTGCTGACATGAGCCTCACGCGCCGCATCCTGCCTCCCTTCCTCCTTGGGCACAGCGGAAGCGGAAGTGAGCCCGCGTCGCCAGGGCTGAGAGCGGTGGAGAGGCTTGCTCGGTTGCTAGGCAACAGCCAGGCCGGACAGCGGAGAGAGGTGCCTGTGTTGGTTTTGGGGGGCGGAAGTGGGGGTGTCGCGGAGGACGAGTGGGGCAGGAAGGGGTCACTCTCGAAGAGAAACTGGGAGTGGGCGGGGGCTGGGCCGGGCCTCTCCTCTTCCTGACGTCCTGCCAGGCCTTGAGTCCTTTCTAAACCGGGCTAGAGAATCCCCTGCCTGGCTTGAGGCCTTGCTCTCTCTTTCTCAGCCTCTGTCAGCATCTCAGGAGGAGAAGGAGGAGGAAAGTCATTGCTCTCTTTGGAGATCATGTCAGGAAATGATGATGATCGTGATGTTTATTTGTACCCCGCTTTGTCTCTCAACCAGGAGGAAAGATGGGATGTTACAAGGCCCCTTCCACATAGCTGTACAAAATCCACATTATCTGCTTTGCACTGGAATACATGGCAGTGTGGACCCAGGGCCCTTCCAGGCAGGCCCCATATCCCAGGATCTGATTCCAGGCTTTCTGCTTTATTTATTTACTAGCCGTCCCCTGCCATTTTCCAGTCTGGTGATCTGGAAAATAAAGTAATGAGAAAGTGTGGGTTTCTAATATATGTAATTTCTTTATTTTTTGTGGGTAAACAGTATTTCTTGTTGTTTCTTTGTCAGTGTTGATGTGGAGATTGTCTGGTTTGCCTACTCTGGAATATGCAACATATAATTGACCTACTTTAGGGGTCCCTTTCAAATCTATAATATTATATCTCTCTCTGTGTGTGAATCATATCTATCTATCTCTATCTATGATCGGATGTCTCTTTGTCAGGAGGGCTTTGAGTACATTTTCTTCCCCTGGTGAAGAGTTGGACTGGATGGCCTTAAGTATTTTCTGTTGGCCATGGGGGTTCTGTGTGGGAAATTTGACCCAATTCTGTCATTTGTGGGGTTCAGAATGCTCTTTGATTGTAGGTGAACTATTATTTTATTATTTATTATTATTAACTTTATTTGTACCCCGCTAACATCTCCCGAAGGACTCGATGCGGCTTACAAAGGCCAAGCCCCCAATAAAAACAACAGCATAACAATACACATAACATTATAAAGCAAATCAAAACGTTAAGCAATAACAGTAAACAATAAAAACAATACACCATAACACAATAAAACTAGGGCTGGGCCGAATGTAGTGTAAAAAGTGCTGAGTATGACAGGTGCAATGTAGGATTTTAGGGTAAGTGCAGTGTGCAGACAATCCTAAATCTCTGATAAAGTGCTTCTGGGACAACTATAAATCCCAGTAACTACAAATCCCAAATGCCAAGGCCTGTTTTCCCGAAACTCCATCTATGTTCATATTTGGGCATATGGAATATTTGTGCCAAGTTTGGTCCAGATCCATCATTGTTTGGGTCCACAGTGCTTTCTGGATGTAGCTGAACTACAACTCCCAAAATCAAAGTCAATGCCCACCAATCCCTTCTAGTGTTTTCTGTTGGTTATGGGAGTTCTGTATGCCATGTTTGGTTCAATTCCATAATTGGTGGAGTTCAGAAAGCTCTTTGATTGTAGGTGAACTATAAAATCGCAGAAACTACAACTCCCAAATGACAAAATCAAAATTTTTGAGTGAAGGACATACATTGGGTTGTTAGGTGTATGCTGTCCAAATTTGGTGTCAATTCGCCCACTGGTTTTTGAGTTCTGTTAATCCCACAAACGAACATTACATTTTTATTTATATAGATTTATTTACTATATTTGTATACCACCCTTCTCAACCCGCAGGCGACTCAGGATGGTTTACAGAGGCAACAATTCAATGCCCACAACACCATAAAACATTTTAAAATATTAACATATAATATAAAATAATAGCAAAATTAATAAAACATAGATCATTTACGTCTCGTAGTTCAAAACCAAATTATATGAGTTCCCACTCCCAGATAATCTGGGATAAACAGAAAACCTAAGATCAGATCCAGGGATATAGGGCCTGTCTGGAGGGGCCCTGGTACTCATCTCCAGCTTGCTCCCTACTAGATGCTCACTTCCATGATAACCCAGGGTCCTTTCACACAGCCCTATATCTCAGAACATCAAGGCAGAAAATCCCACATTATCTGAGTGTGGACTCAGATAACCCAGTTCAAAGCAGATATTGTGGGATTTTCTGCCTTGATATTCTGGGATATAGGGCTGTGTGGAAGGGCCCCCAGGAACAAATATTGTGTTACAGAGGTTCCTTCCAGGCCCCTTCCACACAGTTGTATACAATCCTCATTCTGTTCATGCAATACTTGGGTTTTGAAAAAAAGGCTTATTGTGGAAACAAGGATTGGTGAGAAAGCTTCATTACAATAGATAATACAATAGCAATAGATTTTAAAATCATCAATTGAAGTTTTACTGCATTTGTTATGTGAATTGAACAAACTTGGTCATATTGAAACTTACGTTTCTCTTCTATCAGTGCAGCTGTTATCAGTGCCATTATGCCCAGCCCTCGAAGTAGCCCAAAGAGTAGCCATGAGAGACGAGCTTATGGCAACAAGCTGGAATTCCTATCGCTGACAAGTATGAGGAACCCAGGCCCTCCAGAAAGTCCATCTCGCCGTAGGGAATGTACATCCAGCACGGGGCCTCCACAGGCCCTGCCTGAAGAAGACTGCATGAAACTGAACCCATCTTTTGTGGATATTGCCCTGCGCTCTTTGTTGGCCATTGATCTTTGGGCCTCTAAAAAGCTTGGGGTGTGTGCCGGAGAGAGTTCTGCTTGGGGCAGTGTCCGTCCTCTTATGATAGTCGTAGAGATCTCCGGACATGGCATTCCTTGGCTAGCTGGCACACTCTATGGGCTTTGTCGAAGTGGTAGCTCAGCAGGACGCGAGGTGCTGCTCAACTTGCTCTTTGGTAAGAGTTCCTTTTCCCTTGTCCTATGTGGTTCCTTATTCCTTGTATGACACACTCCTTCTATTATTTGATTCTATGTTTATGTTACAGCATATCAGGGAGGAATTGTAGATTTATATTTTATCCTTCATCCTCCTCCAAGGTGCCATTGTGGGGAAGTATTTCCCATATCAAAGATTTCTGCAGGGCCTTAGAAGATATCCTTGCCTGTTTAGGAAGTGTGTGATTATCCCCACTGAGCTGTTTGGACTATAATAGATATGTTTGATAAGGATAGCAATGACTTATATTTACTTTCATGTTGAATACTAAGCAGTGGCTTTTTATTTCTAGAAAGACACTGAAAGACTAGTGTGTGTTTTATGTATATTTTCATTAATATGTGGAAGCTCCATGAGATAAAAGTTTGATGTAGTCTTTGCTGCAGTAAAGAGTCTAATGCTGGTCTTAATGGGTTGATCATATTGCTAAAAGTTTAGATGTTAAGAAGAAAATGACAAGCCTGTTGTTGAAGGTGTCCTATTTGGGCTTTTTAACTAAGGCCCCTTGTAGGGCCCTTCCAGCCAGACCCTATATCCTAGAACAGGGGTCCTCAAACTAAGGCCCGAGGGCCGAATACGGCCCTCCAAGGTCATTTACCCGGCCCTCGCTCAGGGTCAACCTAAGTCTGAAACGACTTGACAGCAAACAACAACAATCCTATATCATCAGCCAAAAGCAGGCCCACACTTCCCATTGAAACAATCAGTTTATATTTGTTAAAATTGTTCTTCATTTTAATTATTGTATTGCTTTTCAGTGTTTTTGCATTGCAAATAAGATATGTGCAGTGTGCATAGGAATTCATTCTTCCTTTTTTCAAAGTATAATCCGGCCCGCCAACAGTTTGAGGGACTGTGACCTGGCCTTCTGTTTAAAAAGTTTGAGGACCCCTGTCCTAGAATCTGATCCCAGATTTTCTGCTTTAGACTGGATTATATGAGTCTTCATAGCCAGATAATCTGGGATAAACAGAAAACCTGGGATCAGATCCTGGAATATAGTGTATGTCTGGAAGGGCCCATACACTGACATATTATTAAATCGGATAATCCACATTATCTGCTTTGAACTGGATTATATGACTCTACACAGCCATATAATCCAGTTCAAAGCAGATAATCTGGATTTTATATGATAGTGTAGAAGGGGCCAAAGTATCTTCCTAGAACCCCCAGCTTTTGTGTTTGAATAGTTGTAATTGCTTTTCAGGTGCTTGGTATATTTTCTTATTTGATGTCAAGGGGAACAAACTTACTGTATATGCTCGAGTATAAACCTAAGTCCTTTTTTTAGGTTGAAAAAGTCTCCCCTGTCTTATACTCAAGTCAATGTTATTTATTATTTTACTTTGTTGTTGTTATTATTATTACATTTATTCTTTTATTATTGTTGTTATTATTACATTTATTATTTTACTGTATTGTTGTTATTACATTTATTATTTTACTCTATTATTACTGTTATTACATTCCATTATTTTACTCTATTATTATTATTATTTTACTCTATTTATTATTATTGGAGGGCATGTAAGCATATTTACACTGAAGAAGGTTAGAATAATGGGTTGATCAGAGTTGGACAGTCTTATCTTGAATTACAGCTTTATGAAAATATTCAAAAACATTTAACCTACTGATGCCTAAATTAATATAATTTTATTGGTATCTATTTTTATTTTGAAATTTACCAGTAGCTGCGGCATTTCCCACCCTTGGCTTATATTCAAGTCAATCCATTTCTCCAGTTTTTTGTGGTAAAATTAGGTGCCTCGGCTTATATATCCGGGTCAGCTTATACTCGAGTATATACGGTAATTTTAGTTGGCTTCCCCATCCCGAAAACTGATAGTATCTTAGGTTTGAAGAGAGTTATTATGATATATTTACTTAGTGATCATAATAATAGCTCCCCAAATCTAAGGTAAACTGATTTCTGTATGTAACACTGATATGAAATTACCAGTGAGTTCTGTGACTCCTAAAAAATTAACTAAAATATTATGATTTAAGCCTACTTGCATCTGATTTGAGTGTTAGTTCATAGATATTCATGATATATTTGCTATTCTCCAAGTTTTTTTTATTTTTAGTGTTGCTCTTTAAAATGTCTAAGAGATCTTTATCTATCATGTTTCACAGCACTGGTGCTCGATCTAGTTTTGGTGGCAGCAGCAAAAGGACTGGTAAAACGAAGGCGCCCGGCTCACAACAAGATGGACATGTTCGCCACTGTCTCCGTGGATAAATACTCCTTTCCATCAGGCCACGCTACCAGAGCTGCTTTAGTTTGCAGATTTATTCTTCACCATCTTGTGCTAGCCCTCCCTTTGCGAGTGCTGATTGTGCTTTGGGTTTTCATAGTGGGAATCTCCCGGGTCATGCTGGGAAGACACAATGTAACAGATGTTCTCTTTGGGCTACTAATGGGCTACATGCAGTACAGCCTGGTGGAGTATTTCTGGCTGTCTCCAGTCACTGCCCCTGGTCTCTTTATGTTGTGGAGTTGATAGTCCTTAGTGAACAAGTATACTAGCTCCACAACAAACCATTAAAAATCGTTAAGCTTCATCTAATCAGCAATATGAATTTGTTGGAACTAGCAAAATCATCTTGAGAGGATATACGGGCTGCTTTGGCTCAAACTAACTCATCTTGCTTTATAAACGTGTTGTTGGGATGGAGCATGAGCCAACTCGTAAAATTGCACAAATCGTTGTATAGTCAAACTGTGTTACTTTTGAGATGACATTCTAGTACAGCTCTGGAGTCAACTAGTCAGTCATTTCTTAAGGTTTGTGAATAGCTGCAATACAGTAAATGATAAAATCATGGTCTGCCTGTAACACTGCCAGTACATCATATTTGGTAGGTATGTTTATTACACTGTGATTGTTTAATAGATATTTTGTCAGATGGATTCTGTAAGCTGTATATATTGCAATTGATGCTGGTGACTTATTTTTGAACTTGTATTTATAGCATGTTTTATGGGAATTTATTTGTTTACAGATTTGACAGGCTTTCATCTTCAGATTTGAATACTTTCTTTCACATATCATTCTTTCTTAGCAGTTTCACTTAACTGCTTTCCTAATTCGTTTTTCTCATGCAACCGCCTCCTAACAAGAAATATAAAAAATTCAGGCGTCATGTCAAAGAGTAAAAAAATGTTGAAAAAAAAAGATTTTGGCAGCTTCAGGTGAAGGAAGTGGCTCACTTAGCAGCCAACTCACACCTACTACAATAATGTAACATTGTAAGATTTATTGTAGTTGGAAGATATCTGATTATTTCAGCATTTATTTGACATTTTTGTCAATGGAAAGTGAGTTAAAGTAGTCTAAGGCTCCTTTCACACAGCTGAATAAAATCCCACATTTTCAGCTTTGAATTGGAATATATGGCAGTGTGGACTCAGGTAGCCCAGTTCAAAGCAGATATTATGCCTTTATATTCTGGGTTATGTGGCTGTGTGGAAGGGCCCTTACAATGTGTATTACTGCAAAAATACACTTAATGTTCCTACAGCTTGGATTTTAGGTGCAATGAATGAAGGTCTACACAAATTTGAGATACTGTTCCTTAAATTCCAGATAGCTTTTTGCCTCATTTCATCTAGTGATCTCATTACCATGATTTATTATTGTATTATTATCATTTAGATCCCACAATGCTTGCTTACAGTCTGAGCTAGTTCCCATGTGTCAAAAGACATTATGAAATTGAAGGAACACTATGAAAACTCATTTTACTCTCAGCATGGGCAGTACAGTCCTGTTTCAAAGATGAAGGGGCTGTCCTGTACAGATCTGCTACTGTACCTCTTTCCCAGCAGAAATGCTCTCATTGCTGAGATCTGCTGGAAGAAAAGCGAAAATAGGGACCATAAAGGGATAAGGTGAGGGGGAGCCAAGTTACACCAGATTCAAATTTCCTTCAGCCCAAAGACAGTGCTTGTGTGTAGTGCTGGTGCAAATTCACACCACAGCAAGGGAAGGTCATAGTAAATTTGAACAACTGGTGACATGGAAAGTTGATTCATCACAATTTTAGTTGGCTAGTGGAGGCTGAGCTGGCACTTAGCCATCTGTTTAAATGTTATATTTCTTTTAATTGCTACAAAGTTCATTGTGCCTTATAAGTGCAATGGAAACTTGTATTAAACACAAGACTTTATGTGAATTTGCATTTCTGTACCAATTCCATTTCCACAAAAGAGTAGCTCTTAGAATCCAGGTGGTTGGATTGTGTCAAAAGACCAGGTTGTCTTTTTTTTATACTGAAGTGCCTTTATACTATTCCATTTCCGTGAAAGCAGTGAAAATAGGTGCTAGGAAAACTGCTTGCTAAAACTCTTCTTTATAGGTATAAAAATGCTTGAACAACAACAACAGATGGCAAGGGGTAGGTCATTTCCAGAATGACAGAAGACTTTTGCTTTTCAGAAGCAATAATAAGAAGTATGAGCATTTCAGTCTAAAATGAAAATACTTCAAAGCTGTAGAATATAAACCAGAAAATGAGGAATTAATAATACTATAGTGTCTGCCTTCTGTGACGGATTAAACATATGTGCAATATATTTACAGAACCAAAACCAGGAGCCCCCGGCGGCGCAATAGGTTAAATCTCTATCTTCAAAGAGATAATTTATTTGAATAGTTACTAACTCCAAATAGGTTAGTAATTTATTTGAATAATTAAGATAGGGAGTCCCTGGTGGCGCAATGGATTAAATTTCAATCTCCAAAGAGATTAGTAATTTAGTTGAATAGTTACTAACTCCAAAGAGATTAGTAATTTATTTGAATAATTAAGATCGTGAGCTCCACTTGTGGTGCAATGGGTTAAACCCTTGCGCTGGCAGTTTGAATCCAAAGAATGGGGTGAGCTCCCATCTGTCAGCTCCAGCTCCTCATGCGGGGACATGAGAGAAGCATCCCACAGGATGGTAAAACGTTCGGGCATCCCCTGGGCAACGTCCTTGCATATGGCCAATTCTCTCACACCAGAAGCAACTTGCAGTTTCCAAAGTCACTCCTGACACAAAAAAATTCTGTCAGAAATACTCCACCACGGTTTAAAATACTGAAAACATCTAATTCTCCAACTATAGTTCAGTCTCTATGTATAGCTCATACAAACTCTGAAGCTTTAACAAAACGATCTCCACTTAAAATATTAAGCAAATGGCTATTCCAGCTGATGTTAAAGGTTTAGTTATGCTTTACATTGCCATCCTAGATCAATCAGGCTGTTTAAAATTAGTTGTAGTGAATCTAGTGGATCCTACTCAGAGCCTGGCCACTGTTGAAGCTGACTGAGGCTTCAGATTATTTTATCCTTCCCAGTTTGAGGGAGCTGCTCTCTGTGCCCAGAGACATGACCCCTGCTATAGTCAGGCAGCAAAGCAACTTCCAGTTGGTGCCCAGATCACAACCTCTTTCTTTTTAGTCATATAATTTTCTTCTCCCTTCTGTTAGAATAATAGAATTAGAGGAGACCACAGGGGACATCCATTCCAACCCCCTTTATGTTCACCCTACCGAAGTTGATTTTGTTTTGTTCAGAAGTGTGTCCTAACCTTCCTGTGAATATAGTCAACAGCCCCAGGCTTTCCTTGACAGTTCCTTCTTCTGAGTACTAACCAGACCTTATCCTGCTTCGCTTCTCAGATCAGACAGGTTCTGGTGCCTTCAGGATATACAGGTATACCTCAGTTAGAATTAAGCAAAGCTGTTCCTCATCATTACTTCCTTAAAAGAAATTTTAGTACCAGAGGTAAAAATAGCAATGAAAGAATGGGGATAAGTTTCTACACCACCAGCCTGAATATATTTCAACAGTCTATATTCAGACCTAAACAGCCTAATGATGTAAGCATTGCATAAATCAACAAAAACATTTGAAACTTTCTAGAGTCCACTTTAAGACTTCTTCCAAAATCCAGAGACAATTTTCTTTTCCTTTCACTAGTCACCACTTTTCTAATAATTTCCATTTAGTGTCAGAACCAGAACGATCCCTTTCTGTAACATGCTGGGGTAGCTGTTGAGACTTACCGATATCTCCTTTCCCCTATTCTTTCTGTGTTGCTGTTCATACTTGCTCAGCAAGAGATTCCAAAGCTTCTGTTTACTTTACCTATTGTCGAGAGGCAGACATGGCTAATTTTGAATTGATTGAAATAGAATGTAGTTGTCCTTTCACATTTACAGTTTTGATTATTTCCTGATTTGGTTAAAAATGTTATCTCTGGGAATCTATGTGCCCCCCAGTGTCACTCTATGGTCAACTTCCTCCAGTCATGCTGGAGGACCTAGAGATTTCCAGAGAGAACATATCTATAGGAAATTCCAGGTCCTCCAGTACAATTCTGGCTCCCGCTTCTGGTAGAAATTTTGACCTTAGAGTTGTTCTGGACAACCTAAACATTCCCAGGTAAAAAAGTAATTTTTCCAATTATATTTTTTCACTTAAATAAGAGCTCTGTGCCCTTAACCCAAGTGAACGTGGAGCTCTATTAGGAACTGTCCTGTCCTTGCTCAAACTTTATTGTAGATATGTTTCTGCAACCAACACTAGGGAAGCAGGGAGTTTTGGTTGGTGGCTGAACCTCTCTGAGCTTGCTCAGCAGCTCATTCATGGGAGCTGAGCCAAAGTCAGATCCTTAAATCAGCAGCAGGTAAGAAAATGATGCAAATGCATAAGGCTGCTATTTTCTACATGAATATCCCTCCCTCAGTTTTAGAAGCAAATAATATCCTTATAGATTAAATTATAAATCAGCAATAAGCTCAACTTGTTGCTCAAGATTCCATACAAATACAGTATTCATAACCAACTCTTATTGCCAGTGGATTGTGTGAACACCTGGAAGGTTAAGGAGCAGAGCAACGATAGATGTAATATACCACAATGAATCATTGTCACAGTAAACTTTGTGTGCAGAAGATGCAGGAAAAGAGTGGGCTGTTATAAATCAGGTTACAGCCTGCGTCTCCCTTGCATGGTCACATCACAGGACATACAACATAAGAGGATATGGCATCTTTGTCCCATCAAACTTTCAAAATTTGTTTACATTGGAAGATGACAAATGTGACCTTCCTTGATCCTTTATAACATTCTATAGCATTTCAGATTGTCTTTTAAAATTGTGAAAATGACTCCAAGAAGCATGACTGTGATAAAATTCAGATTAGATTCAGATGAGTTGCAATGAGTAATGTGGTCATTGTTTCTGAAAGTTTTATTAATACTGATCAGGAATGCAATAGAAAGATGTCATAATTTAGAGATTTTGTATACTATTGTGTTGCTAGGGAAAGGGGGAAAGATTGGGTGATTGTCTGTGGAGCTAAAAAAATTGTTCTATGGAGAGAAAACTTTGTTTTTTCCTGCCCTGGACTTACTGTTAAGTACACACATGTGGGATTGCATCCTTGTACATGTACTTCAAGGTGGGGCTTCAAATAAACCGATAACTCGGAAATTTATCTAATGAAGAAGTTGTGAAATTTGGGAGCCCTCTAAACATGTTCAGCAGATGTTTCTCCTCAAAGCATGTACTAAATACTTTAGAAAGCCCAACAGGCAGGTCTGCTCGTGTCTCCAGTGTTGTTAATCCCCTTAAAATGAACTCTGGCATTCAAAAATGCAATGTATTGCCTAAGGTTATTTTCCCTTCTTTGCTGTCTTGTTCTATTATTTAAAAGAAATCTTGATAATTTTCCAGTATTTTAATAATGGGTTATGACTAGCAAAGTTATGGAAGATGTTTTTCTTGAAGGTATGATCTGTCTTCCACGTTGTACTGTAACTTCATTCAGTGGGTGACCCTGGGCAAGTCACGCGCTGTCAGAGGAAGGCAATGGTAAACATTTTCTGAACAAATATTGCCAAGAAAACCCCGTGATAGGATTGCTTTAGATTGGAAACTACTTGTAGGCACACAAAGATAGCAGCTATTTGTGTTGGTCTTGCCAACAGTTAGTCTAAAGTGACCAAATGATTGAGAATGCTGCCAAGTGCCAGTTTTCTTGGAGATCACATTTATGAAAAGGCATGTCCAGCTGGCCCATACTAGCTTGTTTGTTTGCTTGCTTGTTTCTTTCATAACTCCATCTTTTATGTTCTACAAATGTTCCTACCCCATCCCTAGCTTTCCCACATCTCTGATTATTGTCTTTAGGAAGATCTTTATGGATAAATTCAGTTTGAATACTCTTGTTTCCTGAAGGCCAGTATGGTTTTTCTGTTTACTGGGAATACTCATTAGTGAGCATTATTAATAATGTATTGACATTCCACTTTTCTCATAACAGTTCAGCATAGCAGGCTGAGTTAATGCTAAACTGTTGTTTTCGAGTACATTCCAGACATCCCTGTCAGCTTACTCAATTATATGGCATACAACTGCAGTATACATTGTGTATTGTGTGTTTTATATATTTGGGGGTGGGGCCAGAACTTATATCTAATGATTAATGTATATGGCTTAGTCACGGGCAGCTGGATTTGTATATTCTTATTGGCTGACTGGCCTCTTTAGTCCACTGAGAATGTGCACATCTCTTTTTTTCATTACAGCTTGTTCTGACCAAATGGTCTGAGAATCTGGCCACTCAGACATAGCATTAAATATGTAGCAGACAATTTATTGCATTTTCTTTCATTTGGACTATTAGCAATAGGGCCTTCTTTTCATTTAGTAATGACACTTTTCATGTACTGTATCAACTGTTTTGGAATGCTGTATCTCATTTTAATATTAAAGAGTTGAACATTTATTCCAAAAGTTGTTTGTTATTATATGTGTGTAAGGGTGCTTTGCTCCAACTGTGTTGCTACGAGTTTAGTCTTTTCTTGAAAGAATATGCCAAGATGCACAGGAGCTGAAGATACCATACATCTTTATTGTTCGGAATACAAGAGAATTCCGAACACTACTGCCAGTCTATATTACGGCCTTAGCTACAATGTCATCAATAATAATAATAATAATAATAATAATAATAATAATAATCCTTTATTTGTACCCCGCTACCATCTTCTGAAGGACTCGGTGCAGCTTACAAGAGGCCGAGCCCAAATACAACAATTAAAACAGCAGCAACAACAACAATATAGTAACTCAAAAAACAAAGCAATAACATTAAACAACACCCAATGACGCAATTAAAAACAATGGCTGGGCCAAGTGTAATAATTAAAATTTAAAATGCTGGGCATGACAAGGTGGGGTGTTTGGAGGGGGATGGGCATGCAGATATCCTGGATCTCTGATAAAGTGCGTTGGGACATAATGCTAGGAGTTTCCTTATTCTGGAAAGGCACACTGGAACAACCACGTTTTTAAGCTCCTCCTAAAGATTGCTAGCAATGGGGCCTGCCTAATGTCCTTAGGGAGAGAGTTCCAGAGTCGAGGGGCAACCACCGAGAAAGCCCTATCCCTCGTCCCCACCAATCGCGCTTGCGATGCTGTTGGGATTGTAAGCAGGGCCTCTCCAGATGAACGAAAAGATCGTGTGGGTTCGTACACAGAGATGCGGTCACATGGGTAGGTGGGTCCCAAACCGTTTAGGGCTTTGTAGGTAAGCACCTGCACCTTGAATTGGGACTGGAAAATGAATGGCAGCCAGTGGAGCTCCTTAAACAGGAGGGCTGACCTCTCTGTAAGGAGCACCAGTTAACAACCTGGCCGCCGCCCGTTGGACTAATTGAAATTTCCGGGCCATTTTCAAGGGCAGCCCCACGTAGAGTGCATTACAGTAATCCAATCTGGAAGTGACTAAGGCAAAACCTCTGGTGCCTGGTGCCTTTCGCACATACCAGAATCCACCTTCTCACACTTCAGGGCAATTGACTTTTATGGCTGGTTCATGTGTCCTTTTGTTGTCAAGCAATTTAGAATGGCTGTGGATAGTGAGATCTAAGACACTGTGGGTTTAGCCTGGTGAGAAAAAGAAGCTAGTATTCCAGAATAAATCTCACCAAGTTGAAGCAGATGCCACTGAGGTATTTATTTTTGTTCCAGCTGGAAACGGATGATGGTTGCAGTAATCTGCTAAAGAAACCGTCATACCCCAGTATAAGAAATTACACATTACAGTCTGAATTTCCCTTGCTTGTCCTCAGAGCCAGCTTTTCTGTGATTGGTCAGGGAAGAAACCCTGGCGTCAGCAAGCTGGGAGGAGCGGTTGGGGGCTCGTGTGGCTCAACCAATGAGAATCCGGGCCCTACTTTGACTGCTCAGCCAATGGTGTGAGAGTACAGTACAAAGGGGAATAGTTGCTTGATGATGGGATTGTGAGTGGCCTGTACCAAACCCTATTGATAGACGATCTAGGCAATTGCTGTAAACCCTCAATCCCAACCTGGCTATTGACACAGAGGTTTGAAATAACATTTCTGTCTGGTCCCTCAGAGCCAGCCAATTGTCCAAAAGTGCAATGATACTGGTTTCTTGAAAGGATCTGGGGATCCATTCTTCTGGGAAGGGGAATGTCATTGTTGGAGGAACTGCAACATCCCCTTCTCGCGGATAGGGAAATGTCCTTTGTGAAGAGTGAATAAAGTGTCAAAAAGGTTATCCAATTACAAGTGGTCTGCCCTCTGGTCCTCCAAGGCTTGTGAAAAGGAAACCATCAGTCTATTGTTCATATTGTGAAATATATGAAAGTCTATTCAACAAAATGTAGGCTCAGGGTAGTTGGTGGCACCTGAGCCAGGAGGTGCTGGTCAGAATTCATGAAAAGATCACCTTGCTTCATGTCTTACAGAGATATACATATAAATCATATAAAAATCATTACTAATATACAGTTACAGATAGGCACATATTAGGGTCCATGAGGGCTAGGGGGACCCATCTTTGTGTGTAAGCCTTTCCTCATGGGGATGTGGGGATCACACACAGATTGGGGACCATAAGGCTTCCGAGGGGCTCTTACCTCTCTGAGTCATCTTATGGGGAAGGGAAATAAGCAAATAGTAAGGAAACCTGGAAAAGGAGTCATGCACATAAAGGTCCCAGGGGTCCTGGATGGATCCCTGGGGTCATGGGGAAACATACACATGAGGATCAGTGGGTCTGTGGGGGCCCAGCCTAGGATAAAACAGCACAGTTAGGACCAGGATTTTGGGGAGAGATAGGGAATTGTGGGCTGGTAGTTATAGGATGGGAGAAGGAGTGGAAAGGGATGGAAAAGACAAAAAGGAAACAAAACAGGTCTTGAGATGTGAAAAGTCCACATCAGCAAATGTGAGTCAAAGATTATACAGAAAGCAAGAATGGGCAGGAAAGAGGGGATGCAAACAATGCACAAATATCTATAGTAACATAGAAACAAGAATGTATGTATGTGTATTTTATAAGACTCTCAAGAAAATAATATAAATCAGGATAATATGTTCTCTAATGGAGTAAATTGTCTAGACTTTATAGCATTTATAGCATTTAACAGTAATGTTATCAGCACATTATAAGTAAATGTAGGTTATCTTATCAACATAGAGTAATGAATAGTAGACTAGAGATAATAAAGTCCATCCTTTCCTGGAGTCAGATTTCAGTGCAGGAATTCAACAGTCTCTGTCTTTATCCTCAAAAGAATTCTTCTTTTAGCAACACAGTCTTTAAGGAGTACTTCTTATGCAGCAGAGTCTTCCTTAGGTAACACAATTTCTACAAGGTCTCCCGGTATGTTCTCCTTGTTTCGAAAAATTATCTTCTTCAGGATGTAGTCTGAGAGTCTTATAAAATACACATACATATATTCTTGTTTCCAGGAAAGAAGGGATTTCAGAAATAAAGGGCATGGTTATAAAATGTTGTTTACTGGGCATTCACTTTGTTTGTAGATCATTGACTGGTATGGGGGACAACTAGCACAGTCACTAACTCAGGCTTAAGGTGTTTGCTTAGGTAGGTCAAAGGTCAAATGCCTTTTGTAACATTGGAAGGATCCTTGTTGTGGTTGTTAATGTTCTGCAGATTGGCCAAAACTTAACTCTTATATCGTTCCAGCCTAGTGTCCTTGGAAAAACTATGAATTCCCTGATTATGAACTATCTTTTATTTTGGGGATAGGGTCACTTCCAACTACACTTTCAGCATCATGCCCTCCATTTCTGCCATCAGCTATATTCTCTATGTCAGTTTGGGTGGGGTGATAGTTGCATGGCATGAGTGATCATAACAATGTGCCTTATTTACAAGTAGCTGAAAACTTTCCCACAACAACACATACATGGGGAGGGGGGATAAAGAGTACCTTTTCCATAGTGTTAACCCCTTCAGCCTTACCATATCATTGTGCTATGCCTTTTCATTCCCAAAGTTGTCAAGAAATGGGATATTGTTACAGTAAGTTGTAAAAGAATCAACACTAAGTGTGTGTGTGTGTTAAAGAAAACCTTATACCAGGGGGCCACAAACTTTTTAAACAGAGGGCCAGGTCACAGTCCCTCAAACTGTTGGCGGGCCAGATTATAATTAGAAAAAAAACATGAATGAATTCCTATGCACACTGCAAATATCTTATTTGTAGTGCAAAAAAAAAACATTTTAAAACAATACAACAATTAAAATCAAGAACAATTTTAACAAATATAAACTTATTAGTATTTCAATGGAAAGTGTGGGCCTGCTTTTGGCTGATGAGATAGGATTGTTGTTGTTATTGTGTGATTTCAAGTAGTTTTATACTTAGGTCGACCCAGAGAGAGGGCCGGGTAAATGACCTTGGTGGGCCACATCCGGCCCCCGGGCCTTAGTTTGAGGACCCCTGCCTTATACTGTTAATCATTATGTGCAGCTGCTAATATAGGTCAGCTAGTACATTTGAGCCACACTCGGTGGGGTATAACTGTATGTGTTTTAGAATACAGTTTAGCTTTTGCTCTGAGTAGCTTAGGCTCACAGCATTTTGCTCAACCATTTGTGCTGCTCATTTGAAATAAGATGAAGAAGCCGTGCTCTTTGCATTCTGTAATTCTTACAAGGACTATGTAAGTTTGTTGCACTGCTTATTTTGTATGCAACACTGCAAGTTTATGTTTTGACTCTGCTGACAAGGTTCAAGTTTTTCTGTTCTTTTTCCTCTTGCTTTTGTGCAAAGTTGTTGTGTATTTTGCATTGGACCAGACATAACAGATATCCCACCTTTTTTTCTAGCAGAACTTTTTCCCAGAGGAGGAAAAGGTTTTCTTGGCTGTTGTAGGTTTTTTTTGGGCTATATGGCCATGTTCTAGAGGTATTCTCTCCTGACGTTTTGCCTGCATCTATGGCAAGCATCCTCAGAGGTAGTGAGGTCTGTTGGAACTAGGAAAAGGGTTTATATATCTGTGGAATGACCAGGGTGGGACAAAGGACTCTTGTCTGCTGGAGCTAGGTGTGAATGTTTCAAATGACCACCTTGATTAGCATTTGATGGCCTGGCAGTGCCTGGGGCAATCTTTTGTTGAGAGGTGATTAGATGTCCCAGATTGTTGTTTCTGTGGAGCTACAGACAGAACATGACAGCTAGGTAGAACAATCACAATCTGTGGACCAAGAATGGGACTATAAAATGGCAGTTATTTCAACTGAAATTCTTCCAACCACAATTTCCTAGTCCCTGCACTGTATCAGTGTTTAATTTGGGACTAGTGTTAGTTAGTGGGGCTGGTAAGGAGTTAAGTTATGGTCTCCACAGGCAGAGCTAACTTTGAATCCATGTTGTAAAATGATAAAACAGGTAGATGAACCAATTAGATCATGTGTACAAAGAGTGGAGAGAACTTCAACCACCTTTGAAACCAGATTATCCTGTCCCATCAAGAACTCCTATTGCACTGGGAATCATGTGACTTTGACAACATGTAAAATAGAAGGGTGGAGATGCCATCCAAAATAATAAATGTATTGCATATGTTGTAAAGAAGGAGAACTCATGATTGCAAAACGGAGTATATGGTGAGGATAGCGATACTCTGATAACTCAGAAAAGCTATCAGTGGAGCACATCAGCCAAATCCACACTGCATTCATTTGACGGCACATCATCTCCGTGGGCAGAAAATTACAAAAATCCAGTTTATAAATATTGGCTCAGAAGTTTTTAAACAAAGGTTAAAAATAGGAAGATAGTTCAGAGAGCATTCAAGTGTCCCTTAAATGCCTTCAGACCATATCCCAAACCACTTCTAGTGTGGGTTTCTGCTTGGCAAATGCTTATGTAGAATTTTAGTAAAAATGGTTTCGAGGAAAAAGCACGTTGAAAATAAGCCGCACAATATTCAAGCCCAATGATTGCTCACATCTGGGTTGTGGTTTTCGAAATGTTTGTAATCTATCTTTAGCAGTCAAAATGATAAATGATTTATTCTGCTAGCGCATGTATGTAGACATAAATTTTTCAGTTACAGCATTCGCAGAGAGAGTTTGGGTTTGAGCTTGTTGTCTGACATGATCAGTGCATGCAAAAGGAGCCCCTGGTGGTGCAATGAACCCTTGTGCTGGCAGGACTGCTGACTAAAAGGTCAGTGGTTCAAATCCGGGGAGTGGGGTGAGCTCTGGTCTGTCAGCTCCAGCTTCTCATGCAGGGACATGAGAGAAGCCTCCCACAGGGTGATAAAACATTCCAGCATCCTCTGAGCAAGAAGGTAAATTCTCTCACACTAGAAGCAACGTGCAGTTTCTCAAGTTGCTCCTGACACAAAAAGTGCATGTAAACAGTTAATCTCTTCCCCATCTGTGAGTCTCTTAAACTTTGGTCCTCTACAGAGGCTTCCAAAAATCATTAATGAGAACACTTGCTGTTCATGCATATAAAAAATGCCTCAGGAACATGGCTATATAGCCCGAAAAAACCTACAACAACCCATGCATATAGTTTTGCTGAGTCATGTGATTTCTCAACACCAGTCATGTCCCAACAGTGTGATATTTATGTTACTTTTTTAGGTTGTTCTTTTGGCAATATCTTCAAAGTCCATTTTTGGAAGTCAGTATTAGGAATCTTAACTATTCAAATAAATTACTAATCTCTTCGGAGTTAGGCAATGTGGATTAAACTGCTGGGATGGACTATTGCTCAGTGTTGGACTTTGGAAGATCTGATCTCCCTCTCAAAAGCATATTGAATTGTGGAAGAAGTAAAGCAACACGGTAATTTTTCGTGCTGTCCTTGGGTCAGCTGGAACATTTGCAGGTTTGTTGAAATTGCATGTTAGCATTCTTTGTATGTATGCCAGTTGTAGTTGATTATAATGCTTGAACAGTTGGTTTCATTTATTATTAGATAGCATGTAGTATCTACATTTGTTAGTATGTAGTTTGTATATGCAGCATAAAATGTTCACCTGCCTGTTTTCCTGCTTCCCATCTTTAGAACAGATTTAATTGACAGAACTTAGGAAAGCATTGAAAGGTAAAAGTTTCCCCTGACATTAAGTCCAGTCATATCCGACTGGAGGTTGGTGCTCATCTCCATTTCTAAGCCGAAGAGCTGGCATTGTCCGTAGACACTTCCAAAGTCATGTGGCCAGCATGACTGCATGGAGCACCGTTACATTCCTGCTGGAATAGTACCCATTGATTTACTCATATTTGCATGTTTCGAACTGCTAGGTTGGCAGAAGCTGGGGCTAACAGTGGGAGCTCACACCGCTCCTCGGATTCGATCCTGCGACCTTTCGGTCAGCAAGTTCAGCAGCTCAACTTTAATCCAATGCACCACAGCATTGAAAAGCAGTATCTAAAGCCTATCAGATATATGTGAGTAAAGGCGAAACTACTAGAGCAGCGTTTCTCAACCTGGGGGTCGGGACCCCTGGAGGGGTCGCGAGAGGGTATCAGAGGGGTCGCCAAAGACCATCAGAAAACACAGTATTTTCTGTTGGTCATCTGGGTTCTATGTGGTGTGGTTCAGACTGCTCTTTGATTGTAGGGGAACTATAAATCCCAGCAAATAAAACTTCCAAATGTCAAGTTCTATTTTCCCCAAACTCCACCAGTGTTCACATTTGGGCATACTGAGTATCCGTGCCAAGTTTGGTCTTGATCCATCATTGTTTGAGTCCACAGTGCTCTAGGGATGTAGGTGAACTACAACTCCAAAACTCATCAAACCCTTCCAGTATTTTCTGTTGTTTATGAGAGTTCTGTGTGCCAAGTTTGGTTCAATTCCATCATTGCTGGAATTCAGAATGCTCCTTGATTGTAGATGAACTATAAATCCCAGCAACTACAACTCCCAAATGACAAAATCAAACCCCCAACCCCACCAGTATTTAAATTTGGGCGTATCTGGTATTTGAGCCAAATTTGGTCCAGCGAATGAGAATACATCCTGCATATCAGATATTTGCATTATGATTCATAACAGTAGCAAAATGACAGTTGTGAAGTAGCAACAAACATAATTTTATGGTTGGGGGTCACTACAACATAAGGAACTGTATTAAGGGGTCACAGCATTAGAAAGGTTGAGAAACACTGTACTAGAGATACTATTCCTAGTATCATGCCATGCTTGACTAAAAGGAAGAACGAAAAATATGTTGATTCATGTGTCATTCCTGTGTGCAGTTTTATAGCATGGTGTAATGATTTGAGCATTGGGCTATGACTCTGAAAAACAGGCTTTGAATCCCTGCTTAGCAGGCATACAATACAGTTCAAAGGATGAGCATCTTTGGATTGGATATTCCACAAATAAAATAAAATGAGAAGGCATGATTTGCTTCTAGTAGAATCAAACAAGAGACATAGTTCAGCAATGGCCTATCAGTTTGTGTGCAGAAAGAATAATAATAGGAGTTGAGATGGGAAAACACCAGAAGAATTAGAAATGGGAGACAACAGTGTCTGAAAGCTGTATAATTCCGTAACTGAAGCAGCTTGATTCTGTATTTAAAATCTTATCTATCCCAGCATTCAAAGTCCAAACAGGGCGCCACTGAAAACTTGGGATTCTTTGAAAATTCAGTACACTTGGACAAATGAATGTGCATACAAGTCCCTCTCAAACCAATCAGACTCACTTGTTTGTTTTTACAACACAAGATACTAATGCCTGAGCAACATTTATAGAGGCCTGTCTATAAATCAGCAATAGGCTCACCTTGTTGCTCAGGATTCCATACACTTACAATATTTATAACCAGCTCTTACTGCCAGTGTGAACACCTGGAAGGTTAAGGAGCAGAGCAACAATAGATGTAATATACCATGATGAGTCATTGTCACAGTAAACTTTGTGTGCAGAAGATGCAGGAAAGAGCAGGCTGCTATAAATCAGGTTACAGCCTGCGTCTCCCTTGCATGTTCACATCACAGGACATCTAAGATTAGAGGATATGGCATCTTTGCCCCATCAAACTTTCAAAAATGGTTTACATTGGAAGTAGGTGATGGCAATTGTGACCTTCCTTGATCCTCTATAAAATTTTATAGCATTTCAGATTGTCCTTAAAAAATGTGAAAATGACTCCAAGAAGCATGACTGTTGTGGTTTTCAGTATGTTTGTGATCTATCTTTAGCAGTCGAAATGATAAATGGTTTATTCTGGCAACACATGTATGTAGGCATAAAGCCTATTTTTCAGCTACAGCATTTGCCAATCTGCAAAATTCTGTACCTGAAGCAGCTTGATTCTGGATTTAAAACCTTATCTAGAACATATTTGAGTGTCAGACAGTTTGGATGCCCTCTTTCTGCTGCCCAATGGTGATTCTGTTATGCAGGGCAAATGTGGTGCTGATCCTTTGGAGCCACCTCAATGGACTGTCGCCTTGTCGTGGTGAGGGGGTTTGCGTGTTCCAATGAACCTGCGGGCACAACGACTGGAGTCGTGCACTCCCAGGAGTGGCCGCGGGGAGGTTCCAGACCAAGCAAAGTTTGAAGACCCAAAGACCTCAACAGCAGAGCAGGTGGGGGATAACATGGTACATGTTTTGATGGCTGTGAAGGCGGAAGAAGGCTGCAACAGATTGAGAAGCCACGGTTGTCGTGCTAAACTATGCCACAGTGGAACCTCACTCTGTGAAGACTGTGTGTTGATCAGTTGTGCACTGACCTCCACACATTAAAAAAATTCAAGCACAGGTGTCTTCCAAGGAAAATAAAAACAAACCATCCAAAGTTCCATGGTGATCAGTGAGTGGTGACAGGGCCAGGACTGTAAAATCTGGAAGCTCCTAGTCACAGACTGGCACATGGGCAGTGGATACGGACTCAGTCGTTCTACCTCAAGGTCCGAGGCAGTTGAGTAGTTCGGCAGCTGTATCCATGACTGAGCAGCCCTTTTGAGGATCACCCCACACAGGGAAGGGGCTAGAAAAGGTGCTGTCATATGTTCCATAGTTGATGGTGGTTGGTGGTGGTAGACCTGGCAGTTGGTGATGGAAGGGTTAATGTAAGTCTTGGTTCTAAAGGGCTGAGTAGTTTGTAAGTAACAGTTTACAGGTAAAAGCAATTAAGGGTGGAGGTATGCAGGGGATAGGTTGCAGCTGGGTGTTACTGGATTTAAGGAGCTAACCTTGGGACTAATCTTTGGGAGAAAAGTATTGTCATATTTTGGTGGTGGATGCTGCTGGTTTTCCCCCCAGGTCTGTTAGATTTTTGGTATCCTGACCTGTCTCCTGTAATCTTGGAACCTTGAACCTTTGGACTGGCTTTTGACAACGGTATAGACTCTTGATCCCTGGACTTTGTTTTTTGAACTCTCGGCGTTTGACCACTGGACTGGACCCTTTGACTATGGTGTAGTTTTTGCTATCAGTTTTTGTTTATTCTGTAGCTGAGTGCTATCTGTATGTTTTATATGTTGGACTATAAAAACAGCCAGCAAGTAAGTGCTGTTTTAATTAAACTGTTTGATAAAACTGGGAGTTTGGTTCATCTCTACCTAAATAAGGCAGAGCCCTGGCGATGTGACAGGTGCCCTAAACATAGTCTGCCTCTTGTATCCCTGACTGGACTGCTGCGTCCAGTGGGGTCAGCACCCTGCGGCCATGGAACGTACGGACACTGATGGACAACACTGACGGTGAACGCCCCGAACGCAGAACTGCCATCATTGCAAGGGAGCTGGGACGCTTTAACATCGACATAGAAGCACTTCAGGAGACCCGGAGAGCAAGAGAGGGACAGCTGAAGGAAGAAAAAGGAGGCTACACCTTCTTCTGGAAGGGACTGCCTGAAGAAGATCCTCTGGCCTCCCACTATACCCAAACTATTAAGTACAAATTTTAAAAACACATACAGCAGTTAACTCAGCCAACACATCAAACTGGGACTTTGTTATTGTTGCTGTGTGTCTTTTCTGACTTATGGTGACCCTGTCATGGGATTTTTCTTGGCAAGATTTGTTATGAAGGGGTTCGCCTTGGCCTTCCTCGATGAATGGGTGTGACATGTCTACACTCATCCAGTGGATTTCAGTGACCAAGTAGGGGTTAAGATCTTGTTCCCAGGAATCCACTTTAATGTTTACGCCAAAGCATACATTTCTCCCTAACTGTTGGCTTCTCCTGTGGTAAACAAGCTCTCTTTTATCTTTTCTGTTAAGAAGTCCTGGCAGGAAGCAGGGAAAAGTTCACTTGTTTTCATCTAGGAAGTTGCATTCTGTCCAATCAGCATAACATCTGCCAAGTGAGTGGGAAGTACTTGTACATTGATACCCAATCACATTTCAGTATTCTTCCCCAACCCTTCCCATGTTCATTAACCATTCTTCATGCAAAATTGTGCTGTCTTGCTCTGAAGTGCTGTGCATCTTAGCTGCCGCTGCCCTGGAGAAGAAGTTGAGAGTTGGATAAAGGTAAAAACTCAAAGAGTACCTGGAGCAAAACCAGACCGTGTGTATTTGTATGTGATTTTCTTTATTGTGCTTTCTGAATTTGCAGCAGAGCAATGCAGAAATGTTATCTGTGTACGTATTTTCCAGTTCTAACTTGCTCCCTCCATCATTGTTTCACTGCAGCCTGGCAGCAAGATCATCAGGAAGGGGAGATGCTGTAGTTCTTGTTGTTTTAAAGCAACAAGATCCTGGAGGACTGCTGCCAGGCTGCCGTGAAACAATGATGGAGGGACTCTTGGGAGGTTCAGGGCTGCATTCCCTTGGAAAGTTTTGAAGAAACAGATGGGATACTTGCTCACCACCAGGCTCCGTTTCTGTCAGTTTAAGGCAGAGCTGGGAATTATGTAGCTCTCCGGATGTTGTTAAACTGCATCAGTGCTAAGAATTGCAACATCTGGAAGGCTGCGCAACACCTAACTCCATTAAACCTTTTCCTGTTCCTTCCCCTCCTACTTTTGAACCCACTTGCAATTTTCAAAGGAATTGATGATTATCTGCAAAGCCTACACTTTTCTTGGCTAATACAGAAATTTCCACAATGGAAGGATTTTTTTTGTTTTACATTCATGGGTTTCAAGTTCTGACTATTTTCTATAAGGCTTCTTGTTATTTTAATGCATTCTTTTGAGAGTGACCATATAGTCCGGATGCCCGACCACCATCTCCCAAAGCAGTTGCTCTATTCCGAACTCAAGAACGGAAAACGGAATGTTGGAGGACAGAAAAAGAGGTTTAAAGATGGGCTCAAAACCAACCTTAAAAACTCTGGCATAGACACTGAGAACTGGGAAGCCCTGGCCCTTGAGTGCTCCAGTTGGAGGTCAGCTGTGACCAACAGTGCTGTAAAATTTGAAGAGGCACGAATAGAGGGCGAAAAAGAGAAACTTGCCAAGAGGAAGGCGCGTCAAGCCAACCCCAACCGGGATCGCCTTCCACCTGGAAACCGATGCCCTCACTGCGGGAAAAGAATAGGACACCGCCAGGACACTACACTTGGAGGACCAACATCCTCGGACTACGAGGGATCGCCTAAGTAATGCCAATCCTGCTGTTTCACCTACACTGTTTTCCTCATATTGCACTTCCCTCCACTTTATTGAAAGTCTAATTCCACTGTTCTGTTCCCTACAAGCTCCTCCTCCACAAATATACCTTTTTATTGCTATCTCATCCAGAGTTTTATCATTTTATGTCGTGCATTTGGCCCGCCCACTGTGCTTGATTTTCCATTATGTTATTTTGTACTGTTTATTTTACTTGATGGTTTATTTATTTTACTGTGATGTTATTTTGTTGTTTATATTTTATGTTGCTGTAATGTATCGCTGGGCCTGGCCTCATGTAAGCTGCTCCGAGTCCCCTTTGGGGAGCTTATTATTATTATTATTATTATTATTATTATTATTATTATTACTCAGTGCTACTCAGAAGCTGCAGCTAATTCACAATGTGGCAAGCAACTAGACTGCTTAACATAATTCCATACAAGAGACCACCAGGCACTGGTTTTGAAGGAGTTGCTCTGGCTACTAATAGGTTTACAGTCTGGCTTCAAAACTCTATATTTAAAGGAGCAACTTTTCCTATATACGCCAGCCTGAGATTTGATGTCTCTTAAGTCGAGGCAACACACTAGGAGACAGCCTTGTTTGTTGTGGTATCCCAGTCACAGGATACTGTTCCATATAGAAACTTCATTGGTGTCAATATTTAGATGAATAACTTAGTATTGACATTTGTGGCTTTTCAATTCTCATCCCTTGCCTGTTGAGGAATTATTTATTAATTAGATTCTCTACACTTCTATCGCATCTTTTCTCCATGGTGATATACATGGCTCTCCTCTTCCCTGCTTTATCCTGTGATTTGGATCACACTGGAAGAAAATGACTGGTTCGGGGTCAGCTATTGTTATTTGTGGCTGAGTGTCGACTTCATCCTGTGTCACTTGCAAAAAACACAGTATTCTGTGCTCCTGGTGGCGCAGTGTGTTCAGCCTTTGTCCTGGCAGGACTGTTGACTGAAAACTCTGCGGTTTGAATCCTGGGAGTCGGGTGAGCTCCCGTCTGTCAGCTCAAGCTTCTCATGTGTGGACATGAGAATTTCAGGATTAATTTAGTTATATATGTGTTTTTCAATGTGCTTCTATGTATTGCCAAGATGGATGCTACTGTGAATTGGAAATGCCATGCAGAAATGTTTATACTTTGAGGCTGTGATTAAGTGAACTTGAAAAAGTAAGATAAGGTTTGTTCTTGCTGAGAGCAGAAGGGAGTTGCCAGTCTCAGCAAGAGAAGATAAGCAGATGTGAAGAGGTTTTCGGTTTTGACTAGTTCTTTGTTCTTTTTCCTGAATTGTAGCTTGCTGTAGAAGGACGTGTCTGTTGAATGTACTTACTAAACTTAGTTTCTTTTATAACTCAAAGCCTGCAGAGTCCTTATTTTGCAACTCAGTGTCTGCTTGATCTAGCATTCCTTCCGCTGGGTATCGTCAATCTCTGAGAGAGAAAAGGCTCCCATAGGATGGTAAAACACCTGGGCGTCCCCTGGGCAACATCCTTGCAGATGGACAATTCTCTCACACCAGAAGCAATTTGCAGTTTCTCAAGTCACTCCTGACATGAATAAAAAACTTGCAAAGGACTACAACATAGGGTTGTTGTAGGTTTTTTCGGGCTATATGGCCATGTTCTAGAGGCATTCTCTCCTGACATTTCGCCTGCATCTATGGCAAGCATCCTCAGGGGTAGTGAGGTCTGGGCATGAAAGCCTTCAACAAGACTATAACATAGTAAAAAAATAGGAAGTTTGAGGCCCAAACCCCTAAATGGCCACAATCACTCAGTCATGTTTTAAATGTTTTCCGGTGTGTTTGTGCACTGAATAATATCAGCCACTGTAAGCCATGATATTTTTGAGGACAGGCATGGAATGTGCTGTTGTTTGTAGCTACTAGGTCCATTCCCATGTTATGGCGGTGACTCTCTCATACAACTTTATTGGCAGGATTATTCAGAGGTCGTTTGTCTTTCCACTTGGGCTAAAAGCATGATTTTTCTAAGTAATCCAGTTGGTTTCCATGATGTGGTGGAGATCCAAACCCTTTTCTTCCAGCATTATAGTCCAGCATCCCAATCATTACAGCACAGCGGTTGTAGTTCTAAATACTTCTTTACAGAATGCACATGGAATTTCCGAATGCCTGCAATATGCCAATGGTGAAATATTATGCCAAGGTTTTTATTGGTCAAGTGGCAGCCTTTATAGAGTTTCTTGAGGGGGCAAGGTCCAGTAAACTCTGGTCCAAACAAAGTCTTATGCAAGTTGTGGTTGCGTAATTTTCATGCAAGTCATAGTACTTTTACCTACAATTTGGCAGAATGTGGCAGATGTTGATGTGCCATGAAACTGTGGAGGGCAGATCAGTATAACCTGTGCGGTCTGCCCTTCATCCCCTGCCTTTAGGTGCAATAGGCAATGCTGTTCCGTGGCTATGTTTAAAGTAAGATCCAACTGGCAGTCAGTTTGACTCTGGAAATTATGTGCAGCATGGTGTCCTTCACCAGAAGCTGATCCTGTTCAGATCTGGAGTACCATTGTATTTTTTATTTTCATTATATTTTATTGTTGTATTTTTATATTGTATATTTGCTTTGCTGTATTTGTTGGGCTTGGAGATGGTGGCGGGGTATAAATAAAGTAATATTATTATTATTATTATTATTATTATTATTATTACTATTTGAAAGGCATTCCTTCCCTCTTGGTTTAGCAGCAGCACTATTTACCCCGAATTACAAACATCTGACTTATATATGACTCCTAGTTACAAACTGCAACTGCTTTTGGTATCCTTTTAGCAAGTATTCGTGTTCTATAAAATAGTATTGCAAATTTGTATTTGAAGAGAAATCTAGTGAAGCTCATTTGCCTGGAAGGCTACATTTTTATTTGGTGGAAATACAGGTAAAGACCTGCTGCTGTAATTATCACACATTTTTTTGGTATGTGTGTTTTAAAGACAACTGTGGGCTGTGAAATTGCGGTAAAAGGCAGCTAGAGATTAAATGCATGGTTCCTCTCTTCAGTGCTATCAATGCCATTTATTTACCATGAGTGGAAAAGGGAGGCAGCCAATAAAGGCCCCGGCCTGAATTACCTGTCTGAACGCATCTCCCCCATGTCCTCCGGGGAGGCCCTGCTTTCCGTCCTGCCATTGTCACAGGTGCGATTGGTGGGGACAAGATGCAGGGCCTTCTCGGTGATTGCTCCCCAGCGATGGAACTCCCTTCCTGGTGAGATCAGGTCAGCCCCCTCCCTCCTATCCTTTAGAAGGATGGTAAAAACTTGGCTGTGGGACCAAGCTTTCGGGACAGGGTAATGAAGCGGCAATAGGAAAGATGATCAGGCCAATTAGATTTAACACGGATGACTAGGACGGTTTTAAATGATGTATTTTAATATTTTGATAAATGTTTTTTAATGTTTATGTATATGTATGTGAATTTGTGTCCCGGCATTGAATGTTTGCCGTGTATATGCTGTGCTCCGCCCTGAGTCCCCTTCGGGGTGAGAAGGGCGGAATATAAATGTTTTAAATAAATAAATAATAATCAATAGATTTAGGTTATATATTAACATTTCTGTAAATTCATTTTTGCCCAAAGTTGCAAGGGCAGTATACAATAAGTGTAAAAGAAAAAGACATGACACAAATTTGTTGAAAGAACGTGGTGCCAGCTAAAATGAGCAAAGAGGCTGTTGTCCCTTTTTATGAAAAGTTCGGGGAGATTGGCAATGACTGCCCACTGCAGTGCTCCAGTATCACCACCCTGCCAGAGCTATATCTGACTCATCCTCCAACGTGGGAAGATTGAGTTGTTAAACAGCTACTTGCATTAAACAATAGCTCTGTTGAGTAAAGCCTCTCTTCATAACATATGCTGTAGACATCAAGTAGCTTCTACTGAGCATCATCCTGCTTTTAACATAATGATGTATGCATTGGTTCATCTACAATCGGAAGAAAATAGTTTGGTTGGCTCCCTTCCTTCCTTTCCTTATAAACCTTCATGCTTTCAATGTATTGTCGAAGGCTTTCATGGCCGGAATCACTAGGTTCTTGTGGGTTTTTCCGGGCTATAGGGCCATGTTCCAGAGGCATTTCTCCTGACGTTTCACCTGCATCTATGGCAAGCATCCTCACTACCCCGGAAAAACCCACAAGAACCTACTTCATGCTTTCCTTCCAAATCTTAATGCTCCAAGGCCATAGTCTTTGAATTTTAGGGTCTTGAATATGGCTTTTACACACTAACAAGGTTTGGAAAGATCCTAAATGTGTGTCTTTCTTTTCTTTATTTTATAATAATCATAATAATAATTCATTGGAACTTGTGCCACAAATACCATCTGCCTGCGACAAAGAACTGGTGGGATCACAAGCCTGAAAAAGTTACAGAGAATGAACACGTCAAGCAACTCTGGGACTTCCGAATTCAGACTGACAGAGTTTTGGAGCACAATACTCCTGACCTCATGATCGTGTTAAAAAACCAAGTACGGGTCGTTGATGTTGCAATCCCAGGTGACAGCAGGATTGAAGAGAAACAACTGGAAAAGCGGACACAATATGAGGATTTAAAGATCGAACTGCAAAGACTATGGCACAAGCCAGTCAAGGTGGTCCCAGTGGTGATCGGCACACTGGGTGCAGTGCCTAAAGACCTTGGCCTGTACTAAAACACAATCGGCGCTGACAAAATTGCCAGCTGCCAGCTGCAAAAGGCCACCTTACTGGTATCTGCATGCACTGTTCGCTGATACATCACACAATCCTAGACACTTGGGAAGTGTCCGACATGTGATCCAATACAACAGTCAGCAGAGTGATCTTGTTTGCTGTGGACTCATCTTGCTGTGTTTCAAATAATAATAATAACAATAACAACAACAACATTATTCTTACAACAACAACAACAACTTTATTCTTATAGCTCGCCACCATCTCCCTGAAGGGACTCGGGGTGGCTTACAAGGAACAAGCCTGAAAATATAGGTTAAAATCCACATAACAAGAAGAAAATGACAACATCAAAAACCATCATAATCACAATACACAAATTAAAAACAGWATCATAATTGTTATTGTAAGAACAGAATAGTGCTCCCCCCCCCCCCACCTAAATATTAAAAAACGGGGAAGGGGGTGGGAAATGGGCATAGTCCAGAAAAAATAAAGTAGTATGAATTGGAAAAAATACATTAAAAAGAAAAAGAGTGAAAATAAAAATATAATTTTTTTTTAATGGGGTTATTGACTAATCTTCTCCATGGGTTTCCACTTTACCTTGTTTTCTGATTTTGCTGTGATGCTTTCCCCTCTTCATGTCTCTTCCTCTAGGGAATGGGTTGTGCTTCATTACTTAAATTCTTCTATCCACTTCATTTTTTCTTGTTTCATATGTGTGCCTTTCCAAAGTGGTTCCACAACTTATCCAGCTGTTGTATGGTTTATTGAGACTTCAGGGTGCTGGAGTTTGCATTGTCAGACGCAAGCTTCCAGTCACAAAATCTGTAAAAATAAGGACTGAGAGTAGGAGCTGTTTGACAGTGTGTGGCATCTCTTTTGAAGGTTTTTAAACAGTCGCTGGATGGCCAATTATCATGACTGTTTAGATTATATGTTCCTCCATGGAAGAGGATTGAACTGAACGGCCCTGTTGTCCATGCTACTTTGTCTTTGTCCATGAAGTGTGGGGAAATGGGGAAGAGGTTGAACTGTCAGAAATGTTAAAACTGGGTGTTTTTGATTACAGAAGTGTGAATCAAGCACTGAAAGCGTGAGTAGGCCGAAGCCCGTTAGAGTTAGTGGGCCAAAGCTAGCATCACCCTGAGGAGAGTGAGTAGGCCGAAGCCTGTTAGTGGGCCAAAGCTAGCGTCACCCTGAGGAGAGTGAGTAGGCCAAAGTCTGTTAGTGGGCCAAAGCTAGCGTCACCCTGAGGAGAGTGAGTAGGCCAAAGTCTGTTAGTGGGCCAAAGCTAGTGTCGCCCTGAGGAGAGTGAGTAAGCGAAGGCTGTTAGAGTTAGTGGGCCAAAGCTAGTGTCGCCTTGAGGAGAGTGAGTAGGCCAAAGCCTGTTAAAAGTTAGTGGGCCAAACTAGTGTCGCCTGAGGAGAGTGAGTAGGCCGATGCCTGTTAAGAGTTAGTGGGCCAAAGCTAGCATCACCCTGAGGAGAGTGAGTAGGCCGAAGCCTGTTAGTGGGCCAAAGCTAGCGTCACCCTGAGGAGAGTGAGTAGGCCAAAGTCTGTTAGTGGGCCAAAGCTAGTGTCGCCCTGAGGAGAGTGAGTAGGCCAAAGCCTGTTAAAAGTTAGTGGGCCAAAGCTAGTGTCGCCCTGAGGAGAGTGAGTAGGCCAAAGCCTGTTAAAAGTTAGTGGGCCAAAGCTAGTGTCACCCTGAGGAGAGTGAGTAGGCCGATGCCTGTTAAGAGTTAGTGGGCCAAAGCTAGCATCACCCTGAGGAGAGTGAGTAGGCCAAAGTCTGTTAGTGGGCCAAAGCTAGTGTCGCCCTGAGGAGAGTGAGTAAGCGAAGCCTGTTAGAGCTAGTGGGCCAAAGCTAGTGTCGCCTTGAGGAGAGTGAGTAGGCCAAAGCCTGTTAAAAGTTAGTGGGCCAAAGCTAGAGTCGCTCTGAGGAGAGTGAGTAGGCCGAAGCCTGTTAGAGTTAGTGGGCCAAAGCTAGCGTCATCCTGAGGAGAGTGAGTAGGCCAAAGTCTGTTAGTGGGCCAAAGCTAGTGTCGCCCTGAGGAGAGTGAGTAGGCCGAAGCCTGTTAGTGGGCCAAAGCTAGCGTCACCCTGAGGAGAGTGAGTAGGCCAAAGTCTGTTAGTGGGCCAAAACTAGTGTCGCCCTGAGGAGAGTGAGTAGGCCGAAGCCTGTTAAAAGTTAGTGGGCCAAAGATAGTGTCGCTCTGAGGAGAGTGAGTAGGCCAAAGCCTGTTAAAAGTTAGTGGGCCAATGCTAGTGTCGCTCTGAGGAGAGTGAGTAGGCTGAAGCCTGTTAAAAGTTAGTGGGCCAATGCTAGTGTCGCTCTGAGGAGAGTGAGTAGGCTGAAGCCTGTTAGAGTTTGTTTGCCTCAGTGAGGGAATTCAGTCTGGGTGAGAGAAGCCTCGTGTGATAAAGCTCCAGTGTATGAAGGCTGCTGTGTGCAAAACTACTATGTCTTTGTTTATTTTTATTATGTAAACCGTTTAAAATATGGAAGGCTGAGCAGCTGGGCAGGCAATGGGCACTGCCTTGGTGCATGTGCTTCTTGGCTTGTTACCTTGTCTCCCAACACACAATCATGGTATTCTTTCTCCCTCACTGACTCCTGGTAAACTTCTGATTTTTTCTTTCATCCCACAAAAAGTACTGCTTTATCTCACCCCACTATTTCAGACATCAGACAGGGATATTGCTGGGCTCAGGAGAACCTGCTTTGAGTATTGGGTGATACTGGGTGCATAGGGCTACATATGCAGGCCATGCCTTAACCCATGTCATTTGCTTCATAGAGTATGGTTGACTTATGACTTCATCAGACAGGGTGAATTCAGCATCCTAGGATACTTTCACCCCATGTAGATGGAATCCCATGCTGAACATCACACAAAGTTGTGTGAGTTCTGGCAGAGGCCCCAACCCCAACTGGGGTGAAAGCATTGCCGGATGCTTCATCCCAACATGTGAGGTCTCTTCATGAGGGTAATGTTTTTCCCATGTGATGGGGAAAGTGTCATGGAGAGGGAGCTGTGTGTGGGGCAACAGATTCACCCCAATGCTCCCTCTTTCCTGCTGGATGCCAGGTAAAGCGGGACGTTTCACCTGGCTTTTATGATGAGGCCCTTAGGACTGTGTATTTGTAATTGTACTGGCCATTATGTGCAAAGTCTAGTATTTACTGTGTGCTTTATTCTTCTGGACTAAGAATCAACTTCATTGTTGATATGGACAGTTATCCAAAGGGAGAGCCGAGTCAGAGGACATATTTGCAACTGCGCCACCCGCACAGTTGAAAAGATGGAAGTGGGTTCTTGGTACACAGCATATATTAAAACACAAATTTTCAGCACCAGCACCACACACTCCTTGTGCTTCTTATGGAAATATTTTACTGGTGTTACGTTCTTGCTAATGTCCTAGATATTCTTATCTGATATGCAAAACCTGTTTCCCTCTATTTCTTTTATTACTCTTCCAAGATGTGTATCACCTCTCCCATATATTTTGCAATTCCATTATCACAGTCAAGGAAAATATGAAAAGCTTAAGGATACATGTAGGGTAATGATGTGTCAATCTGTCAAGCACAGTTTAGTTTTCCTCAGGCTCCCACCTTTTCCATTTCTTACTGTTTTCAATTCCAATTTTACATCAATATGTAAAATCTATTAGCTGGAATATTCATACATATTTTTGTGTACATTTTTCAAACTATATACAGTGCCTAGATATACAGTGCCTAGATTTATATTTCCCTAAATACTTAACTAAGTAAATCCTCTTGACTGCCCAAAACCTGATAGAAACATTATTCAACCATGCTTTGATCATTAGCGCAATGGCTCTCCTCCCTGTAAGCTGAAAGTAGGCTGGGGAATGAGACACACTTGTGGCAATATGTCAAAATCGTGACTAAGCAGTGATCATGATCGCAAAACAGTTAAGAACTGAGGAAAAGGAGGGCTATTCTGCTGGTCATGGTGCTGAATGGTGTTTCTGTCAGGTTTTGGAGGGTCAAGCTAGAAGAAGTTATGTTAATTACGGTTATGTTAAATACGGTTCCGGCCCAGTGTACTTGTCCGAACGGATCTCCCTCTACATCCCACCTCGAAGTTTAAGATCGTCTGGGGAGGCCCTGCTCTCGACCCCGCCAGTGTCACAAGTGAGGCTGGCGGGGACGAGGAGCAGGGCCTTCTCAGTGGCGGCCCCCCGCCTGTGGAACTCACTCCCCGGGGAGATCAGATCGGCGACTTCCCTTCTAGCATTTAGGAAAAAACTAAAGACCTGGATGTGGGACCAAGCTTATGGTCACTCTGATAACTAACTCAAGGACCTGGCGATAGACAAGGACAAACGGAATAGAATGGATATATGGACTCTGATATATGGACTCTGACATGAGATTGTTTTAGGATTTATGATTTTATTATGTATTGATGTTTTAATTTAACTGCTGAATTGTTATATTTTTTTGGATTACTTGTGTGATTTGGGCATCTAATTGTGCCTTCCCTGTAAGCCGCCCTGAGTCCCCCTCGGGGTGAGAAGGGCGGGGTATAAGTGAATGAAATAAAATAAATAAATAAGAAATAATTCCAGCCACTATTTAGGCAACTTTTTCAGACTTAAGTAAATATCTTCTTCAATTCAAATTTTTCTAAATATATTCGTATTTGCATGTAGTTTAAAATTCACAGTTTTCCCATTGCACTTTTTCAGTAGCATGTACATTTGACCCTCCTTCCAGCATTGCAAAACTCAGGAAGGTATTGGTTTCAATGTCTAATTTTTCAATTTTATTTCAGATATAAGAAAAGTGAATTTGGTAACTTCTTATTGAAGGATACAGTAAAAACTTTCTCATTCATTCTTAACTTTCATTGCGACTGAGTGAAAGATGAAGATGTTCTGCTGTAAATGGAGTGTAAAGAAATAATAACTTAATCCTGAAAATCTAATATTCATGTGTTTCTTCTTGGAAAACAGACCATGGCAAAGAAGAGAGTGGCCATTATAGGTGCTGGCTCCAGTGGACTTTGTAGCATCAAATGTTGTTTGGATGAAGGCCTAGAGCCTGTGTGCTTTGACAGCAGCGATGATATTGGAGGACTCTGGAGGTTCAAAGTAAGTCCATTGCGAAATGTCAACTTTTTAAAAAATGGTGGATTGTTTTGATGGAGATTTGTAATTGCTGCGACAGTTCTCTTAGGAAACAAACAAAAAGCACAGTTTGAAGATAATATGGAGACAAATAGGAGTAAATACACACTAAGCATAAGGGGTCTTCTATGCAGTACTGAGTCTTCTATGCAGTACTTTCATACCACTGTACATCTCCTTTTGCTCTCTTTGTTGTTTCTCGAGAGTGCTCCCCAAAGTGGTCATTGTTGTCCTAAGGCTCTGGCAGCTAATCCTTTCTAACTGTTGCTCCATAGTCTACTTTTTCATTCTTGATGGGCAAGAGCAGCTGCTGTTACTTCAGAAAAGGTTCCCACTCAAGAGGCTCTCCCTCCCTCAGCTTTCCAACTTATGGTCTCTTGCCTTACTCTGTCTCAGATGGGGATGGAAAGCTACTTTCTCCGTGCTCATATTCCACTTTCTTCCTTCTAAATACTTCATCAGATGGGCAGCCAGAATCACCACACATCATGTCAAATCCAGCAGTGCCCGTCTGGGGTCGTGGAGAACTGGTCGCTCCACGCCTCTCATTGGCTGACTCAACGGTTGCCCCATCCCATGGGGAGAAGCATTGGCCGCCTGGCTTCCCCTCATTGTTTCAAAGGCAACATGGGAAGCCTCCTGTGTTGCTGCAGTGGTAGCAGGATACTCCGGATGTTCTATAATTTTATGACAGAGGCCCACTAGGAGTAGTTCAGTGTCATGGGATGTGAACCGGCGAGCTCCACTAGACAAGAGTCCCATGATATTCTTGCAGACAAACTAGTAAAATGTGCTAGACAGTGCTGTCATTAGATGGACTTGCAAAAGGTTGAAGGTCCAAACCTGAAGAGTGCTCATCAGTGGTTCCTCTTCATCCTGGAGAGCAGTGACCAGTGGGTTGTCTCGAGGTTCTGTCCTTGGTTCAGTATTATTCTATACTTTCATAAATGACTTTGTAAGTGGAACAGAGGACATGAGATTAGATTAAAGTAATATATAATACGCAAGATAAGAATTAGAATGCATTTTTATCAGATTGAAGATCTGAGGCAAAACTAACAAACTGAATTCCAAAAGGAATATATATAAATTACAAACATTTCCACAGGAAAAATTAAATGCACAAATTGAAGATTCATGGCACCTGGTTTGACGTACAATTGAAAAAGATCTAGGAATTTTAGGGTACATTTACACTGTAGAATTAATGCAGTTTGACACTACTTTGACTGCAATGGCTCAATATTAAGGAATAATGGATGTTAAAATTGCAATCCCATGATTCCATAGTATTCAGCAATGGCAGATAAAGTGACGTCAAACTGCATTAATTCTCTAGTGTAAATGTACCCTGTGTTTGATTTCTTTCTCTGATAGATATTGAGTGTAGGGTAGGGTTGTCTAGGGAGGTGCTCAGACTTCTGATTAGTGATCAGATGTTCTGTGTGATACACCACAATCTCTCATATTTCCTAATAGGTAATAGTTTAAAGGTGCTCTTAAACCCTTAATTGAAAGATTATCTGATTAGTGGAAAAACCCCTGTTTATTTAGCAGCTGTAACCTTGCAATTGCAATTCACACAGATTTGGACTATGGCAAAGGTTATGTGTAGCAATGCCTTTGAAAACAGTTTAAAAACTTAATTTGTTCAAAAAGAAGGCAACTTTAAAATTGCCAATCAGACTTATTGGAAACATACTATGACGGGATTTTAAAATCAGCACTGGTTGCCAGTCAATCTCTGGAACCAATGCCAAATGCTGATTAGTCTTTAAAGCCGGGTTATCAGTGGGAGCGTTTCTTTCCATTTTACTTATCTAGACTCTATTCACCCAAGGCACTTCCTCCAAATAGATAAGCTGATCAAGCAACTGACGGAAATGACCTTTTCATTACGTGCCAAGAGTGACATGCCCCCACTAAAGAGGCATGCTTTGTGTTTATCTTGTTGCCCCTCTTTGTGCTAGTTAAAAATACTCCCTTTTCTTTAGATATTAAATAACTTGTTTGTTGTTGTTCATTCGTTCAGTCGTCTCCGACTCTTCGTGACCTCATGGACCAGCCCACGCCAGAGCTCGTCGGCTGTTACCACCCCCAGCTCCCTCAAGGTCAGTCCAGTCACTTCAAGGATGCCATCCATCCATCTTGCCCTTGGTCGGCCCCTCTTCCTTTTGCCTTCCACTTTCCCCAGCATAATTGTCTTCTCTAGGCTTTCCTGTCTCCTCATGATGTGGCCAAAGTACTTCAACTTTGTCTATAGTATCTTTCCCTCCAGTGAGCAGTCGGGCTTTATTTCCTGGAGGATGGACTGGTTGGATCTTCTCGCAGTCCAAGGCACTCTCAGAACTTTCCTCCAACACCACAGCTCAAAAGCATCGATCTTCCTTCGCTCAGCCTTCCCTAAGGTCCAGCTCTCACATCCGTAGGTGACTACAGGGAATACCATGGCTTTGACTAGGCGGATCTTTGTTGCCAGTCTGATGTCTCTACTCTTTACTATTTTATCGAGATTGGACATTGCTCTCCTCCCAAGAAGTAAGCGTCTTCTGATTTCCTGGCTACAGTCTGCATCTGCAGTAATCTTTGCACCTAGAAATACAAAGTCTATACAAATACAAATACAAAGTTACAAAATAACTTGTTTATTGGGTTCAAATCTTCATACTTGTATACTACTGCTGTTTCTATTTTGGTTTTGTATGTTTTATCTTTTGGGGTTTTGATAGTTTTCTATTCTGTTGTCACCAGGCATCCTTACAGTACTGTTTTTAATATAGTCCCATACATCCTACATACTCTGTTAAGTGTGTGGTTTTATAGTGTAACTAGTATATCTACCTGGCATTGCCTGGGTGTCAGAAGGGCTGCTGCCCTCCTGCTTTCATCCTCTCCCTCGTCCCCACCAATCGCGCCTGCGATAGAGGTGGGAGTGTGAGCAGGGCCTCTCCAGATGATCGAAGGGGTCGTGTGGGTTCGTACACAGAAATGCGGTCACGCAGGTAGGAGGGTCCCAAACCATTCAGGGCTTTGTAGGTAAGAACCTGCACCTTGAATTGGGACCGGAAAATGAACGGCAGCCAGTGGAGCTCCTTAAGCAAAAGGGTTGACCGCTCCCTGTAAGGAGTACCAGTTAATAATCTGGCCGCCACCCATTGAACCAATTGAAATTTCTGGGCTGTTTTCAAGGGCAGCCCCACGTAGAGTGCATTACAATAATCCAATCTGGAGGTGACTAAGGCATGGGCCACCCTGGCCAGATCCGCCTTTACGAGGTACGGTCGCAGTTGACGCATGAGTCTTAATTGTGTAAATGCCCTCCCGGCCACCGCCGACGCCTGAGCCTCAAGCGTAAGTGATGAGTCCAGGAGGACACCCAGACTGCGGACCTGTGACTTCAGGGGGAGTGCAACCCCGTCCAACACAGGTTGCCACCTTATACCCCGATCCGGTTTATGATCAACCAGGAGGACCTCTGTCTTGTTGGGATAAATCTTCAGCCTGTTCCTCCTCATCCAGACAGCCACAGCGGTCAGACACTCGTCCCTTCCCTTCCCTTCCCTTCTTCCTTCCTTCCTTCCTGCCTTCATTCCTTCCTTCCTCTGTCTTCCCTTCCCTTTTCCTGTCTCTCTTCTCCAGCTCTGAGAAAACCTTCATCACAATATCTCCATAGCAACATTCTCTCTTTGTGACTCTTTCCTTCCTTCTTCACTTTCCCTCATACACATGTCACCTTTCTTTCCCAGTGACATCATAGAGGGCTAGTTTTCCTAGCAACAGCATTCATCTAGCAACTGCCAACACAGTTGACACCACAAAGGACCACTGGATTGACACTTTGTGGTACAGGCAGGCAGACAGAAATACTTTGACTTGTATATATCCAGCTGACACAGTCAGTGACTATATGCTCTCGTTTTGCAATATGCATAATAAGCTGCCAGCTCATTAATATCCATACCTTGTTCTATCACAAGCACCCTTCCCCACATATGTGTAATTCCTACACTTCAGTGTCTCTTTAAAGCCTAAGGACTGCATCACATTGAAGTCCTGAAGTGTGGGAACAGAAGAGGCATTAGCTGAGCAGTGGGGCAAATCCGGCAGGCAGCGTGGGAACCCATCACACTATGCCGTGCATTGCCCACTTCCCCACCCTGGGGGGGGGGGGATGAGGAGTGTCGCTGCCCAGCTTCTCAAGCTTTCCCCATTCTTCCTTATGACAACATGGGAAGACTCCTATGTTCTCAGGGCTCTGTTGTAGGACACTTTCAACATGGAGCCAGGACAGAGCCCCACCAGAAGTAGCTCTGTGTCATGTGATGGGCTCTGTCAGGCTTCATCTTGGCTCAGTGTTGAAAGTGTCCCAAGACAGAATCCAGAATTTGAGGTCATAAGTGGATATTACATTATTCATAGGGTTGGAGGCTACTTCATGGGCCATCAAGGATCTCCAGTGATGACTTCCCCAGCAAGTAGCAGCCCAGCCTTGGAGGGGACCCCACCATCTCTCTCTCTGGTGGGTTCCATTGCCAAACCACTTTTGTTGTGAAGAAATTCCTGCTAATGTCCCACTGGAACCTGTTCTCCCATAATTAAAAACTACTGGACTTGACCTACCTTCTGAGGTAGCAGAGAACAGGCATTTCCTCCATTCCCCTCTGTGACAACCCTTGAGGTATTTAAAGCACGCAGGCTTATCACCCTTAAGTCTTTCCTTCAGCAAATAAAACATACTCAACTCCTTCCACCTTTGTTCACATGTTTCGTTCTCCATACCTCTTATCATCCTTGTTGTCCTTCCCTCAACCCGTTCCAACTTATCTATATCTTTCTTGAAATGAGGCATTCAGAACTGAACGTAGTACTCCAGATAAGGATTTGTCAGTGCAGGATCTAGCGAGATTATTTTTCCTTTGACTTGGAGATTATGCTTCTATTACTATTTTGCTGCACCATCACATTACTGGCTCATGTTCAATTTAGGATTAATAATTCCAACGTTCTTTTCACATGTTGTACTGCTGAACTGTATATGTCCTGTTATATACCTATGCATTTGGGTTTTGTGGTCTAAATGTAGAATTTTGCATTTGTTCATATTGCTTTTCATTATATTAACTCTGTCCAATTTTTTTGTTTATTGAGGTCCTTTTGAATTCTATTCCCATTTTCCAAAGTATTAGCTTCCCTGCCCAGATTTGTGTCACCTGAAAATTTGATAAGTGTTCCCTGCTGGAACTTACAGTGATGGAATCCTTCACTGTAACTGTGCTAAATAAAAAGTATTTAGAATCTGGATTTTGACTTTTAATCTGGATCTTGAGAGTGTGTGGACAATAGTGGGGAAAAGAGATTGTACACAATCTCCAGCTGGATTAATGATGGGAAAATGTCTCTTTAATAAAGTAAAATCCTTACCATTAACTGGTCAAGACAGAATGTGATGCGGAAAGCAATTCTACCTTTTGGGGGTATCTCACATAGGATACTAATCTGAAAGGAACCTGTATGTACCATGAGTCATTCTACCATTTAGCTCACAGAACATGCAGGGAATAGATGAATACATTTATGGGATTCCAGAAAACATTCTATGGATATGGAGTTTAAGCTTGACTTCTTCTGTATCAATGCAGTGCTTTTTCAACTGTGTTCATTTGTGTACTTCAAAACTGAATTTCCCACATAGGAATATGACTCCATTAAACTGTGTCCAAAAACAATCCAAAACCATTATGTTCCTTGCAGGAGATTCCCGAGGAAGGCCGGGCCAGCATTTACAACTCTGTGATCATCAACACCTCCAAAGAGATGATGTGCTTCAGCGACTTCCCCATCCCTGATGATTATCCCAACTATATGCACAACTCTAAGATCCTAGACTATTTCCGGTTGTATGCTAAGCACTTTGATCTTCTGAAGTACATCCACTTCAAAGTAAGATTTGTTGGGCAAACGGGCTATTAACAAAAGACTCTCCTCATAAATGTTTAACAGAGTAACTTATCAGCAGCAGCGTGACCCAGCACCAGTAGCCAAAAGTGATAAAAAGAACAAAAACACAGAGACCAATGTTATCTCTTCCATAGGAGGCTTTTCTTTAGAGTAAAATAATATAGTTGCACTATTTACAAAAACAAGGTTTCTACAACACAAATAAAGTTCAGCTTTCACACTGGAGCTTCACACACAAGGCCTTCTCATAATGAGGCCTTCCTCACACTCTGAGGCCTTCCTCCCACAGTGAGGCCTATTACCACTGAGACTTCTCTCACACTGAGAGGCTTCTCTCACACTGAGAGGCTTCTCTCACACTGAGAGCTCTCTCAGACTGAGGTGTTACTACGCAACAGGTACGCCTGCTTATATTGTATCCATGTAGTGAAATAATATAGTTGCACTATTTACAAGAACAAGATTTACCTGAGAAACTGCAACTTGCTTCTGATGTGAGAGAATTGGCCGTCTGCAAGGACATTGCCCAGGGAACACCCGGATGTTTTGATGTTTTATCATCTTGTGGGAGGCTTCTCTCATGTCCCCGCATGAGGAGCTGGAGCTGATAGAGGGAGCTCATCTGCCTCTCCCCGGATTTGAACCTGCAACCTGTCGGTCTTCAGTCCTGCCGACACAGGGGTTCAACCCACTGCGCCACCGGGGACTTATATCGAACTACAGCTTTTGTTGAGTCATTACATCAATTTAACTCTTTCAGTTCTTGACTCACATTTTTGTAATTAAAAATACCTAGTTCATTTTTAATATTTCTGATAAGATTTGTGCGTGTGTTTAGGGATGCTTCTAGAATGTAAAAAAATGGGTTAAAGAGGTAAGATTTTAAACCTATATGTTCACTATCAAAGCAAGGGACTTCTGTCTTTTCTGTCTCCAGAAATAATTTGTTTTATAGTGCATAATGGTATCATGGCTAAGAACTAGAAGTTATTTCTGCTTTCTTAATAGCTGTTAATACACTGATTTGTCAAAATCTATTTTAATGAAACTCATGTGTACATGTGCACAGTGCATGCTCAATATGTGAGTCTTCCCTTCTCTCTGAAATAATTAAAAGAATGCCCCCCTTCTCTATGAAAACAAATGTATCCGCATTTGTTCTTGGAAGCAAATCAAGGGGTATTCTATCTTGACCAATTTTTTTCTGGAAACCAATATTCTGGGGAGTGGTTCAACTGTCATTATGAGCTCCAAATCAAATTTCTACTCCCAACTGATGTGTGCGCATGTGCATGCCTTTAAGTCATCTCTCAACTTATGGTGACTCCATTAATTTCATACAGTTTTCTTAGGCAAGGATTATTCAGAGATTACTTCCTCAGAACTCTAACCAAAAATACCTGGTACTTATTGGAAGCCACCCATTGAAGTACTAACTGGGACTGGCCTTGCTTAGTTTCCAAGACTAGACAGAATCTGATGCCTTTTGAGATATCTGAGGCCACAACAGGTAGTGTACATATAAAGCAGTGATAAATGAATTGTATATCAACAGTCATGTATATGTCATTTAGTCTACTCTAACTGGGACTATCAACTGGATTTAGGACCAAATAGGATGGTTTAAGGCTTCAGTCCCTTGAGGTCTAGTCCAATGTCCAAAGATAAAAACTAAGATTATAGAAATAAACCCTTGCCTGTCTAATCATTGCTTTTCCTCCCTTGCCTTTTTTTTTTTTTTTTGCTCCCAGACTGCTGTGCGCAGTGTAAATAGGCGTCCAGATTTCTCTAGCACTGGCCAGTGGGATGTTGTCACAGAAACTGATGGGAAGCAAGAGTCATCTGTCTTTGATGCAATCTTGGTATGCACTGGCCACCATACCGATGCACATTTGCCACTGGACTCCTTTCCAGGTATGCTTCCAATCTGCTTTTCCATGTCCGTCCTACAAAGACCCATAGAATGGAACAAAATAAAAAGGCAGAGGTGGTCTTTCTTTGCAGCAGGGTGAGGTTGGCCATCTCTGGTATCAGATTTGGAATGTCACAAGCAACGGTTAATTGCTAGTCCTAATTATAGTTCTGCTGGCAAAGTGATGAGAGCTGCATGTGGGATTTTTCAGTCTCATGTGCCAAAAGAACTTTGCTGGTTTTGGCTAGTTTGCATCATGACTTGGCAAGAGAACCATCAAGTAGCAGAATACATTGGACCAGCCCCATCACTGATGAATATCATGACCTGAAGGCACAATAGTCCTAAAATGAATTTTTGTAGTTGCCAAGTGTGCCGTTAAACCCAGATGCTTTTATAAAGACAAAACTATGATGTGCTGTTCCTTATGTCTGGGTGAACTGCTGGTGCTTTTCTTGAGAAGACTGAGATTTTCAGCAACTGAGTCTATTACAAGTACTGAACATCAAAAAGGATATTTATTTCTCAAAGTTGCAAACAGAACAGTCAATTGATAAACCAAATAGATATTTCTTCTTTCTCTTCTCCACCAGTTACTGAGTCAGCCTTTCCCCAAGTGGCAAAGGGATCCTTCACCGTAATCCAGAGCTGTTGTCTTTAAGAAAGAACAAATCTTTCCCTAACTATCTAAGTTCCAGATTAGCCTTGGAGATAAGGCAATGCAGTCTCTCTATAAGACTCTATAAAACTCAATTCTCAAAGCTCAATATCTATTTTTCTTTATACTCTATAACTCTCTTATAATCTATCTAACTATAGCTCAATTAAGCTTATCTAACTATAATTTCTCAATTCTCTATTCTCAATTCTATAACTCAATTGTTTTGTGGTGGTTTGTCAGAGCTACCTTTTCTGGCCACCAGCACATCAGATTCCTTCTTCAGAACTGAACAGGCAGGAAGGACTCCAAAATGGAAGTCTTTCCCCGGGAGCAGGGGCAGGCTCAAAGAGTTGCTCCCTAGGCCAATCATTGCAAAGAGTTTGCAGGCTGGCTTTTCCCACCTTTGGCTGTTAAACTCCAGGCCCTGCAAGGCTGCAGCAGCTCCCAAGAGAAAGGCAAGGAGCAGCCACTTCAAGCAACCAAAAAAAAAAAAAAAAGCAATGCAAACCAGTCTCCTGGGAGACGGAACACCAAGTCTTTCCACATCTCAGGCATTTCCTGTTCCGGTCAGCAGCACCTGTTCTATGCACTACCATTTCCATGGGGAATCTCAGCAGAGGAAAGTGGACTCTGGAGTTTCTTATGAATTAACCAGTCCCTGACTTATTTCCTCATTTCTATTTCTTTTAAAGATACATTCTTAACCAACATTCAATTATTTGCTATGAATTTTTGCAACATTCTTCAATGTTTAAAGTGCTTTACTGTTTTTACCTCTCAGTTGTCTTCTCCATAGGGCTGTGCTTGAACAATATGTTTTGCCATCCCAGCCAGTGATCTTCTTTGCTAATAGAATAGAACATGATTCATGATACTGGTAGTTAAGAATCTATGAGATAGTAGTTAAGAATCTATGAGATAGGAACCACACCTCTCTGGCATGCCCATGACAACTGAGAGGTAATAACAGTAAAGCACTTTAAACATTGCAGAGTGTTGCAAAAATGGATAGCAAATAATTGAATGTTGGTTAACAACAAATTATACACTCTAATTTGTTTTCCAAGTTGATCAAACTATTATGTAAAGAAATACAGTTATGTAACAAAATGCACTCCATAGGCAATTCTACACAGCCACATAATTTTGATTGGAAACGGTGCATAAAACGCCAGTTCTGGCCTGCATAGTGGAATGACAAGAATATCCTGAGCTACTGGGAAAGTGTCCCTACTGCCAGTGTCATGAAAAAGGAAGTATGGTTTGAATGGAATTGCATGACACATGTATGGTCGAGGTCCATATAGTCTAGAGATGCCATCCTAAGATGAGGCCTGGAAAACTAGAAGAAGAAGGTGAAGAATTCATAGACTATAATTAAAGGTTGCTGAACTGCTGACATTGATGACTTGTGACAATGATGAACTTTTGGGGTGAAGGACAACATGTTTACATTATCAGAGACAATGGCTCTTTAAGTTAAGGAAATGTTTATTAGGTTCCTTATGTTAATAAGGAAGTCAACACAAGGCTCCTTACATTTACCAACACCAATTAAGAAGAGTCAACATCTGTCAAGAACTGAGATGAAGCTAGACTGGAAAAAGTCTATCATTCATTTACAGCTTTTTGGAACAACATTAGCAAGAAATATTGTTATATGAGATACCTTATTACAATTCCAAAGTTGTGGCAGACCGGAGGAGTCTGGCCCACCCGCCATGCTCTATTGAAAGAAATGGTGTGGCAAATCTGCATTGGAGAGCAATCTGCATTGTCTCCTTTTCTCAAGGGAAGAGAAAGGGGTGAGATTTTGAAGTCTTGATACGTTTGCAGTGAGTCCGTTTCCGCTGTAGGGAAAACAGAGATCTGATCTTTGGCATTGTTGTTAGGGAAAGAGGATGCATTTTGGTGTTTTGGAAGTTTTAGAATTGTGCATTGGCAGGCTGCAGGGAAAGCAGGGTCTGGCCTAAGCAGGTGCTTCTCCAAGGTGGAAGAAATGATATGGTAATATTTGGATGGATTCAAGAGGATGAAAGAATGTGTATGTGTAATGTGAATGCTGAGTAAAAATGTAATTCCCCTTTGATAGCCAATTTAACTGTAGGTTGTTTGTGAATTCAATATAGTTACATAGAATCTGTATATCTGTATGTCTAAATGTTGTTCTGTAGAAGTTCTCATACCCTTTCTCTTACTGGAAAATTGCAATGAAAAGAACCTATGCTTTAAAGTTATTGAAAATCTATTTATAACACCAGCTGCCCTGAAGACAGTTTGGAATCACTGAGCAGGAATCCAAATGTCATCCATCCCCTCTCCATAGCTGTCGCTGCCATATGACTGGCAAAGGTGCTTGGGACTGGCAAAGGTGCTTGGGGGTGCCCCTCTCTTCCCCCAGATTTCTTTGCCAGTCATATGGCCCAGAAGCAGGAAGACAGGCTGCCCAGCACAATGTAGGTTCCTTGGTCATTACTGTTGCTGCCAGGGGGAGGGGGCAGTTATCCTGTGTTCCCAGGCTGCCTGAGTCAAGGATGCATGGGATGGCTGTCTGGATGCTCACAGCATGGGAATCGGCTGGTCTGCACTCCCAGAACATAGGGGGAGCCTGAACTCTGGTGCAGGATTAAACAATATTAAGTAGTTTCCCCCAGGTTAATCCAGATCAGCCCTCCTGCATTTTGTGTCTGCCCATTGGCTGATCTCATCCCACATTGACCTAAATGGTCACTGTAGGGTCAGATCAGCCCACAGGTGGTCATAAAAACTGACCAAAATGATCAGTGTAGATGGGGCCCATACCTACTGCTGGGTTCTCTTCTCTTTGTAGCCTAACGATGAACAGGAGTGAAGGGAAAGCAAACAGAAACAAAGAGGACTTTAGCCTCCTTGCTCAAGATTACTAGCAAATCTCAAATATCCTTTAATTAACCTACCAACTTGTTTGCCGGGGAACTGACTACACGCCATGCCTTCTTGGTGTGAAATTAGAGTACATATATTATAATATATGGGCATTTCCATACAGCCATATAACCCAGAATATCAAGGCAGATAATCCACATTATTTGCTTTGAACTGGATTACCAGAGTCCACACTGCCATATAATCCAGTTCAATGTGGATTTTATACAGCTGTGTGGAAGGGGCCTGAGTCAGAATTTGTGAAGTTCCTGACATTCTTAAAAGCCGATAAATGACTACAATTGTGTATGATATAGGATAATCTGAAGAAATGAATCAAATTGTAGAAGCCTGGAGAAAACAGTTACTTTTTTGACATATTCATGTAAGTGACCATCACTGTCCCTTCCTCCCCAATTCTCAAAACAAGTTCTGCAAAGTCTTTTGTCAGAGAATTAAATATTAATTTTCTTGAGAACTGTTTACTTTTTTATGGCCAAATGGAATTCAGACTCATGCAATGTTGATTTTAATATCTTATCACTCTTCTGGGCCTCACTCAATCACACGCCCTAAATAAAGTGTGAAGCCAGGAATCTTGGCCGACAGCAATGTGCTGCAGGAGTTTTTCCCTTTGATTATATTAAAATAAGCATAAACATAATAAGAGATTTTTCAACCTAAAACAATCGAAGTCACTAAATAAGCAATATAACTAAAGCACAAGTGGTGTATTATAATTACATCATAAAACTCTCTCTCTCTCTCTCTCTCACACACACACACACACATATATATACACACACACACATACATACATACATACACACACATACATACATTGCAAAGGCAATATTAGGGTCGCCCTAAATCTGAAATGACTTGAAGGCACACAACAATAATAATCCTAATTTATTTGACTATCTCATCAGCCAAAAGCAGGCCCACACTTCCCATTGAAGTACTGGCAAGTTTATGTTGGTTTTATTTTTTTTTATTTTGTGTCAGGAGCGACTTGAGAAACTGCAAGCCACTTCTGGTGTGAGAGAATTGGCTGTCTGTAAGGACAGTGCCCAGGGGATGCCTGGATGTTTTTTGATGTTTGTACCATCCTTGTGGGAGGCTTCTCTCATGTCCCCGTATAGGAAGCTGGAGCTGAGAGAGGGAGCTCATCCGCGCTGTCCCCGGATTCGAACCTGCAACCTGTCGGTCTTCAGTCCTGCTGGCACAAGGGTTTAACCCATTGCGCCACCGGGGGCTCCTGTTTTATATCGGTTAAAATTGTTCTTTATTTTAAAATTGTATTGTTTATTTCTTTTGCACTATACAAATAAGATATGAGCAGTATGCATAGGAATTTGTTCAGGTTTTTTTTTTTTCAAACTGTAGTCTGGCCCCACAACAGTCTGTGAACCAGCCCTCTGCTTAAAAAGTTTGACAAGCCCTGTACATAAGCAGAAAGCTTGAAGCGATTGATCTGGTCTGTCACACACAACCCTATGGCATTCGCTGAAACCATTTCCTTCTTTGCTACAGGGATAAGAAACTTCAAAGGGGGCTATTTTCACAGTCGTGATTACAAGAGCCCTGAGCCATTTACTGGGAAAAGAGTAATTGTGATTGGCATTGGGAATTCCGGCGGAGATCTTGCTGTGGAGATAAGCCGCAAAGCAAAACAGGTTTGCCTCAATATTGTGATCACTTTGCTTGGTTTGAGAGTCCAAGAGCGCATCAGAACCTTTGAGAAAGAACAGTAGCAGAAGGAATTAATTTTAAATATATATATCTGTAAAAAGTCTTGTGCTGAATTTGAATGTCAAACCAAATTTATTCATGGAAACATCTGTTGGGTTTGAGTCTGGGGACATGACTAAGTGACCCAAAGGCGATTTTGTCAACCATATTTAACAGAATACACAACTGTGGTCAAGGGATCAATGACAATTTTAAAAAAGAGTAAGCACCAGTCCATTTGGCTTTCAGAACTGATTCTATGAGTTTCATCATGGTGCCTTTGAACCTGGAAAAAGGTGAATGCGGAGCTGCTTGTGACAGTTAATGCCTTTCTTCTGCATCCTTATCTCACCAACTACACAGTTCAACAGGTTCCCCCAGATATCTAGAACACATTGGTCGAGTGAGGCAATGTTCTACAGAAAAAGGGAAAATTTATTCATGGAAACATCTGTTGGGTTTGAGCCTGGGGACATGAGTAAGTGACCCAAAGGCCATTTAGTCAACCATTTTTAACCAAAGACACAACTGTAGTTTTCTACTGCCTAGTCAGGACCACCCTGGTCTTTTCACAGATATATAAACCCAATTTTCCTAGTTTCCAATAGATCTGCACACTGCACACTGCACTTACCCTATAATCCTTACATATCACCTGTCACATCAGCACTTTTAATCCTGTACCCATTACTCTGGCCCGGCCCAGTTTTATAGTGTCTTGATGTATTGTTTATTGCTTGTTGTTTAATATTGCTTTAACTGTTTTTAATTTGCTTTAGGTGTTGTATTGTTATGTTGTGTTTTGAGGCCTTGGCCTTTGTAAGCCGCATCGAGTCCTTCGGGAGATGCTAGCGGGGTACAAATAAAGATAATAATAATAATAATAATAATAATAATAATAATAATCTCACAACCTCTGAGGATGACTGCCATAGATGCAGGTGAAACGTCAGGAGAGAATGCTTCTAGAACATGGCCATATAGCCCAAAAAACCTACAACAACTCAGTGATTCCAGCCATGAAAGCCTTTGAGTGGTTCTGAACCTCAATGGAGATTTGGGAATCCAAAACGTTGTGCCTCCCATTGACTTAGAGACACTGAAGCCAAGAGGCAGAAAATAGAGATGCAACTATTTCAACATATTTTTATTTATTTATTTATTTATTCCAAAAACAAACCAAAACATCTAATTTTACCACAAAAAAACTGGGAAAACGTATTGATTTGAGTATAAGCCGAGGGTAGGAAATGCAGCAGCTACTGGTAGATTTCAAAATGAAAATAGATAGCAATAAAATTACATTTATTGAGACATCAGTTGGTTAAATGTTTTTGAATATATACATAAAACTGTAATTTAAGATAAGACTGCCCAACTCTGATTAAATCATTATTCTAACCTTCTTCAATGTAAATGTGCTTATGTATCCTTCCAATATTCACCATCATTTATTTTAACTATACATGTTGGGCGAGATGCCGTGTGTATATGAATAAGAAAAATTGGGAAAGACTGGTGCCGAGAGATGAGGAGAGGAAGTACGCGTTGCACGAGAGACGAATCATAGAATCATAGAATCAAAGAGTTGGAAGAGACCTCATGGGCCATCCAGTCCAACCCTCTGCCAAGAAGCAGGAATATTGCATTCAAATCACCCCTGACAGATGGCCATCCAGCCTCTGTTTAAAAGCTTCCAAAGAAGGAGCCTCCACCGCACTCCGGGGCAGAGAGTTCCACTGCTGAACGGCTCTCACAGTCAGGAAGTTCTTCCTCATGTTCAGATGGAATCTCCTCTCTTGTAGTTTGAAGCCATTGTTCCGCGTCCTAGTTTCCAGGGAAGCAGAAAACAAGCTTGCTCCCTCCTCCCTGTGGCTTCCTCTCACATATTTATACATGGCTATCATATCCCCTCTCAGCCTTCTCTTCTTCAGGCTAAACATGCCCAGCTCCTTAAGCCGCTCTTCATAGGGCTTGTTCTCCAGACCCTTGATCATTTTAGTCGCCCTCCTCTGGACACATTCCAGCTTGTCAATATCTCTCTTCAATTGTGGTGCCCAGAATTGGACACAATATTCCAGGTGTGGTCTAACCAAGGCAGAATAGAGGGGTAGCATTACTTCCCTAGATCTAGACACTATGCTCCTATTGATGCAGGCCAAAATCCCATTGGCTTTTTTTGCCGCCACATCACATTGTTGGCTCATGTTTAACTGGTTGTCCACGAGGACTCCAAGATCTTTTTCACACGTACTGCTCTCGAGCCAGGCGTCCCCCATTTTGTATCTTTGCATTTCGTTTTTCCTGCCAAAGTGGAGTATCTTGCATTTGTCACTGTTGAACTTCATTTTGTTAGTTTTGGCCCATCTCTCTAATCTGTCAAGATCGTTTTGAATCCTGCTCCTGTCCTCTGGAGTATTGGCTATCCCTCCCAATTTGGTGTCGTCTGCAAACTTGATGATCCTGCCTTCTAACCCTTCATCTAAGTCATTAATAAAGATGTTGAACAGGACCGGGCCCAGGACGGAACCCTGCGGCACTCCGCTCGTCACTTCTTTCCAGGATGAAGAGGAAGCATTGGTGAGCACCCTCTGGGTTCGTCCATTTAGACCAATTACAGATCCACCTCACCGTAGTTTTGCCTAGCCCACATTGGACTAGTTTCCTTGCCAGAAGGTCATGGGGGACCTTGTCGAAGGCCTTACTGAAATCCAGGTACGCTACATCCACGGCATTCCCCGCATCTTACCCAGCTTGTAACTCTATCGAAAAAAGAGATCAGATTAGTCTGGCATGACTTGTTTTTGATAAATCCATGTTGACTATTAGCAATGACCGCATTTGTTTCTAAGTGTTTGCAGACCACTTCCTTAACAATCTTTTCCAGAATCTTGCCTGGTATTGACGTGAGGCTGACCAGACGGTAGTTGTTTGGGTCATCCTTTTTTCCCTTCTTGAAGATTGGGACCACATTGGCCCTCCTCCAATCTGCTGGAACTTCTCCCGTTCTCCAAGAACTCTCAAAGATGGTTGCCAATGGTTCCGAAATGACTTCCGCTAGTTCCTTCAATACTCTTGGGTGTAGTTGATCTGGCCCTGGGGACTTGAACTCATTTAGAGCAGCCAGGTATTCCTGTACGACTTGTTTCCCAATTTGGAGTTGGATGTCCTCAAATCCCTCATCCACTCCGTCTTGCTGAGGTTGAAGATGACTTTCTTTTTGTGAGAAGACCGAGGCAAAGAAGGTATTAAGTAGTTCTGCCTTTTCCCTATCCCCTGTCAGCATTGCCCCATCTTCTCCTCGAAGAGGCCCTATCGCCTCCTTGTTTTTCCTTTTTCTACTGACATAAGAAAAGAATCCCTTTTTATTGTTTTTAATGTCCCTGGCGAGCCTGAGCTCGTTTTGTGCTTTAGCCTTGCGGACCTTTTCCCTACAGCTGTTGGCTATTTGTTTGAATTCTTCTTTGGTGATTTCTCCCTTTTTCCAGTTCTTGTGCATGTCTCTTTTGTGTCTCAGCACAGTTAGAAGTTCTTTGGACATCCATTCTGGCTTCTTTGCACTTGTCCTATTTTTTCTTTTTGTTGGCACGGTTTGCAACTGCGCCTTGAGTATTTCACTCTTGAGAAACTCCCATCCATCCGTAACTCCCTTGTCTTTTAGTATCTGTGTCCACGGAATGCTGCTCAGTGTTTCCTTCATTTTTTGGAAATCAGCTCTCCTAAAGTCCAAAATGCGGGTTTGACTTGTCTTAGTTTCGGCCTTTCTTTGTACCTCAAATTGCAGGAGCACATGGTCACTTGCCCCTAAGGATCCTACCACTTCAACCACATCGAACCACGAAGAGAGGAAGGAGAGCTGGGTTGCTATGCAGAGAGGGGAGGGTCCTGGTAGGAAGGTGTGGGACTGAAAGAAGACCTTCTTTCAGCCCCACGTCTTCCCGCCAGGACCCTCACCCGAGTATAAGTCGAGGGGGGCTTCTTCAGTCTAATAATAATAATGATAATAATAATAATAATAATAATAATAATAAAACTTTATTTATATACCACTCTATCTCCCTGAGGGGGACTCAGGGCGGTTTCCAAGCAACATCACCAAAACATACAGAGTAAACAGCATAACATAAAATTAACAAAACAACATAAGCATAAAATTATCACAATAACACATATATTAAAAATAATCCTGCCTGTTCAGAGCAATTAAAAGGCCGATAAAAGAGCTGAAAAACTAGGCTTATATACTCAAGTATATACAGTACCTTTAGGGTGTGTGTATATATATATATATATATATATATATATAGAGAGAGAGAGAGAGAGAGAGAGAGAGAGTTACATTCAAAAATGTCTCTGTTCTGACTTACATACAAATTCAACTTAAGAACAAACCTACAGAGCTTTTACAATAAGAGCAGCTCTTCTATATGGAAGGTGTTCAAAGAAAGAAAGAAAGAAAGAAAGAAAGAAAGAAAGAAAGGAAAAGGAAAATAAAATAAAATAAAATAAAGATGACATTTATCTTTCTAGGTTTTCTGTGAAAATCTCAGGCATCATAAACATGGTCCTAAGTCATAAACCCATAATATATCTGAAAGCTACATGCAATATCTTATGGAGAGAACGAGTCCAAGAATCCATATCTGAGATACAGTTTTTTTCTTGTACAGATTTAAATAGAAGTAGAGTAATAAATAAACAAAACAAAAATCCTAACATCTTTCTATAATATTGTGAACATTCGCGTGGCTTCTGCTTCAGTAGTGTACTCTCTTACATGTCTAGACCTCTGTCATTCTTGCCACCCCATTACAAAACAAAATATAAGCAAACTCAATGTTACATAGCCTTTCAAGTATGTTGCAAGTTGTGGATGTTGCACCTAACAGGCCAATCTCATATCACAAGACAACAGTCAGCTGTGACAGTATCAGCTGTACTGGTGAGAACGGTATCATAAGAGCTGAGATGCAATACAACACAGGAGCCTTCCTATGTTGACGAGGAAGCGTCCTAGGATGCTTCTGTGCCAGTTGGGGTGGGGCCTCCATTGGAAGTTGGGGGACATATGTTCTAGGATGCGTAAATTGGTAAGCATGATGAGGTCCTAAGGCTCTATAGTTTCTGGGATAGTTGCAAGTGATGGAACAAAGAATATTGGGGAAAACAAATTTAAAGTTGCATGACTAACTTAATGGATCCTTTCTGCATTGTGCCTAGGTCTTCCTCAGCACTCGCAGAGGAGCATGGATAATCAATCGTGTTGGTGATAATGGCTACCCTGCAGATGTGGTGCTTACTTCCCGATATAATGTCATGCGGAAACATTTAGTTACCACCTCCATGTTAAATCAGTGGATAGAGGATAGACTGAATGCCCGATTCAACCATTCCCATTACGGCTTGAAACCTAAACACAGGTATTTTATCAATTGTTTAGATATTATTTGTTTTCTGTGCTTGGTCGAGGAGCCCAAAGTTGCTACCATATCAATATGCTACCTTTCTTTATTTTCATCATGTACTTTCCTCATTTATATCTGGCATTTCTTCTATCACAGAGCTCAAGGTGGAATACATAAATTTCCCAATTGGTCTCCTATCCAAATTCTAAGCTGCAATAGATAATAGGATTATGTGCCCTTAGGTCCTCACTTGGGACCGGGTGTTGTCTGGGACAGAAAGACCTTTTGTCTAGGACAGAAAGTATTTAATGACCTAGCAGTTTCAAGATTTGGCTTCTTACTGCCTGGGGGAATCCTTTGTTGGGAGGTGACTAGCTTGGCCTGATTGTTTCTTGGTGGCCAGTTTTTGTTCATTTTCATGGTTTTTTCCTTTCTGTTGAAATTATCCACATGCTTGTGGATTTCAGTGGCTTCTCTGTGTAGTCTGACATGGTAGTTGTTAGAGTGGTCCAGCATTTCTGCGTTCTCAAATAATATACTATAATATAGGTTGGTTCATCAAGTGCTCTGTTATGGCTGACTTCTCTGGTTGAAGTAGTGTGCCTCTGGTTGAAGTAGTGTGCCTTTCAACAGAAGGAAGAAACCATGAAATGAACAAAATCTGGTGACCAGTATTAAAAAGAAACGTCAGGAGATAATGCTTCTGGAACATGGCCATACAGCCTGGAAAATTCACAACAACCCAGTGATTCCAGCCATGAAAGCCTTTGACAACACAATTGGCATTTTTCCATTCAAGGCCATGCTGTCCAAGTGTTTGAATTGCTCTCACAGTTAGCTCTCACTTGGTCAACTTGTTCATGTAACTATCACAAAGGGATCAAATATTTATTTAGAATAAATAATCACTTGCACACCAAAAATAAAAAAAATAAAAAAATAAAAGATTGCCCTTCCAGTTGTGCTGTCTTAGGAGCCAGGCTGTACAGTGAATAACTAAGGGCAAGAAATAAATTCTGCTAATTCCACTTGATCATTAGCATTTCATATTTTTACGTTTTTCAGATTTTGGAGTCAGCATCCAACTATCAATGATGACCTCCCAAATTGCATCATTTCAGGAAAAGTACTGGTAAAACCAAATGTTTCAGAATTTACTGAAACGGCTGCCATTTTTGAAGACGGCTCTAAAGAAGAGGATATAGATTTTGTTGTCTTTGCCACTGGGTACAGTTTCTCTTTTCCCTTCCTTGGGAACTGCGTGAGAGTCGTCGAGAATAATATTGCTCTCTATAAATTTGTCTTCCCTCCTCATTTGGAGAAACCTACACTGGCTTTCATTGGGCTTGTCCAACCGCTGGGTGCCATCATGCCCATTTCTGAAATACAAGCTCGCTGGGCCACGCGTGTGTTTAAGGGTAAGATCCTTTATTTTTTTTTCTCAATCAATAGTTCCCAACCTGTGGTCCACAAGAACTAAATATGGTCCACAGCCCCACTGTTACTACACTGTTGCAACTAAAGCGACTGGTCTCGTGAAATCCTCTTACAGTGCCGAGGCTTTTTAAATATGGTTTTCTTTGGGTGAGCAGATGGTGACTACTGGATGGCATATGTTCTGTATCAGAAACTAGAGCTGATGTGGTCTATCCAATACCATTTTCTGAATCAGCACCCCAAATAACCAAACTGAATCTAAAGTTGACCAAAAACCGATTCGTAACCCTTTTGGTACTAAGTTTTTTGACCAGTTGTCCCTGGTCAAAGTGGTCCCTGGTTAAAAAAAAGGTTAGGAACCACTGTTTATTCAGCCTATCAGTTTGATTGATGGAGACAGAGTGGCCTATGGCATGTGTCAAACTCAAGGCCCCTCATGTCACTTGATGTGGCCCCCCAGATGCTACAAACCCTGTATTCCTCGTCATTAAATATTATGACTAGAGCTGAAACAAGTTGTGATACAGGAACATCTGGAAGGCTGCAGTTTGTTCTGTTGAGTCAGGAGAGAGTGGTTTGAATTTAGATACAAGGCTTGTGGATAGGATGCCTGATTTTTCCCAACCTCAGACCCACAAGTAATGTAGGATTGCAATTCCCATTGTCCCCAGTCCATCCAGTTGATAATAATAAAAAGTGATGGGAATTATTGTTCAATAACATCTGGGAATACCAACTCGGTAAAAATGAAAGAGTGCCAACCACTAGTTGGACCTCTGTATCCACAGATTCTCTGTCCATGGATTCAGTGGCCCTTTGAAGGCAACCGTATGGTTGATGTTGCCCTCACTTAAAATGGGTTTGACATCCCTGACCTATGGCACCTATCAAGCCAACCTGTTTATTATAATTCCCCTTTTACCTTCAGGAAGTGGCAGCATAACTTCCTTTTTTAAAATGCATGCCATTCAGTTGGTTGAAAACGTAGCGGAGCGCTAGTGGTCTCGTTCGAGAGGTGAGAGTATAAAGTTTTGTCCTGACACAGTTCTGTCGCCATCATGCGTTGGAACAGTGAGGAGCGTGCTTTTGCCGTCGAGGCCTACTTTTCGAGCAGATGTTCTGTGATCGCAACCCAGCGCACCTTTCAGAATTGCTTTAATTTAGCCCCATTGGCCTCTGTCCTGGACCAGAGATCAATTGTGACGTGGGCCACTACATTCAGACAAACTGCAAGTGTGACAAGACGAAGAACTGGAGTCCCTCAGCCCATTAGATCACCTGAGAACATTGAGGCAGTGAGAGCTTCAATGTTGCGATCACCACGGTGTTCTGTGCACAAACATGCGTCTGCCCTTGGACTTTCCGATCGTTCTGTGAGGAGAATTCTTCATGATGATCTTCATTTCCATCCTTACAAGATGTTGATTGTGCAGGAACTTTCTGAACGTGACTTCAATTCTCGGAGGAATGCGTGTGAGGTTCTTCTCGAAGTCGTTCCTGAGGACGCTATTGTTTTTTTTAGTGATGAAGCCCATTTTCATTTGTGAGGATCCGTCAACAAACAAAACATGCACTACTGGGCTGACAGCAATCCTCGAGAATGGCATCAAAGGCCTTTGCATTCACCTAAAATCACAGTGTGGTGTGCAATTTCCTCAGCTGGGATTATTAGTCTCTAGTTCTTTGAGGAAAATGAAGTCGCAGTGACAGTGAATTCGGACTGGTATGTAAACATGTTACAGGAATTTTTTTCCCACGGCTAGATGGGTTGGACTTAGGGGACATTTGGTTCCAACAAGATTGTGCAACTGCACACACTTCAAGAGCATCGGTGGCTGTTTTGAGGGAACACTTCCCAGAGCGCCTCATCTCAATTAGGGGGGATTTGGAGTGGCTGGCCTGCTCTCCAGATTTGGCCCCTTGTGATTTTTTTCTATGGGGTTTTTTGAAATCCCGTGTTTATGTGAACCGTCCATGGACTCTACAAGATTTGAAGACCAACATCCAGGAAGAAATGGCCAACATAACGCCTGCTATGCTGGCAAGAGTAATAACAAACGCCAGAAATCGGTTTACTCAGTGTATGGAGAATGGGGGATGTCACCTACCTAGTTTGATCTTCAAAACTACGTAAAACAAAACTTTAGGTATGCGTCTACATTATAATTTTAAAAAAAATCTGATTCATACAATGGGTTTTATTAAGTTTTGAAAAAAGGAAGTTACGCTGCCTCACCCTGTATAAGTTTGCTGAGTGAGACCCCTTGATAGCCTAAGGCGTTTTCTTAATCTGGCTTGATCCCAGTCTTCTAAAACATTTTCTTTTTATCTTGTCCTCTATTTTTCAGGAGATGCTACATTGCCACCAATAAGCGATATGTTGTCTGATTTTACAATGAAGCAAGCATGCATGCAAAAAAGGTTAGATACAAGCCTGCTGTGTACATGTGGAACACGAGAAAAAACTCACCTCCTTTTTGGTCTGAGTGGCATTCATTAGCAGCATCAGACAGCCATTATGGTTGATTATGATGGAACATTGGTGACCATAATAAGGCCTTTTTTGGCATAATGTTCTCTGCAGAAAGACTGCAGTGGCCATCTTATTGGGGTGCCACCGTTGTCTCTTTGTAGAGAATCTTATACCCAAAGCCATTATTAAAAATGATCACTCCAAGCACCTGTATGGCAGTTGACCCCCATTCAGATCAAAAAAGAAGGAAAGGAGGTAGGAGGGCTTTTCATTTCTCTGATTTTGGCAAGGGAGGAATAATGGCATGGAAACATCAATCTGTCACTGCCTTTGTTTTGCATCCCTAATAAAAGCAGGCTGCTTTCCTTCCTCTTTTCTTCACTCTTTAAATGCTGAATTTTAATTATTTGTCATTCATATTCCTTTCTCTAACAGTTTTGTATAGATGTAGGAATTTTAAGATTAGCAATGCCATTTATGCCCCTAGAATATCAAGTTATGCTTTATGAAAAAACCAAACCACACTCACTGGAGGAAGAAAGGGAAGCAGATGTACAAATTATTAAAACAGGACTCAATGTAAAGGTTGGAATACAAACTGGTTTGGGAATTAGTAATAATAATAATAATAATAATAATTCTTTGTTTATACCTCGTTTTCTCCCTCACAGGAACCAAAGCGGTTTACAGCATCTCAAAATCATACAAACAACAGACCAAATACATCAATAATAAATATGAATATTTTTTATTTTTATTGTGAAATATACATGTATGTGTGTCTATGTGTGTGTGTCTGTACACACACACAGAAACATACAATTTTCAATAATCCACAATAAAATACAAGTATTATTTCCCAGGTGGCGCAATGGGTTAAACCCTTGTGCTGGCAGGACTGTTGACCGAAAGATCAGCAGTTCAATCCGTGAGATGGGTGAGCTCCCATATGTAATCCCCAATTTGTCATGTAGGGACATGACAGAAGCCTCCCATAGGATGGTAAAACTTCTGGGCGTCTCCTGGGCAACATCCTTGCAGACAGCCATTTCTCTCGCACTATAAGAAACTTGCAATTTCTCAAGTTGCTCCTGACAGGAGCCTCCAGTGGCACAATTGGTAAAACCCTTGTGCTGGCAGGACTGAAGACTGACAGGTTGGATGTTCTGGTTTGGGAACAACACAGATGAGTTCCCTCTCTCAGCTCCAGTTCCCCATGCGGGGACATGTGAGAAGCCTCCCACAAGGATGGTAAAACATCAAACATTCGGGCATCCCCTGGGCAACGTCCTTGTAGACGGCCAATTCTCTCACACCAGAAGTGATTTGAAGTTTCTCAAGTTGCTCCTGCCAGGAGCCCCCGGTGGTGCAATGGGTAAACCCCTTGTGCCGGCAGGACTGAATACTGACAGGTTTGAGGTTCTGGTCTGGGGAGAGCACAGATGAGTTCCCTCTGTCAGCTCCAGCTCCTCATGTGGGGACATGAGAGAAGCCTCCCACAAGGATGGTAAAAACATCAAATCATCTGGGCGTCCCCTGGGCAACGTCCTTGAAGACGGCCAATTCTCTCACAGCAGAAGCAACTTGCAGTTTCTCAAGTTGCTCCTGACAGGAGCCCCCGGTGGTGCAATGGGTTAAAACCTTGTGCCAACTGGACCGAAGACTGACAGGTCGGAGGTTTATTTATTTATTTATTTATTTATTTATAATTCAAACTTATATGCCACCACTCCCCTGGGGCTCGGAGCGGCTTACAAGAACAGGTTAAAATCTAACACAATTTAAAAACAATTTAAAACAATTTAAAAACAACAACATCAGGGATCAAAGGCCTGTCGAAACAGATATGTTCAAATCCATGGAGTGTGAATGAGCTCCCTCTGTCAGCTCCAGCTCCCCATGTGGAGACATGAGAGAAGCCTCCCACAAGGATAGTAAAACATCAAAACATCTGGGTGTACCGTGGGCAATGTCCTTGCAGACGGCCAATTCTGTCACACCAGAAGTGACTTGCAGTTTTTCAAGTTGCTCCTGATGCCCCACCCTTGACTTCTCTTTATGTAATGCAAAGGTACAGGAATACTATTGAATGCAAAGGTACAGGAATAATATTGAATATTTATACCTCAGTAAGATTAATAAAATAAATATAAACACCATAAAATAAACAATTTAAAAACCAAACTACAATATACAGTCACATTTGCGTATTGCATCATGTCTGGTTATATTGTACTCTGCTCCAGTAATCACATTGTGAAGTTCTAGCAGTCAGGGTTAATTTCCCTCACTGAAAGCTGTCTAAACAGGAAATCCCTCATCGATGTCAGCTGCATTTGCGACGGTGATGGAAGTGAGAGCAGGGTTTCCCCTGAAGATCTTAAAGAACAGGCCGGTTGGTATGAGGAGTTGCGGTCAGATAAGTAAGTTGGACGTGAGCCGTTTAGGGCTTTAAAGGTCAAAACGAACACCTTGAATTTTATTATTTATTTGCGGTATTTGTATACCGCCCTTCTCATCCCCGAAGGGGACTCAGGGCGGTTCACCGTGTTGGCAACAATTCAGTGCAATTGCTAAAATGCAGTATAAAAGATCAAAATTGACCTCCCCTGATAAAATATTAAACATTATTAAATACAGCACATAAAATCACATATCACACAAAGACATAGCCATTGTTCGTAAACAGTCCTGGGTCATTGAACTTTCAACTTTCACTTTATAAACATTCCTATGATGGGCCGAACTCTTGGTTCCACAGCCAGGTCTTTAGCTGTCTCCTAAAAGTCAAGAGGGAGGGGGCTGACCTGATTGGGATCAGAAACAAATTGGCAGCCAGTGTAGATGCTGTAGTAAAGGAGTTGTGTACTCCCTGGGTCCGGCGCCTGTCAGCAGCCTGGCTGCAGCTCTTTGGACTAATTGGGAGTTTCTGGGCACTCTTTAAGGGTAGCCCCATGTAGAGCCCGGGATGGGATGTAACCAAGGCATGGACCACCATGGCCCAGTCTGGCTTCTCAAGGTATGGGCGCAGCTGGCTCACAAGTTTTAATTGTGCAAAGGCCCTCCTGGCCACCGCCGACACCTGGGCCTCCAGGCTCAGCGATGAAACCAAGAGAACTCCTATACTGTGGACCTGTGTCTTCAGGGGGAGTGTGACCCCATCCAACACAGGTTGCCACCCTATACCCTTATCTGCCTTATGACCGACCAGGGGGACCTCTGTCTTGCCTGGATTCGATTTCAATTTCTTTGTCCTCATCCAGTGCATTACAGCTGCCAGGGTCTGAGCGGCTTCCTTGGCTTTTGTTGGAAATGAGTAGTAGAGTTGGGTGTCATCTGCGTACAGATGGCGCTGAACTCCAAAACTCCGGATGATCTCTCCCAGTGGCTTCATGTAGTACAGAACATTCGGGACCCCACATAACAATGGCCCTGGGCTCGAGCAGGCATCCCCAAGGGTCACCTTCTGGGTATGACCTTCCAGGAAGGATCAGAGACACTGTAAAACAGTGACCCTTAGTCCCATCCCAGCCAGATGATCCAGAAGGATACCATGGTTGATGATATCGAAGGCTGCTGAGAGATCGAAAAGAACTAACAGGGACACACTCCCCCTGTCCAGTTCTCTGTATAGATCATCTAGCAAGGCGACCAAAACCGTCTCAGTCCCATAGCCGGGCTTAAAACCAGACTGAAATGGATCTTGATCATCCATTTCTTCCAGGAATCTCTGGAGTTGTGAGGCCACCACATGCTCTAGGACCTTGCGCAAAAAAGGGAGGTTAGAGACTGGCTGGTAATTACCCTTTTTGGGTAATTAATGACTTTTTTTAAAAGCAATGGTCTAACTATTGCTGTTTTTTGAGCCTGGTTGGAAATTTGCCTTGGGTGAGGGATGCATTAGCTACTCTCACTATCCAATCAGCCAACCCTCTTTTGGCTTGTTTGATTGGCCAGGAGGGGCAAGGATCTAAGATGCATGTGGTGGGTCTCGCTTCTCCAAGGATCCTGTCCACATCTTCAAATTGCACCAATTGTAATAAATCCATTAAAACTTGACGAGCAGGTGTCTCGGATACATCCACAAGGCACCTGTATCAATAAAGGCATCTAGGTCAGAATGGATTTGAGCGATTTCATCTGCAAAGAACCTTGAAAGCTCCTCACAGTGGGCCGTCAAGTGACTAGGGGTTCCCGCCCAATAATTGGGCTAAAGGAGTCCCCTAGCCACCTGGAAAAGCTCCATTGGACGGTTCCTTGCAGATGCAATGTTGGTGGCTGTGTAAGATTTTTCAGCCACCTTCATTGCTATGGAGTAGGACTTCCAACACACTTCAATCAGATTCGGCGTGCGTTAGGCATCACCGTTGCTTTCATCTTCTGCATATTTGCTTCATTGCCACTAGTTCCGCATTGTACCACGGAGCTGACTTGGCTTGCTCTGTGCAAGAGGATGCTCAGGAGCGATTGCGTCTATGGCCCTGGCAACCTCCATATTCCAAAGGTCTGCCAGAGCTTTGACAGAATCACCTTCCATGGAGGAAGGAAAATCCCCAGGATCCATCAGGAATCCATCTGGATTCATAAATCACCTGGGACAAACCATTTTAATTGGTCCCCCACCCCTGCAGAGGTTTAGATTCATAGTCTAAACCTGATCAGATAATGGTCAGTCCGTGACAACGGCACTATAGATAGTTCCTCCACTCCACTGCAATCTTTATCCCATCCTGTGCAGAAGACCAAATCAAACATGTGTCCAACGACATGTGGGTGGGGGGCCGGATATCACCTGGGACAGTCCCACAGTAGTCATGGCAGCTATGAAGTCCTGATCCATTCCTGACAGGCTAGTCTCCGCATGGACATTGAAGTCCATCAGCACTATCAGTTGATGGGACTCCAACGCCAAGCTAGAGACCAGCCCAGCTAGTTCAGGTAGGGACTGTTGAGCAGCGGGGTGGGTGGTACACCCACAGAATCCATTCTGTCCCAGCTGCCCACCTTTAAATAGACACATTCAAACTAGGCTAACTGTGGGACAGGGCATCTGGTCAGGGAGATGGAATCCCGATAAACCACTGCAACTCCTTCTCGTCCCCAGACCTAGCCTGCTGCTGCAGCGAGAAAATGGTCAGAGACAGTAGAGATTTACTCCTCTGGCTTCCAGGTCTTGGTAATACATGCCAGGTCAGCTTGTTCTTCTAGAAACAAATCCTGGATAATAGATGTTTTGCCATTTACTGACCTGGCGTTTAACAGCAGCAGTTTTAGCCTGGATGGATTGCCATCATAGATATCCAAGTTACTTACCAGAGGAGACAGTACAGGCCAGTTAGAAATCTACTGCCCCCCCCCCCCCTATGGTGGTAGTCAATTTGTCTCCTCCTCCCACATCTCCTACTGCCCTGAATTACCTCAGTGGTCCCTTCCTGGTCCCGGCCTATCCCTTCTACTGCATGCCTATGAATATGAAGATCATCATTGATGAAGACTTTAACTTAGGCCCAAACATTATCTTAGGACATTAGGGTATTCTATATTCGTGAGGCTAATTGCACAATAATCAATTTTTTTAGCTCTGAAATTTAATGACGTTAATGCAATGGGAGGGAAGCAAATAGGACTTTCAGCCCCCCACTGACCTCAGAGTGTGTTGTTATGTATGTAATATGTAAAACTTCACTTCATGTTTCCTGCTAGGTATGTGAAAAGCCAGCGACACACTGTCCAAGTAGACTACATTGAATACATGGATGAAGTGGCTTCTCAATTTGGAGTGAAGCCCAACGTTTGGTCTCTCCTTCTGACAGATCCCAAGCTCGCCTGGGAAATGATCTTTGGACCATGCACCCCATATCAATACCGTCTGCAAGGACCGGGGAAATGGAATCATGCCAGGAAAGCAATCTTGACGCAGCATGAGCGGGTCCTGAAGCCCTTGAAAACAAGGCCCACTGATGACTCAAATACAGTCTTGGTGCCCCTTTGGTTAAAGATGGTTGGCCTTCTTGTTCTTTTTGCTGCATTATTTGCTCATTTTTAAATGGTAAAGATCTTCACTGACAAAAAGTGGAAGTAGTGAGACTCTATCTTCTTTTTGGTTTCATCTTTTAACAAAAAGATAGCATATATGCATATGCATATATATATATGATAACAACACAACTCAAAATCCAGTTAAGACAATGTACATTTTATATTCAATCATAGCTTCTAATAAGTGCAAACCTATCTTTGCCTATGTAAGAAGTTAAAAAATCATTCTTTTCTAACTTTTTGTATTATCTGTAATTAGCTATGATACTATTAGCTGGCATATTATGCTGACACAATAGTGGGATAGAATGGCTGCAGGCACCATGGTAGCATGGAGGTTTGCATAAAATGTGATCTTTGTTGGGAGGAAGTTGGCATGCCTGATCATAAGCTGCTTGGAAGACATTATTGATCTGGCAATGAAAGCAGTTTCTCTTCTGTTTCCCATATCTCCCATCTGGTATGTGCCATTCCCAAAATTATAATGCTTCCAGGCACTGTACTATCAGTGTTTACAGAAATTGTACTTTTCTCATAAATTCCTATTTTCTATCATGGCTTTGTCAGCTCAGATGGTAATTGCAAAAAACTGGGAAAAATACAGTGGGATTTTCAGTTGTAGAACCAATAAGTAAATAAATTATGGAATGTGACATTAACTGCAAAACTAAGCAAAAAGTGTTAGAAATGCTACCCAGCAACCTGGTTTCTCTTTATTTCTTTTATCCAGAAAAGCAAAAATATGTTTGTTCCTCCAACTACTCATTTAAGTTTATGGAATGATGAACTCATGACGCATGGTGCATGGAACGATGTATTGATGATTTTATACAGTTTTATGTAATTCAACTGTGTGGTTGAGTTTGATTTTCAAATGAATGTGTGTTCCCCATTTCTGTTTATCTTAAATTTAATAAAATTACTGAGTAAAAAAAGAAATTATTGTATAGTCCATATTGAAAGCTAATAAATATATTCATAAAATAATAACGCAGCCTTCTCTAAATGTATGTGTAACTTGCTTTATTTATTTCCTATTTCAGTCTTAGATATCGCTTTCTTATGCAAAGAAGTTAGTCAGTTCTTTGTACTCCCTTAGAAGTAGAAAAGCTTCATGAGTCTCTGTATAATGCCCTTTCAAATGTAGTTAAAGAGAGTAGTCAAGAAACAGCAACAAAAAACTGAGTTACAGAAGTTGAATCTTCCCTGCTTTTTGGAGTATGGAAAGGCAGAGAATCACCCCTTCAATGCTTGTGGTCTTTGCTTCTTCCCGAATGCTGATATTTGTTCGCCGTTCTTCCCAAGAGATTTGCAGGATTTTTCGAAGGCTACTCTGATGAAATCTTTCCAGAAATTGAGAGTGATGTTTGTAGATGGTCTATGTTTTGCAGGCATACAATACAGTTGGAAGGACAATAGCTTTATAAACAAGCATGTTCACTTTAAAATGATCTAGATTAAAATTACTAACATAATAAACATGATTAAAATACATTCAAAGTTAAAACACAGCATAAAACCTGGCAAAAAAACCTGGCATAATCTCTGTTCCAAATAGATAAGAGACAACTAGGTTATCAGTCTAACAACTGAAAACCAAATTGCTTTGCATAAGTACATGTGGATATACTTACTTAGGCGATCCCATTAAGCTGTATTTCTGGCATTGGAGAGAAATTGGCTGGTGACTGCTGGAAGAGCACTTTGGTTTTCTCAATGCTTAATGATAAGCCGAGCTTCTCGTATGCTTCTGCAAGGTGTTTAGAGTGGCTTGTAGGTCTTCTTCTGAATGCGCACAGATGACATTGTCATCAGCATACTGGAGTTCTATAACAGATGTTGTTGTAACCTTGGTTTTGGCTTTCAGTCTGCTGAGGTTAAATAGCTTGCCATATGTCCGATAGATGATTTCCACTCTGGTAGGAAGCTTCCCATCTTCATCATCATGATGAAGATGGAAAATAAGGTTGGGGCAATAACACATCCCTGTTTGACACCTGATTCCACCTGGAAGAGACCACATGGGCCATCCAGTCCAACCCCCTGCCAAGAAGCAGGAATATTGCATTCAAATCACCTGACAGATGGCCATCCAGCCTCTGTTTAAAAGCTTCCAAAGAAGGAGCCTCCACCACACTCCGGGAGCAGAGAGTTCCACTGCTGAACGGCTCTCACAGTCAGGAAGTTCTTCCTCATGTTCAGATGGAATCTCCTTTCTTGTAGTTTGAAGCCATTGTTCCGCGTCCTAGTCTCCAGGGAAGCAGAAAACAAGCTTGCTCCCTCCTCCCTATGACTTCCTCACATATTTATACATGGCTATCATATCTCCTCTCAGCCTTCTCTTCTTCAGGCTAAACATGCCCAGCTCCTTAAGCCGCTCCTCATAGGGCTTGTTCTCCAGACGCTTGATCATTTTAGTCGCCCTCCTCTGGACACATTCCAGCTTGTCAATATCTCTCTTGAATTGTGGTGCCCAGAATTGGACACAATATTCTAGGTGTGGTCTAACCAAAGCAGAATAGAGGGGTAGCATGACTTCCCTAGATCTAGACACTATGCTCCTATTGATGCAGGCCAAAATCCCATTGGCTTTTTTTGCCGCCACATCACATTGTTGGCTCATGTTTAACTTGTTGTCCACGAGGACTCCAAGATCTTTTTCACAAGTACTGCTCTTGAGCCAGGCATTGTCCCCCATTCTGTATCTTTGCTTTCCGTTTTTCCTGCCAAAGTGGAATATCTTGCATTTGTCACTGTTGAACTTCATTTTGTTAGTTTTGGCCCATACTCTCTAGTCTGTCAAGATTGTTTTGAATTGTTTTGGGTCACTTTGGGAGCCATTGCTGTCCAAGACTGTTACAACACCGAAGACAAGATTTTACTCAAACGATTTTTTGGTTCTTTGTAAGAGCATACTTTTACAAAAAGTTATGATTTTCAAATAATTGTGAATGCCATTTGTTTTCCAAAGGTTATGGAGATTTTGGTTTTCCAAAATACCTGTGCCAGCAATGTCCCTCTGCAGTTTGCATTGGACAAACACTTCCATCCTAGGCCTCCTCCAACTAGCTATTTGGGCCACCAACTCCCAGAATTCCTGACCATTGAACAAACTGGCGAGGGCTTCTGGGAGTTGGAGGCCCACACTGCAGGAGAAGGCCTGCTCTATATGCAGGAAGGTAATGGACACAAATCAGACGATATAACTGAAGAGGGAGGGAGGGAGGGGGAGGCGTCCCGATTCCTATCCTTCTCTCCCTGAGGCCGTGATATCCCTGCAGAAGGGGCTTCGGACCATGCTCACATTAGGTATAACTCTCTCTTCTCTCTGCCCGCTTCCTTCATTGACTGCCGACTCCTAGACTGTTATACGTTCGCCATTCCCATTCCCAAAGAATGGCATATTTATTTTGCATAGAATTATGGAAAAAATAGACCCATGTCTGATCCCACAGCAAGCTGGTTTCAGAAAAGCCAAAAGCTGCACATCGCAAATGTTGAACCTGACTCAGCACATAGAAGATGGCTTTGAAAGGCAGCAGATCACAGGAGTTGTCTTCATAGACCTGTCAGCACCCTATGATACTGTGAACCACCGCCTCCTCCTGAGAAAAATGTATAATATCACAAAGGACTACCACCTCACCCGCCTCATACGAAACCTGCTACAAAACAGGAGCTTTTTTGTTGAGTTCCAGGGCCAGAGAAGAAGATGGCGGAAACAGAAGAACGGCCTGCCTCAGGGGAGCATGCTTGCTCCATCCATGTTCAACATCTACACAAATGACCAGCCACTGCCAGAAGAGACAGAGAGTTTCATCTATGCTGATGATAGTGCCATTACTGCTCAAGTAGGGAGCTTTGAGATGGTTGAACAGAAGCTTTCCGAAGCTCTAGGTGCTCTTACTGACTATTACAGGGAAAACCAGCTGATCCCCAACCCATCCAAAACACAGACATGTGCCTTTCATCTCAAGAACAGAGAAACATCCTGAGCTGTGAAGGAATCCCACTGGAGCATTGCAGTGCACCCAATAACCTGGGAGTCACTCTGGACTGTGCTCTTACCTACAAGAAGCACTGCCTGAACATCAAGCAAAAAGTGGGTGCTAGAAACAATATCATACGAAAGCTGACTGGCACAACCTGGGGATCACAACCAGAAACAGTGAAGACATCTGCCCTTGCGCTGTGCTACACTGCTGCTGAGTATGCATGCCCAGTGTGGAACACATCTCACCACACTAAAACAGTGGATGTGGCTCTTAATGAGACATGCCGCATTATCACGGGGTGTCTGTGCCCTACACCACTGGAGAAATTACACTGTTTAGCCGGTATTGCACCACCTGACATTCGCCGGGAAGTAGCAGCCAATAGTGAAAGGACCAAGGCAGAGACATCTCCAGCTCATCCCTTGTTTGGGTATCAGCCAGCACGTCAACGACTTAAATCTAGAAATAGTTTTCTAAGATCTACAGAGACACTCGCTGGAACACCTCAGCAAGCGAGAGTCCAAAAGTGGCAGGCTCAAACCCAGAACCTCAACCAATGGCTGATACCAAAAGAGAGACTCCCCCCTGGGCACACAGAGGACTGGGCAACTTGGAAGGCGCTGAACAGACTGCGCTCTGGCACCACGAGATGCAGAGCCAACCTTAAGAAATGGGGCCACAAAGTGGAATCCACGACATGCGAGTGTGGAGAAGAGCAAACCACTGACCACCTGCTGCAATGCAACCTGAGCCCTGCTACATGCACAATGGAGGACCTTCTTGCAGCAACACCAGAAGCACTCCAAGTGGCCAGATACTGGTCAAAGGACATTTAATCAACTACCAAACTCACACATTTTGTATTTTGTCTGTTTGTTTGCTTTGTTCTGTTAGAAATGTAATATAATTTGACTGGTTGTCCTGGCACGACAAATAAATTCCCAGAAAATGCCTCAAGACCGGAAACGGAACATATTTTCCCTTTTCCGCTTCCCGCTCTCGCTCGCTCTGTTTTCGGGGCAGGAGAGGCAAGCCGAGCAGCGTCATGCGCATGCGCAGTTCTTTTTCCTCCTCTGCCATCTTGCCCGAGGAGGAGGAGGAGGAGGCCGCCTTGAGGGTGAGTGCAGAGCTCCTCCTCAGACTTCTTCGGGAAGAAAGAGTCCCAAGGGCCCGAAGTTGCTCCGGGAGGGGAAGGAAGGGCAAGGCAGGGCTGCCATGGTGGCTTTGGGGACAAGGCTCCACCCCCCGCCCCCGGCCTGACTGAAGACATTCAAACAAGGCTCTAATTGTGTTGTCGAAGGCTTTCATGGTCGAAAACACTGGGTTGCTGTGAGTTTTTTTCGGGCTGTATGGCTATGTTCCTGTAGCATTCTCTCCTGACGTTTCGCCTGCATCTGTGGCAGGCATCCTCAGATGTTCTGTTGATGGTGAGGCAAGTGGAATGTATATACTTCCTGACTGTGAGGCTCTCACAGTCAGGAAGTATATACATTCCACTTGCCTCACCATCAACAAAACATCTGAGGATGCCTGCCACAGATGCAGGCGAAACGTCAGGAGAGAATGCTACGGGAACATGACCATACGGCTCGTTCAGCAGTGGAACTCTGCCCCAGAGTGTGAAAAAGGCTCCTTCTTCGGAAATTTTTAAACAGAGGCTGGATGGCCATCTGTCGGGGGCGCTTTGAATGCATTTTTCCTGCTTCTTGGCAGGGGGTTGGACTGGCTGGCCCATGAGGTCTCTTCCAACTCTATGATTCTATATCTCTGAGATGCGCCCAGCTGTGTTCAACATCTTTATTAATGTACTAGCTGTCCCCTGCCACGCGTTGCTGTGGCCCAGTCTGTTGATCTGGCAAATAAAGTAATGAGAAAGTGTTGGTTTCTAATATATGTAATTTCTTTCTGTTTGTGGGTAAACAGTATTTCTTGCTGTTTCTTTGTCAGTGTTCATGTGGAGAGTGTCTGGTTTGCCCACCCTGGAACATGGAACATATAGTTGTCCTCCTTAAGGGTCCCTTTCAAATCTATGATACTATATCTCTGTGTGTGAATCATATCTATCTATCTATCTATCTATCTATCTATCTATCTATCTATCTATCTATGTCTATGGCTGGATGGGTCTTTGTGAGGAGGACTTTGATTACATTTTCTTGCCCTGATGAAGGGAACTGGATTGGATGGCCTCAAGTATTTTCTGATGGTCATGGGGGTTCTGTGTGGGAAGTTTACCCTGATTCTGTCGTTGGTGGGGTTCAGAATGCTCTTTGATTGCAGGTGAACCATAAATCCCAGTAACTAAAACTCCCAAATGTCAAGGTCTATTTTCCCCAAACTCCATCTGTGTTCATATTTGAGTGTATTGAGTGCTTGTGCCAAGTGTGGTCCAGCTCCATCATTGTTTGAATCCACAGTGCTCTCTGGATGGAGGTGAACTACAACTCCAAAACTGAAGGTCAATGGCCCACCAAACCCTTCCAATATTTTCTGTTGGTCAGGG